>JAVLUX010000010.1:26546721-27074221 GCA_032164185.1 Moxostoma hubbsi
AGGGTACTTATCAGATTGCATTTCAATTTGTAACATTCCCTTCAAATTATTTTTCTAGTTTGAGTGGAATTTATTCTGCAATTGTATGAAATAATTTGACTGCACAAAAGCAGACTCCAGTCTAGTAATTATTTCATTTTATGTATCCCTGCTTTGTGTGTGTGTGTGTGTGTGTGTGGTTCCTCTGTTAAGTAATAACACCAGGACTCTCTCCTATTATGACTGCACAAAATGAATACACACCCTGCACCTGTATCAAAGCAAACACAAAGGGGATATCTCGTCTCATTCCAAATATTGTCTAGAAAAATAAAGGGATAGTTCACCCAAACATGAAAACTCTCTCATCATTTATTCACCCCCATGCCATCTCAGATGTGTATGACTTTTTTCTGCTTAACACAATTAAAATTTTTAGAAGAATATCTCAGCTCTGTAGGTCCTTTCCTTTAAATCTGTGTATAAGTGGAGATTTATTTAAAAAAAAAAAAAAAAAAAGGACTTAAATATTGATCTGTTTCTCACTCATACCCAACATATCGCTTCTGAAGACAAAGATTTAACCACTGGAGTTGGTTTACTTTTTGGCTGCCTTTATGTGATTTTTGGAGCTTGAAAGGTCTAACAACCATTAACTTCCAGTGAAAGGACATACAGAGCTGAGATATTCTTCTAAAAATCTTTGTGTGTGTGTGTGTGTGTTTTAAGCAGAAGAAAGAAAGTCATCACATCTGGGATGGCATGCGGTTAAGTAAATAATTGAAGTAAATCATTTTGTGGTGAACTATCCCTTTAAGCCTATTCTTCAGCCTACATGTTCACACAGATAGCGAAGAGAAAAAGTTTCTTGTTACCATAGCAATAGACTTTCCACTGAGGCTAAACAAAAGTGACTGAATGTGACAGAGAACATAATGAGACAGAAATAAATCGCCCAGCTCCTTCGAGTGGAGCAAGGCCAGAATTTGCATTTGATGGTGGAAATGACAAATGAGTAACCATAAGTATAACCTCACCTTTCTCCATAAAAGAAAATAAGATCATAAAACAATCAGGTCTGACTGATTACAATAAACAACAATTGAAAATAACCCCATAAGTCAAAATAAATTGATAGCATGGCCTAGCTGTGCAAAGGCAAAACACAGTAACTACATATTTTGACCAAATCAGAACTAAAAATCGGGTCTGTTACAACATGACTGGTCCTGGGACAGACAGGTTTGGCAATTATGTTAAATGAGTGTGAAAATGTTATTATCCACATTTGGCTAAGCAAGCTAGCAAGCTTTCTGAGTCATTCAGGTTGAATCGCAAACTGATTCAGAATGCTCTGCTATCACATGTGACCAATTCATTGTAAAGAACCGACTCAAATGAGTGATTATTTTGTGAATCGGACATCTTTAGTTCTGATTCATAACTGATGATAGTAAACACCGGGTATAAGGCATGATGTAGTTGTGTAGCCATTGTCAACGCTATGCCGCTACCTAATCAAAAATATAGCTTTGCTTCTGAAAAGCTACTTGTTTTAAAAACTACTCAAAAATTGAGTTATGCTAAAAGCTTCGCTATTTGTAGTGAAGCTACTGCCTATCACTGACTGCCACACTGCCGTGGGAGGCATTTAGAAATACATTTAAATAAAGACACTCAGTAAAACATTCATGTGACGAGGAGGAGGGCGGGGCCGGGCTGCGACTAAGCATGACTGGCCCCCAATCGAGCTAATCAGCCGAGGAGAGGGATAAATGCAGCTGGATGTGGCAGTTCAGGAGAGAGTGAGCCACACACAGTTGCCATGTGTGTGTTTATGTTTGTGTATTTTTGTTTAAGTTCTTATTAAAATATTACTTGTTCAGCCAGTTCCCGCTGCCTCCTTGCTCATCCTAAACCTTGTTACATTGGTGCCAAAGCCTGGAGAAGGAGGAGGGTTGCGCTGTTGTGGAATCCTCGCCTTTGCCGTCTGCCCAAAGGAGCAGCCATCTGTGAGGGGAGGAGGGGCTCGCTGCCGGCGGCCTGGAGAGGTGGAGCCACTGCCAGGGGCACAGGGGCACGCTACAGGCTGCCAGAACACAGAGGGGCATTCCATCCACCAGGGGTCAGAAGTCTCGCTCTGGTCCGTCTGGGGAGAAATGGCTGTCATCCGCCAGAGGGTGGAGGAGTGGTCAAGGACCTGGCGACGGCGTGTCTGGGAACCGACGAGCAACTGTTTCTCTCTCTCTCTCTCTCTCTCTCTCTCAATGTCACTCTGTCCTTGCCCTTTCCATTTCCTCTTTTTTTTCGCCTCACCTTGTCCCCCTCCCCAGCTCTAGAGAGGTGGGAAAAGCCAGCCCCCAGAAAGGAGGGGGGGGGGGGGGGGGTGTGTGTACGTCATGCCAGGGGTCCCCAGCCTGATGCAAAGGAGGGAGGAGTGTGACGAGGAGGAGGGCAGGGCCAGGCCATGACTACACACGATCAGCCTAATCTAATCAGCTGAGGAGAGGGATAAATGCAGCCAGATGCCTAGAAGTTAGGTAATATTTTACACACAACTGTGCTAACTTCCACAGTCATGAAATCAGCCTTTTTGGGAGTATTAGCAGTATAGCGGCTACATAGCCCTGCTGTCATAGACACAGGTGTTCTTTCGAAGTCTGTTCCCCCTATTATTCTCCTTAGGTTAGTGTTCCTCATAGCGCCGTTAAACATTAAACATTGAGGGAACAGACTTTGACACTAACCTAAGGGGAAACATAGGGGGAACAGATTTTGACACTAACCTAAGGGGAAACATAGGGGGAACAGATTTCGACACTTACCTTAAGGGGAAACATAGGGGGAACAGATTCTGACACTAACCTAAGGGGAAACATAGGGGGAACAGATTTTGACACTAACCTAAGGGGAAACATAGGGGGAACAGATTTCGACACTTACCTTAAGGGGAAACATAGGGGGAACAGATTTTTACACTAAACTTATGGGGAAACATAGGTGGAACAGACTTCGACACTAACCTTATGGGGAAACATAGGGGGAACAGACTTTGACACTAACCTAAGGGGAAACATAGGGGGAACAGACTTTGACACTAACCTAAGGGGAAACATAGGGGGAACAGATTTCGACACTAACCTTATGGGGAAACATAGGTGGAACAGATTTTGACACTAACATTTTGGGGAAACATAGGGGGAACAGACTTTGACACTAACCTTAAGGGGAAACATAGGGGGAACAGACTTTGACACTAACCTAAGGGGAAACATAGGGGGAACAGATTTTGACACTAACCTAAGGGGAAACATAGGGGCAACAGTCTTCAACACTAACCTTATGGGGAAACATAGGTGGAACAGATTTTGACACTAACATTTTGGGGAAACATAGGGGGAACAGATTTTGACACTAACCTTAAGGGGAAACATAGGGGGAACAGATTTCGACACTAACCTTATGGGGAAACATAGGGGGAACAGACTTTGACACTAACCTAAGGGGAAACATAGGGGGAACAGACTTTGACACTAACCTAAGGGGAAACATAGGGGGAACAGACTTTGACACTAACCTAAGGGGAAACATAGGGGGAACAGATTTCGACACTAACCTTAAAGGGAAACATAGGGGGAACAGACTTCGACACTAACCTTAAAGGGAAACATAGAAATTGCAAACTAAGAAATATTGCTAAATTAAGGCACATGCTCTCTGTTGCTGATGTCCAATAACTAATTAATGCGTTCATGACCTCAAGACTAGATTATTGTAATGCATTACTGGGAGGATGTCCAGCAAGATCAATAAATAAACTTCAATTGGTTCAAAATGCAGCAGCCAGAGTGCTAACGAGAACCAAGAAATCTGATCATATTAGCCCCATTTTATAATCGTTACATTGGCTACCTGTTAAATTCCATATTAATTAAAAAATTCTGTTAACTACGTACAAAGCTTTGAATGGTCTAGCTCCGCAGTACTTAAGTGAACTTCTACCACAGTATATTCCATCACGTTCATTACGATTGCAAAATTCTGGCCTGTTAATAGATCCTAGAATATCAAAATCCACAAAAGGAGGTAGATCCTTTTCATATTTGGCTCCTAAACTATGGAATAGTCTCCCTAACACTGTTCAAGATGCAGACACACTCCCTCAGTTTAAGTCTAGACTAAAGACTCATCTATTTAGCCAGGCATACACCTAATTTATCCTCCAACCCACAATTAGGCTGCTTTAGTTGGGTCTGCCGGAACCAGAAACCAGAAACATTGATCATGATTTATAACTCTGCAATAAATTGAATGGCATCTATTCATATATTATTTTATATGTTTCCCTGTCTCAACCTCGGGACTCCTATCCTGAAGTCACCAGAACCGGCTGGATCCAGCACCATTCCTGCTTCGTGTTGGATTCCACTGCTACATGTAAGTGTCGCTGAATGATGATGACTAAATGCAGCCGGTGCCAGCCAAACATCACTTCAGTCTATTATGATGGACTTCAGAGGATGAACTGATGCCAACTCCAACCATAAGACATGGGATACTTCATATGCCATTGTCTGAACCTTGGATTTAGGATGGACCACACCAAACCTCACCGAAATTTCTTGCTAGGTTGAACTGCGTTTCACATCCCTGATCTCTGCCTGCATCACCTCGGCCTATTGATGGACCACGATCTTGAAATGGAATGCATAGACTAACAATTGCCAACAAATGCCTTCATCTGCCAATTAACAGGGACAATTGCATCTATGTGAACTTCTGCAGTTAATCCAGGATGGACTTCAAAGACATTGGTCATTAATCTTACAGTTCAAACAAAATCGATGGTTAGCTGGTTTGAGTATATCTGTAACTGCTGATCTCCTGGGATTTTCACACACAACAGTCTCTAGAATTTAACACCTTGTTATCCACTCTGGATTTGACTGGAAGCCTATGTAATTTTCCAGAACTGGAGTGATGTGTGCTGCTTTTTTAGTTCTGGTAAGGATTCAGGTAGCACTGTTTTGAAACAGCTGGAGTTTATGTAAGTCTTTCCTTGGCAGGCCACTCAAGACAGCATCACAGTAATCTAGTCGAGTCAACACAAGTGAATGGATGAGCTTCTCAGTGTCAGATAAGAAGGGTTATGGCCTCAGCCTAGAATGCTGTCATGAATGTCTAGAATGTTTTTTAGATTAAATTACAGGTTGGTTAGCACTCAAAAGAGGGATAGTTTGCCCATATATTTCAGGGTATAAAGGGACTGCAGCAGAAATTTTCTAAATGCCAACTAGCAAGACCTTTGTTTTTGAGATGTTTAGATGCAGAAAATGATTGGACATCCAGGATTGTATCTCCGCAAGGCAGCTAATTAACTTTGATTGAGCAGAGTAAGCATTGGGTGTAGATTTTAAGTACAGCTGAGTATCATCAGCATAGCAATGGAAATTGATGCCTCTTCTGTATAAAATTTCACCCAGAAGGCGAATGTAAATCAGAAATAAGATGGGACACAGAACAGACCCCTGTGGAACACTGCAGGAAACTACCGAGGTCCTAGATCTGGCTTCCCTGAGAGCAATGAACTGCAGGCCATAAAAGAGATACGATGAAAACTACTTTAAAGCAGTGCCTTGCAGCCCAACTTTCTCTTGTAATCTGCATAGGAAGAGATTGTGGTTGACTGTATAAAAAGCTGCTGTGAGATCTAATAGAACCAGCAGTGACAGGGACCCAGAATCAACGGACATCAGCAGATCATTTGTCACTTTGACCAGGGTAGTCTCTGTACTGTGGCAGGGTCTGAAACCAGACTGAAAAGTCTCATAAAGATTATTGCGGTCCATATGGTTATGTAGTTGTGTTGCTACAGCCTTTTCAAAACTTTGGCTATAAATGGCAGATTGGAAATGGGTCGATAATTTGACAGTCTATTGATGATCAAATTTGGGCTTATTCAACAGAGGGGTGATGACAGCTGCTTTGAGCTCATCATTTATTATAATTCCATTCTAGGCCTAGTTAATTATTCTAATTATTCAGATGGTGAATTTAATTTAATTAACTGCTTAAATCTAAGCGATTAACATAAAATAATGTTTTGAAGCATACAAGGTTATTATAGGGTTTGAAAAGAGTTGCCCTCAAAGGAAAAAAAACATCCACAGAAATCAACTCTAGGGAATAAATATTGTCCCTTAATAAAACACTGACACTGCTTTTAACACACTTTACCCTCTACCACTATCTATGGTGTTTTGATCAAATACAATGCTAAAACACCTGAGTGCAAATTCATAGAAATGAAGGTCATAAAATTTACAGCATGTTCTTTTTCAAATGATTTCAAAGGCACTTTTTAATTCACTTAGGTAAAAAGATTCTGTTAAGAATTTAAATGCAAAGGACAATGAGATTTGCATTTTATACCATAAGATGATGTTGCCTCAAAATGTATAAATATTTATCACTTATGTATACTGTGAAAAGAGATAAAATGATGTAATAGAGGTCATACAGTATGTATGCATGATGGCACTGCAAATGGCTGCCTCATTGTGGAGCTCTCCAATTCTTTAGATAAAAATCAACACCTCCTGCTACTTCCCTCCTTCCCCCTCCTGCTACTCAACCTGCACTTAGGATCTGTGAAGAGGATGTGTGCCGGGTCTTCAAGGAACAGAAGACAAAAGGATGCATCAGGCCCAGGCGGCGTTTAAAAGCCTGTGAACAGCTGGCCCCCATATTCACACAGATCTTCATCAGATCACTAAAGCAGTGTGAAGTTCCTTGCTGCTTCAAATGCTCCACCATCATTTCCAGCCCAAAGAAACCCAATATCAAAGGACTTATGTGGTCATGAAGTCATTTGAGAGACTGGTGTTGGTCCACCTAAAGGACATCACTGGTCCATTGTCTAGATCCCCTTCAATTTGCTTATTGAGCAAACATGTCTGTGGATGATGCAGTCAACATGGAATTGCATCATATCCTGCAACATCTGGACAGACCAGGGACATATGCAAGGATCGTTTTTGTGGACTTCAGTTCGGCTTTCAACACCATTATCCCAGCTATACTCTGGACTAAATTAAACCAAAACTCTGTTTCCACCTCTATCTGTCAATGGATCACCAATTTCTGATGCACTGGTGGCAGCTAGTGAGACTGGGGAGATTCACTTGCAGTACCTGTAAGATCAACATTGGTGCCCCACAGGGATGTGTGCTATCCCCACTACTCTACTCCCTGTACACCAGCGACTGTATTGCCAAGGACCCCTCTGTCAAGTCCCTGAAGTTTGCAGATGACACTACTGTCATCAACCTCATCCAAGATGATGATGAGTCTGCATACAGAAGGGAGTTTGAACAGCACCATCTGGTGCAATCAAAACAACCTGGAGTTGGAGATGATTGTGGACTTGAGGAGAAACATCCCAGCATCGACCCCGCTCATCATTCTGAACAGCACTGTGAGTCATTCAGGTTCCTGGGCTCTACCATATCACAGGACCTGAAGTGGGAGACTCACATTGACTCCACTGTGAGAAAGGCCCAGCAGAGTTTGTACATTCTTCGCCAGTTGAGGAAGTTCAACCTGCCACAGGCGCTGCTAATACAGTTCTACTCAGCTGTCATTCAGTGTGTTCTCTGTACTTCAATAACTGTCTGGTTGTTTCAACTACCAAATCTGACACCAGAAGACTACAAATGACAGTTCGGACTTCTGAGCGGATTATTGGTTCTCCCCTTCCCACTCTCCAAGAACTGTATTGTGCAAGAACACATCCAGAGTGAGGAAAAGGAATGGAAAAATCACCCTGGACCCCACTCACCCAGCCCACTACCTCATTGGAACTGTTGCCCTCTGGCCGGCGCTACAGAGCACTGAGCAGCAGAACAGCCAGGCAAAGGAACAGCTTTTTCCCTCAGGCCATCTACCTCATGAACTATTAAAACTGCCCCATTGAGCAATAATTACAAGCTTAGTCAATTATATTTATTTAAGATATCCTTATATCTTCTGCACATTTCATTTTCTTGCACTCTCTTTATATAACAGATTGTATCTGTATATACATATAAGTTTGTGTCTTATTGTGTATTTTTATTTAAACATTATATTCTATTCAAGATAATGTTTGTTCTGTATTCTGTTTTTAATTATTTATTTTTTGTTGTTGTATTGTTTGTGCACTGTAAGCTTCTGTCACCAAGTCAAATTCCTTGTATGTGTAAGCATACTTTGCAATAAAGCTCATTCTGATTCTGCTATGTATAAGTGTATTAAACTCCAATCACTTATTTATTTTTCACATCCTATTGAATGTAAACTAGAGTACAGCAGAGTATTCTTTTACTCTATGTCAAATAGGACGTGAAAACACAAGAACTTTCATTTTGGGCGCTTACAAGTCAAAATAAATTTAGACATTAATTAATTAATTGTTTTAGCTTTGAGCTCACTAAAAGGATACTGCCTTCTTTGCTTGTCTCCTGCATGCTCTCCATTCCTGGAAGGGCAGCTGCCACACGTCGAAACAGCTGTCGGAGAGAAAAGAGAAGATGGTTAGAGATTTGACTAAACTCATGAAGATATCATCAGCAGTACCCAGTATTTTTCTGGTAAAGGTTATTCTTATTAACAGAAAATAGAGTAAAAAAAAATATTAAATGGTTGCCATATCAAGCTGTGCAGCTTTAAAGTCAACATAAATCCCTGTTCACAATCCATTTTACTTCTGCACTTCTGTATAGTCGAGTGAAACATGACATTGAATGAGAAAAAAAATCATCCACCAGGAATTGACGGGGGCGGATCTAGAAAAGTATTTATGGTGTGGCATAGCCCATGAATTTGTGATACAGTTGCATTTCCACAGAGTGACAACAAATAATTTTTCTACTATTTTGCAAACATTAACCCTTTAAGCACCCTGCGATGGAGTCAAGTCAAGTCAAGTGGTTTTTATTGTCGTTTCAACCATATACAGTTAGTACAGTACACAGTGAAACGAGACAACGTTCCTCCAGGACCATGGTGCTACATAAAATAACATAGGACAAACACAGAACCACATGAGACTACACAGACTAAATAAAATACCTATATAAAATACCTATATAAAGTGCACGTGCAAAAACGTGCAAAAGTACGGGACAGTACAACACATTTCTAACAATGAACAGGACAACAGGCACAGTGATAGACAGTGCAGCGCCGACCAATACAGTAGTGCAAAAAAAGATGACAGTTACTAAATGCCAAATGTAAACATAACATACTATGAGATAGTGTTCTATGCACATAGCAGTTAATGAGGTAGCAGACAGTTATAAATTGGCAGTTATTAAAGTGCAACTCAGGACATGTGTGTGTGCCAAACCAGTCTCTGAGTATTGAGGAGTCTGATGGCTTGGGGGAAGAAGCTGTTACACAGTCTGGTCGTGAGGGCCCGAATGCTTCGGTACCTCTTGCCAGACGGCAGGAGGGTAAAGAGTTTGTGTGAGGGGTGTGCGGGGTCCTCCACAATGCTGGTTGCTTTGTGGATACAGTGTTTTATGTAAATGTTTTGATGGAGGGAAGAGAGACCCCAATGACCTTCTCAGCTGTTCTCACTATCATCTACTGGGCTTTGCGGTCCGAACCGGTGCAAGTCCCAAACCAGGCAGTGATGCAGCTGCTCAGGATGCTCTCAATAGTCCCTCTATAGAATGTCGTGAGCCATAAATTAACTTTTTTTTCTTGTTTTTCTGATTTGACACAATATACAATATATATCTCTCGGTGTAAATGAGGTGGCTCCGAAAAACAACTTTATTTTTTAAAGCATGACAACTAAAACTGAGTAAAATGATGTGTTGATTCAACAAAGCAATCAAAAGTCGGCAAATTTCAAAACACTCGTTCAGTTTACAATGCTTACATTAATTGTAAAATAGAGCTTCTAAGCCTTTAAACGATACCTATTTTGTGTTGGTCAAGACTGTCATGTTTAGATGTGTTTTTGTCTTTTATTTTGCAAAGATTAGTTCCTGTTCATGTCATGTGTTTCCCTAGTCATGTGATATCCTGTTTTCCCTCCATGTTCATGTGTCTTATTTTCATTGGTTTATTGTTTAATTATCTTGTTTAGAGTTCTGTTTGTTCATTGGTTTATGTTCCCCCCATGTCATGAATTTAAGCCCTCTTGTTTATCACTGTCCTTTGCCGAGTATTGTTGGTGTAATGTTGTTTCATAGTCAAGCTATGTCAAGTCAAGTGTAGTCATGTTCATGTTCATGTTCATGTTCATGTTTTGTTCATGTTTAAAGTTGGGGTTCTTGGATATCACTTTTGTAAATAAACTGCACTTGGGTTCGTCATCACATCATCGTCTGCTCCTGTGTCATTGCCTGCCAAGAACGTTTCAAAGACCATAGTTATTAAAGCTACACTATGTAAGATTTTTTTGTTAGAAATTAACAAAATGTAATTTATGAGCAAGTTCACCAACAATCTGCCTTCCAAACCATGTTTGTGCCTTACCCTGTTGATTTAGGATTTATATTATATCGCTATCAGGATGGATTTGGTGGGAAATTGCATACATCTGTCAGGTGGTGTGTGAAAAAAGCTCAGAGGATCAGCAGAGACTCCAGCCACCTGAGCCATGGGCTGCTCTTACTGCAACACGCACCAGCCGACTTCATGACAGCTTCTACCCCCAAGCAATCAGACTTTTAACTATTGATTTCTCAAGATACATATATCAGCACTGCACTTTATTAGCCCTTAGGCTGGACCCACATTTTATACTTCACTTAACACACTGGCAACTGACTATCAACCGACTGAATGTCAACATAATACTTCATATTTATTTGCACTGACTACATGTGGTACAGGGTATTTTTATTGTATACACTCTCCTTATTTTGTGTATATTGTATATTATTAGGTGTACATTGTGTTGTGTAACAAGATGTGTAAACTGCGTTATGTGTAAATCAGATGTTTAATGTAACTGTCATACTGCTATGTTGCTTTGAACCACACCCAAGTCTTTCACCCACTGTTGCAGTTATGTATATGGTTGAGTGGCAATAAAGGGATTTGATCTGATTTCGTCCATGCATTTTGTCTGCAAATAAAATAAAAAGAAGATCCAGTGATTACATTTATATGTGCGATGATAGGTGTGGTAATATTTTGAAGCTGAAAGCTTACAGCCACAACAAATAAGCAATTTGACCATAGATCATTCAAAAGGCAACCCTCTGTGGAATTACCCTTTTTCAAAATAAAGAAACCTCAAACATGAAGAGCCTGCAAGCAAAAAGTAAAGTGACAGAGCCCATAATAAAACACGAAACAACATCAGATTGACTTTTCAGAGGTGGCGACAACTCCAAGATCTTAAAAGGATTTAAGAAAGTTTTTCTTGCTGTACAGGTAAGATATTTTATTGGACTGATTGATAGGGAGCTCTCTTAGCGAGGTAGTTTGTTAGATATCGTTATCCACTCTAATGGGACATTTTATTATGGATCGTGGTAATGCAGTGCTTTCAATTTCATTTTCAAAGAAGGAAAATGGAAAATATGTAACTTTTATGCTGGTAACAATGCCAATCTCTAAACCAGTTACAAGTTTCAAGTTGCAAGTTTTATTTGTCACATACATAACCATACACAGTACGACATGTAGTGAAATTCTTTTCTATTTTCTGTAGTGAAATACTTTTCTCCCCACAGTTTATGATAAAGATTATATATATATATATATATATATATATATATATATATATATATATATATATATATATATATATATATATATATATAGATATATAGATATGTAGATAGATAGATAGATAGATAAGGAGTAGAAATAGAAGTAAAACCACAATTAAATTAAAAACAAAATGCCCATTTAAAAAAAAAAAAAAAACAGTAAAATAGGGGAAAGAGAATATACTATATGTGCAAAGTATGCATATGATATGAAATAGTGCATTGTGACAAATTTAGAGTAGCAGAAACAGTTTGACAACCTTAGGCTATTTGCCTGCTAGCTAAGTTATAATAGTTCCCACCATTTTAATGTATGTGCAGTCTAGCAATCATCATGTTTAATGTCATTGTTGTCTAAATTTTGTAACGCTATTTATTTTAAAACAACTGTTTTTAATAAGTCAAAACAACAGCTACTTATCTGCTCATAAGAATTATTTTTGATTATTCGTCTTTTTCTTCCATTATTTATGTTTTATTTATTTATTTTTTAGGGGAGGGGCTATATAAATATAGAACTGGCTTGCTGACTCAACGGTAAACTGTCAGCAGGAGGTGAAGCCACCGGAAGTGTACAAGCGTCCATCTTGGTGTGCCCCAACTGCTATACAGCCTCAATTACTGACAGCTGATAAAGCCTCCATTTCACCACCTCTGACATCCGGATATGGCAGTCGCATTTCACCCTCTAGTGACAATCATGATTAATATTTAATTAACTTGTTTTAGATTATATTTGTTAATATAAGTGATCACGATGTCAGAGCATTCACCTGTCCCAGTGTGCAGATTATCTGTGCAGCACAAAGGTCGTCATTGGACGCAGAAAAACTCTCCACAAGTTGTAATATAAGTAGGAAAAGCTGTAATAACTGCTTGTTTTATGGTGACAACCAATCCTTTTCCCTTGGAGGGTTCATTAAAAAGTCATACCTGTATTTCTAAATCACTTAAAATACCTGGGATTTGCCTGGTTTCCTTATTGAATTGCTCTCTGTAGTAATACATAGATACATGTCATACATTATGTGTGCGTTTGTCATTTAAACCTAGCGTAACAGTAAAGTTATCTTTGCTTTGCTTGTCTCCCTCATTCTCTGCGTGCCAACTGTGTGTGTGTGATAGAAAGAGGGAGGTAAATAATACTTGCTCTCAGGCAAGCGAACGTGATAAAAATTCACTTTTTAATGAAAACCTTTACCGTGTGTGTGTGTATGTATGTTACTTGTATGTGAAACAAGTAACTCTGAATGTGCTGTAAATAAATATCTCTTAAAATCTCTGTTTGTATCTTAAGTGTTTCAGTGAACTTGTTTGCATTCAGCTGATCAGTTCACCAGTGAGGCTTGTTGAGATAAAGTGCACATTTGATATATATATATATATATATATATATACATAACTCGCTTGGGCTTTCAAGAAAAAATTCGCAACTTTAAATTAATAAATTATTATACTGTATGTGTAGGACGTTTGTGGTGTAGGGATTTACAGGCAGATTTTAGAAATAAAAATCTGTCTTTAAATGGCCTATGTTTATTCAGTGAAATTAAGAGATTTTCTCAATAGGCACATTGGAATGTTTGGGTATAGCAATATGGCGGCACAGTGGCTTCGCTGTTTGATGTCATCAGCAATCCAGTTCTAGATCAAGGAGCACAACTCATGTACTTACCAAAAACAATGTTCCTCCGCAAGTAACTTGCAGTTTTATGCTTCAACCGCTAGGTTGCCAAAATTGTAATTATGTAGCTTTAATTTTTTTGAGGATTTTTTTTTCTCGTGGGCTTAAATAACAATAAAAATAATTAACAAAATATCAAGCTCCAGAGCACCAAGACACTGTCTATTTAACACTGTGATGGGGAAAATTTTTCCAATCAAGGATCATTCAAGTATTTACAAATTTTTTACGGGCCATACAATTGCTTGTTATTGTGTTAAGTTCTTATTGTGGGTTGAAATGAACGTACAGCAGCTTTCTGTACGTACTCACACACTAAGAAAAAATATTAAGGGGACTATACATTATACAGCATTGTTGGCTTTTTAAATATATATACTGGCAGCCAAAAGTTTGGAATAATGTACAGAGTTTGCTGTTTCGGAAGGAAATTGGTACTGTAATTCACCAATGTGGCATTCAACTGATCACAAATTATAGTCAGGACATTACTGATTTAAAAAAAACAGTCAGATCAACAAATCACTATTTGAACTAATTTTTTATCAAATCTAGACAGGCCCCATTACCAGCAGCCATCACTCCAACAACTTATCCCTGAGGAATCATGCTAAACTGGTACTAGAAAATCACTTGCCATTATATCAAACACTGCTGAAAGCTATTTGGTTCATTAAATTAAGCTTAACATTGTCTTTGTGTATTTTTTTGAGTTGCCACAGTATGCAATAGACTGGCATCTCTTAAGGTCAATATTAGCTTTCACTAGAAACTTGTCAGTCAATCATTGTTTTGAGGAATGAAGGCTATGCAATGCTTGAAATTGCTTACAAAGGTGTACACTACAGTCTTCAAAGACATAGGACAACTGGCTCTAACAAGGACAGAAAGAGATGTGGAAGGGCAGATGTACAACTAAACAAGAGTATAAGTACATCAGAGTCACTAGTTTGAGAAATAGATGCCTCACATTTCCTCAGCTGACAGCTTCATTGAATTCTACCCACTCAACACCAGTTTAATGTACAACAGTAATGAGAAGACTCAGGGATGCAGGCCTAATGGGAAGAATTGCAAAGAAAAAGCCACTTTTGAAACAGAAAAAAAAAATGTTAGAGTGGGCAAAGAAACACAGACACTGGACAATAGATAATTGGAAAAGAGTGTTATGGATCTTAACTCCATTGAGCTTTTGTGGGATCAGCTAGACTGTAAGGTGCGTGAGAAGTGCTCGACATGACAGCCACATCTCTGACAAGTGCTACAGGAAGTGTGGGGTGAAATGTTACCTGAGTATCTGGACAAACTGACAGCTAGAACGCCACAGATCTGCAAAGCTGTTATTGCTGCACATGGAGGATTTTTTTTTTAGAACTCTTTGAAGTACTTTAATTTTTTCAAATTGTAATAGTAATTTTTCACATTTTTAATGTCCTGACTATACATTGTAATCAGTTGAATGCCACTTTGGCAAATAAAAGTACCAATTTCTTTCCATAAGAGCAAAATCTGTACATTATTCCAAACGTTTGGCCACCAGTGTGTGTATATATATTTACAGTTAATGGAATCAATTAAATGTATATGCTTAAATAAATGTTAAAATGGCCTCACAGGCCAATTAAAATGGTCTCGTGGGCCTTATACGATCTGAGGCTGGACGTTCCCCAATCTGATTAAACACATCAACAGATTCTTAATGTTCCTTAGCTTTGAACTGTGCTAGTTGTCACAATTTTTACTCCAGTAAATACTGTATTTCTCAGAGAAGGTGGTACAGTGATTTATTTGGACATATCTGTACAGTCACATACATTGAAATCTAGGCTGCAAAAAAGCAATCCAACATTTTCACTGTTACTTCATCCACAAGGGTAAATTGTCACAATGGAATCTGCCATTAAACCAGTGGCATAAGTTTCAAGTGAACATTCATGTGATAATGTGATCAACTTCCCAATTAGCCCCGGTCTCCCCATATCAAAATAATCTTGCTTCAATAATTACATCTATTTCCAAAAATAATTACAATATTTCACATATAGATCTGGCAATCTAAGGTCAGTGAATAGATCACACTGTTAAGCATCATTGGGGTAGGGGCAGGGAAAGGCAGAAACAAGGAAAACAATTTTTAAATTGAGGGCCAGATTAGACAAAAAAGCAAATTGTTGTATTTTATGCACAGATAATTGTAATTACAGGTAAACTCAGACATCATCTCTGTATTAATGCATTATATCTAATAATCATTCAGAGAATACCTGGAAACAGCTCGAAAATAAACTTTTTACCTCTATTTTTCATGTATCTTTCCATATTGTCATTGTCGTGGTTAAGTAAAAAATAAACAGAGTTCGCTCTTTAAAAGATAAAAGCGAAACAGCATTAAAGTTCAGTGGAATTTATGCCTGCAAGCTGTGAAGATGCTCATTATCCAAGCACCTGCGAATTTGAAGTTAATAAGAGCCACACAGAAATCACATTAGATAGGTTTGCTAAAATTAGTTAATATTAAATTGTGTTAAAATGAGTTAGCCTTAGTGCTCAAAGAAATCAGTGGCCCTCATCATTTGGCGAGAGCAGGAATAGCTGCCAATAGTGACACGATTTGTGCATCCTTGATGGTACTGCATAGAAATCCCCTGGGTTGAATGGTTGCAAATGCGAACTGTATTAGCCAGGACGTCCTGTATGTTGTTCCGTTCTATACTGAAGCTGAAAAAATTACCCCTCCTCCATGTGAATGGTACTTAAACCATCATTTATGTTGTTAATGCATCAAAAATACAAAAATCAACTGAAAATATCCCTAGAAAACATGCTATGACTTTCTCTCCTTTTACTTTTTGCATTTTTTTTACATGATTTTACATCCCTAATCATTATTACCAAATCCAAATTGTACATATAAACACCAAATTCATTTAAATGTGTTTTAAGTTCTTAGGAAAGAAAGTTAAATTAAGATTTTATCTGATTTGATAAATAATTGTTGAGAAAAGTTAAAGTATCTGGGTGAGGGAGACATTCTGGAAAATGTTCAACACACTAAAAGTTTAAATCTGCTTTGATCTACTCTTTAAAACTAGATTTTATTTATTTTCCCCCTTTAAAATCCTCCTTAAATAGAAACAGAATCATAGATATCAGCCATAAAAATTTAGCTGGTGATGTTTGACTTTGGATCATGAGTAAACAGAGGAAAGACATGCTCCAGCATTTAATTATGTCTATAATAAAGATGATGATGATAACGTGTGATCTACCTACTGAACACAGTCTAAAGCTAATGAATAGAGCAAATTACAATTGCCTTTACACAATAATGTCTAGGTTACTGTTGTAACCTCCGTTCCCCGATGGAGGGAACGAGACGTTGTGTAGAAGAAGCGACACTAGGAGTCTCTCTTGAGAGCCTTATGCATCTCTTAACTTTTAGAAAAGGCCAATGAGAAATTGGCAGACAGAATTTGCATGTCCCGGATGCCAGAGAGTGCCCCGTCCCTGAGAAAAAAGGTCCTTCCTCAGGGGAATTCGCCAAGGAGGGGCTGCTGTAAGGATCACGAGATCCGAGAATCAAGTCCGAGAGGGCCAATAAGGGGCCACCAGAGTGACTTGTTCCTCGTCCTCCTTGACCTTGCATAGCACCTGTGCAAGAAGGCCTACTGGGGGAAATGCATACTTGCGCAGCCCCATGGGCCAGCTGTGTGCCAGCGCGTCTGTCCCAAGGGGAGCCTCCGTCCGGGAGTACCAGAGCGGGCAGTGGGAAATATCTCGGGAGGCGAATAGGTCTACCTGTGCCGCTGGGCGAACGCTGTCGCAATGGCAAGTCCGCTACCACGTTGAGGTTGCCCGGGATGTTAGTGGTACGCAGCGACTTGAGGAAGAGACAACGGGCAAGATGTGACATGTGACGGGAGCATACGCCACCGTGATGATTTATGTACGCTACCGTGGTGGTGTTGTAAGGAGGAGACAACGGGCGAGTTGTGACATGTGACAGAAGCGTATGCCGCCTTGGCGATTTATGTATGCTACCGTGGTGGTGCTGTCTGCTCGGATCAAGACATGCTTGCCCCGAACTAGTGGAAGAAACCTCCGCAGGGCAAGAAGTACAGCCAATAACTCTAGGCAATTGATGTGCCAGCGCAGCGGGGGCCCTTTCCAACGGCCTGCAGCTGCGTTCCCATTGCACACGGTGCCCCAACCCTGTTTGGAAGCGTCTGTGGTGATCAGGACGCATCGGGACACCTGCTGCAAAGGGACTCCTGCCCATAAAAAACAGAGGTCTGTCCAGGGTTTAAAAGTTTGGTGGCAGGTGGGGGTGATAAACACAAGGTGCGTGCCGCGGCACCATGCTCGTCTCGGGACTCGAGTCTGGAGCCAGTGCTGGAGCGGTCTCATATGCATCAACCCCAGCGGTGCGACCACCGCGGAGGATGCCATATGCCCCAGGAGCTTTTGGAAATGTTTTAGGGGGAACCAAGTGCCTGGCCTGAACGAGGCGAGGCACTTCAGCGCTGACTGTGCGTGCTCGTTGGTGAGTCGTGATGACATTGAGACCGAGTCTAACTCCATGCCCATAAAAGTGATGCTCTGAACCGGGGCGAGCTTGCTCTTTTCCCAGTTGACCTGAGGCCCTAAACGGCTGAGGTGCCTGAGCACCTGGATGAGCCAGTCGTCGAGGTAGTTGAGTATGTGAACTCCTGCTTCCCGAAGCGGGGCAAGGGCTACCTCTGCGACCTTCGTAAAGACACGAGGGGACAGGGACATGCCGAAGGGGAGGACTTTGTAATGTTATGCCTGGCCGTCAAACGTGAACCGTAGAAAGGGTCAATGTCGAGGCAAGACTGAGACGTGGAAGTATGCGTCCTCCAGTTCTACTGCTGCAAACCAATCTAGATGCCGGACGCAAGTTAGGATGTGTCTTTGCGTGAGCATTTTGAACGGGACTTTGTGCAAGGCCTGGTTGAAAACTCGCAAGACCAAGATCGGTCGTAAGCCGCTGCCTTTTTTGGGTATGATGAAGTAAGGCCTGTAGAAACCCTTCTTCATCTCAGCTGGAGGGACAGGCTCTATTTATAAATCAGGGATTTGGGGTCTTCGCCATGCACTGCGGTAAAGCGGACGCCCCTGAAGGGGGGAGGAGGCCTGGCAAACTGAATTGCGTACCCGAGTCGGATGGTCCTGGCCAGCCAGCATGACAGATTGGGAAATGGGCACTAAGGGGATGATTATTTTTGATGTACCCGGCGGAGGAGGACGCACTCGGCGGGCAGACTGGGCGTGGCCCATGCTGGAAGTGTGACGGGGCATGATGTGAGAGATGGCCTCTGTCTGCTTCTAAACCACTGAGAACTGCTGGGCGAAGTCCTGGACAGTCTCGTCGAAAAGGCCGAACTGGGAGATGGCCGTGTTGAGAAAGCGTGCTTTGTCTACTTCGCACATCTTGACCAGGTTCCTGCCCGAGTGATCACGCTGTGACCTTCGTGGCCCTGAGGGCGAGGTCAGTCGCTGAATTGCAGTTCCTGCAGCACGTTGGGGTCAGGACTACCCAAGTGCAGATCTTTAAGTGCCTTGGCCTGGTGGACATGCAGGAGGGCCATCGCATGCAAGGCGGAAGCGGCCTGTCCGGTGGTGGTGTAGGCTTTGGAGGTCAGTGAGGACATCATCCTACAGGCCCTGGAGCGGAGCACCGGGTGATCCCGCAAGGTGGTGGCGTTTTCAGGACACAGGTGGATCGCAACCATCCTGTCCACCTGGGAGACCGCCGTGTACCTATGGACTGCTCTGCTGCCAAGTGTAGTGAGAGCGAATGAGCGAGAGGATCGATTACAGGCAGTGAAAGGTGCCCTCCACGACCTTGTCAGCTCATCATGCACTTCAAGGGAAGAAAGGAACCGGGGGGCGTAGCTGTGAGCAGTGCGCAGACCCGAGGAACCAATCGTCCAGCCGTGAAGGCTGTGGGGGGGATGGAGGATTTCAGTCCAACTCCACACTGGCGGCGGCCCGGGCAAGCATGTCGGCCATCTGGGCGTCAGCCTCTGACTGGGCGTGCTGACCTGAAGGTGGCAGCCCAATCGAGTCTTTTTACGTCAGCTCTTCATCCAGCTCAGGGGGCTCTAGAGGATAGGCAGACTGGCCATGAGGTGAGCCGCTGTCACCCTGAGCCCGGGCGGAAGTCAACGAGCATGTCGGGGGGTGGGTGGTTCGTGGGGATGTACCCAGCGAAACCGAGCCCGCTGCCATCCCCAAATCACCTCCATCGCCAGCCGGGTCGTCCCCAATCCTGTGGGAAGAAGGAGCGACACGGGGGGGCGGCTGGAGTGGCGTTCCTTTTTAGGAAGGAAAGCCACGACCGCAACGTTGCCATGGTAAGGTTCTCGCAGTGAGAACACGAACCATCCACTAACGCTGCTTCGGTGTGATCGCGGCCCAGACACACGAGGCAGCGCCTGTGACCGTCAGGAGTGGAGAGAACTCGACCGCATACAGGAACTACACAGGGGCAGAAAGGAATCTTTATAAAGACGTGTCCTGAAAAGGACGTTCAATGCCGCTGTGTATTGCTCTTTTAGAGAAAATACTCTTTTAATAGCGCTGTCGAAGCACCCAGGGGCAAAGCTGCACTGCCGTGCAGAGAAGGAGAAAGCTGCTGATATGCGCCGTAGATCCAACAGCATACGCCAGAGATGGGAGGAAACACACTGTGACTCGCAGCTCGATGCTCACACAACCGGTCGGCTCCGAAGAAAATTTCTGAATGAACAGACGCATTTCCCTCCCTATATACCCGTATGTCCGGGGGCGGGACATGCAAATTCTGCATGCTAATTTCTCATTGGCCTTTTCTCAAAGTTCAGAGATGCATAAGGCTCTCAAAAGAGACCCCTAGTGTCGCTTCTTCTACACAACGTCAAAGTGAGCAACAGACGGGGAACTGCAATACATGGTAGAATTACACTTTGCAGTGTTTTTGAATCTGAGGTATATCCTGTCAGATTTAATGTTATCCAAGACATAATTCAGTGCATCTTTTCTGATTATATTTGCATAATAAGACATTTTCTGTAGCAGACAGAGAACTGTCTTTAAAGTTATTTAGAGTTGTTCAATATGAACAGCTAATTTTCTGTTTTCTTGTTAGTGTGCATTGTACATGTTTATTTTCCTAAGATATAATAACAGCTACAACATTACTCAAACATTTTCTGTTTGTATTCAAGGCATAATGTAAAGTTTTAGAGATCATATTGATTTTATCTTGACTTTATTTACATATGTAACCTTGTGGTAATGCAAAAGTAATGAAATGCAATCTCATTACATTACTTTCATATTTATATAATTGATTACATTACTGGTTACATTTATTATGAAGTAATCAATAATATGTAATTGATTACTTTAAAAAGTAACCCTCCCAACCCTGGTCACAAGGCAGATTAGACATGTGTTGGAAGCCCTAAAAATGTTACTGTATTCTGGAAATATGCCCATGAAAATGCAACCTATGAGTGTTTATATTTATAAGCAACTTTATGGGGAAAAAAGCCTAAAGTTGCCAGTAATAAGCAGACTTGGCACCAATGTCTGTCAGATGCAGAATTACTATGCACGTGCTGCAGTAGCCAAACATGCAGTTGGACTCTTATGTATTAATCAAGAGATCAGCCACAATATTCAAGGGCTGTTGTAGTCAAACGATGACGTTAAGTAACTGAAAACTGAGCTTCAAATGAAAATGGATTACTGTGGTCTAAAACTTAAATAGCTTTTTGGCTATTGGTTAACATTCTCCAACAGCCTTTGAGAGTACAAAAGAGTACATTTAGGAAGGCTAGAGCACTTGACCACACACAAGACGCAATGGTATGTGGAAAAAACGTTAATTACACAGCTCTCTGGAATACTTGATTCTGATTATTCAAATGCACCATCTAAAGGTCTGATATTTCTCAGAAACAACTGCACATCCACGAATCAGACCGCTCATCCGGGAATTGCGAGCCTTCTTTCTGCTTCACATCGGGGTCCTGATCACCCTGTTTGGGTTTATTTTGTAATAACAACCATCTGATTGTAAATGATCCCTTACATATCCTAGCCTTTAGTGACATCAGCGGCATTCAAATTCACCCCAAGATGTTCAAAGGGGTTCAGGTCTGGGCTTTGTGCAGGCAAGTCAATTTCTTCCACAGCAGACATAGTATACGATATCTTAAATTACCTCACTTTGTGCACAGGGGCATTGTCATGCTGGAATAGAATAAGGCTCTCCCCAAACTGTTGCCCAAATTTTTTAAAGCACACAATACACCAGAATGCCATTGTATAAAGTAGTGTTATGAATTTTCATCAGTGAAATGAATGGAATAACAGCCAAACTTAAGTGTAAGCAATTTATTTATGGAAAGGTATGCAAAAAATATTCCTACTCCCTGAAAGATATCAATGAAATAAGTCTCATGAAATATCTCACTGGTCTCTGTGACATCACTAGATTTTGTAAATGGCAAACAAAACTGTGACCACTGGCTGCGGACTTTCTGCATGTCAATCATTTTGTGCATTCTAATAGTGTTGTAGTTGCAGTGAATTATTGAGGCTTAATACTATATTCTGAATCATAATTTGTCAGTTGAGAGCACTATTTCACTACTTTTGTATTTGCAAACGTGGAAACATGCTTTGTGTCGGTTTTTAACGGTATCTGTGCGGTGTTTTGGAAAGAGGGGGCATGGCTAAATCAAAAGCTCTGTCTCGAACAGCTCGAATAGCTAAAATTGCTAACAGCACCTAAAATTAGAAGGGAGTTTCCACATTTTTAGCCATATAGTGTGTTTCATGTTGACATGCTGGTAAAATAGAGCTGGTATATTTTTAAACAGGTATAAAAAGAGAGATGGAGTAAAGACTGGAAGTGGATTTCCTCTGGTGTATTGAAGCAGCCCTGTCCTATACATATTAATAGAAATGAAGATCCCCATGCAAGCAGTTCTTTTCAGAATCATAAATGTCATGGACTAAAACACCTGCTGATCTTTAAAGCAGACTCTGTGTATAAGATGATAACAGACTGCATAAAGAAACTTGCCATGCACTGCCACTCCTACCAAGGCAAAAATTGACAACGCACACCTCCATTACAGCTATCCACTCTAAAGGGCTGTTCCCAGAAGCTACATAAGGCTATACAGAAATGATATATAGCCCCACTCATATCAAACAGGTCAGTTAGCTTATGTAGCCAGCACCACCTCGTTTCACATCATCAATCACAATGGACGAGCCACAGGGATACAGAAAGCAGTGACCATTAGGCAGACAGGGTTAGAAAAAAGACTCATTTTGTTAACTACCTTCAGGCCATTGTAATTGACAGGAAAGACAGAGAGTGCTATAAAGCATGTTTTAATGTAGCCGAGCCAAAAGCAAAGGAACACAATCCATTCCAATTAGGGAAAACACACACAGAGAGACACACTTTATTGCATGGAAGAGAGCCCCTGCATCTGATAAAAAAAATTATAATAATAATTGCATCACTTCACTGCACAATAAAGCACAGACCGAAACTTAAAATGCTTACCAATTATGTATAAATGACTCTATAATAATTATCCCAACATGCGTTATTAGTGTTACTATGCTCTTATGTTCTGTATTATTTACACATGAGCTCAATTTCATTCTGGAATGTACCCGACACCCCACAATTCTTCAATCAATATTTAAGCCATCATTTCCCAATTACCTCTGTGTTGTAATCAGTTTAAATAATGTTGCTGCTATTGGAGAAATTAATATGAAAATTTCAGTATTGGTTGTAATCTCAGATGAATGGAGTACCCTGCTCAGAAACGCATGCTTCTGAGAACACATCACACACTTTTAAGGCTTGGGAATGATTCCAATTTGTAATGGGGACTGGAAACAGGAAGCTCAATGTCTGGTGCCAATAATGCAGCATAACACGGAGTCTTTCGTGTCAGATATGTTAAGAGCTTTAGTGCCTTATGCTGTCGTACTGTCAGTACTGAGCTTCTGAGAAGAATGAAGGCATAGTGTCTGGCACAGCTGATGAAACAGTGCACAATAATATAGTTCATTCTCTATTCTGAAGTCTAAAGTCTAGAAAACAAGCCTCACATGCTTTAAAGTAATATTTTGGGTTAAATACAACTTAAACTACTTCTATCCCAATTTAATGTGCAGAAACAATTATACTACCATGAAAAGGCAAAACACAGTAACTTTTGGACATCAATAAGGATCTGAATTGTGAGGACTAATGTTGATTTATGAAGGTGTACACCTGATGTTACAATGAATAGATCATCCTCATTTGATTGCCAGTGACTTTGTTGTCGCAGAACCATTTCTGCGTATCTTGAGGTATGTTTTGGGTCATTGTCTTGTTGGAAAGTCCACCTACGGCCAAGTCCCAGCCTTCTAGAAGAGGCAACCAGATTGTCAGCCAAAATTGCCTGATAATTGGTGAAATTCTTTATGCCATCAGTCTTAACCAGTGGCCCAGGACGTCTGGAATTAAAACAGCCCCAAAGCATCATTGACCCACCACCATATTTCACCATGAGTATGAGGTGCCTCTCCTTGTATGCATCTCAGTTTCTATGCCAAGCATGACGATGCTGTATCTGACCAACCCATTCAATTTTGGTCTCATCTGACCAGAGCACATTCTTCCAGTCATAATTGAAATAATGTTCAATGTTCAAACTTCAAACGCTTGCGTCGGCATCTTGGGGTCAGATAGGGCTTTCTACTAGCGACACTTTCAAAGAGCCTGTGGTTGTGGAGGTGGCATCTGACGGTGCTATTTTAAACCTTGCGACCCCAAGACGCCACCAAGGCCTGCAATTATTTCACAGTGATTCTTGCGGATTTTGTTGCTTCTCTCACCATCTTCCTTCCAATCATGGGGGGCAAAATGCATTGCATCCTCTACCTGTGAGGTTTTCAACTGTTCCATATCTTTTGAATTTTGTATTCATTGCCCTGACAGTGCTCAGTGGTATGTTCAATCATTTGTGGATCTTCTTGTAGCCATTACCATATTTATGAAGCTCTTTTGAACTGGCAGTTTTTTTGTTTTCTTCATGATGTTGGATGACAAATGGATATTGCACGCGTTACCTCATTTTTATACCCTAGTGAAACAGGATGCGATGTACTGATTCAATATAATTCCTTAAGACTTAGATAAACTTAAGTTTAATTGAATTCTTGGTTTAATTTTGGTACATGCTATTTACAAAAAAAATTTCAAGTATTGTTTGTGCATTGCCAGTCAGGGGTGCCAGAAATTTTGGCGACCACTGTATATATATATATATATATATATATATATATATATTTTTTACAAATATATATATATATATATATATATATATATATATATATATAAATAAACATTTACACACAGTTATGTGGGTAACTGACATGAAATCTTAAGGATTGTCATCAGTGAGAGGCCTGGGTAGCTCAGCAAGTACTAACACTGACTACCAGCCCTTCGAATCCAGGGCATGCTGAGTGACTCCAGCCTCTGGGGTCGACGGACGCGCCGGCGCGTCCTGCTGGATATTTTCGTCATTACAGCAGAAAAAAATTAAAATACTCTGTCATTTTTAGGTATACAGATAAGTGTAAGACATCATTAGAGACTATAAAGGGTCTAGTTTTATTTGTGTACACTCATAATAACAATGAAACATTGTGCTTTTGTAAAATAAAGAAAATAAAAAGGGTGTACTTTCAGCAGTCTCTGTGTTCACGAGCATATTTCAGAAACTCTGCGAATACTTATCACACAAACATGAAACATATGTCTAAAGAAAGCTTTAAATGTCTACTTTTTAATAAACCAATTCAAATTTAAAACAAATATTCTCCTGCAATGCAATCTGTATGAAACAAAGCGATGTTCAGTTTTTACCTGTTCATCTAATTATCTGTAATGTGATCCCACCCACCAGCAGAGCGCTGCATTCATACGCTAATGTGCTGAGACGATCAAAGCAAATGTACATGCCCCCGACTATGTTCAGAGGCTTGATATATACAACTCATTCATTTTACTGCGCGTTTGTAATGATACACAGGCGATGAAACTTCTAGATATTAAGGAAGAGTTAACTTTTTCATCAGAAGAAGAGTAGGACTCCGATGAACGTTTGTATTTTGAAGAGAGACTTGATCCAGCCGAGGATACAATTTCGGATGAGTAAGTTTAGTTTTCATTAGCTGACATGCTATTTTATATAAACTTGAACATATTTTACTAGTGGGACTGTTTCCAGACTTGGCAGCCAGGATTCAGAGTATTGACATTTGAAATATGTCCTAATATGCAAGATTTAGTTACATTTAAATGCTGTTTCGGCTAAAGCAGGTATTTAAATTGTATGCTGTATGATATAAATATGTTATGTATATGTTATGTAAAATTATATAAAAATAATATGAATGTTTAGATTATATTTTAACTTGTGTTTATGCTGCCTCATTATCATCAACAAAGTTTGTGCTTGCAAATATATGTTCAGGTTAAATATAAAATGCACTTTAAATATGCCCATATTAGAAAATTATCATCTTATAATGATTTCTGAAGGATCATGTGACACTGAAGACTGCAGGAATGATGATGAAAATTCAACTTTGATCACAAATTGCATTTTACAATATATTCAAATTGAAAACTGTTCTTTTAAATTGTAAAAACAGTTCAGAATATCAATGTTTTTACTGTATTTTGGATCAAATAAATGCAGCCTTGGTGAGCAGAAGAGACTTCTTTTAACGGTAGTGTAGGTCTAAAATTAAGTAAAATCTTTATGTAAAGAAAATATATAGTCAGATATCTTCTTTTAACTTAAAACTTGATTTTGATCATTAAGTCTCCTCACATTCATTCTCTTTCTGTCACTGATAGGCCCAGGGGAGGGGTCATTGGCTCTAAATATTCATGATCATTCACGCCTCCTCACATATTACCTTTCAACACTAAAATTGTCTTACAAAAGTTAAATGACTATATTGTTTTTGTATGAATGAGTGATCAGGATGGTTTTCACATCATTTTGTAGCAAAAACTCTAGGCTACAAGATCCAGTTCTCAAAAGTCTTGTGGACAAATGTTTAGTATGTGTTATATGATCTTATTTCAGTGACTTAAAATTTTATTTTTTTCAAAAACCACACATATACGTTATTTTCTCAAAAATACAAACATGTACACACATGTTGCTCACATATTATTGTAGCCCTGTTTGTGCTGAATACAGTGTTATCAGACTTTAGCCATTAATATGTTTTTAAGCAACTGAAAAAAGCACAAATGTCAAGGCATGTCAAAACTTCTCCAGGGCCCAAAATACCCTCAGACCCCAGAGGGTTAAGCAGCCAAATTGGCCCAGTTGCTAGGAAGGGTAGAGTCACATGGGGTAACCTCCTTGTGGTCGCTATAATGTGGTTCTCGCTCTCGATTGGGTGCATGGTGAGTTGTGCACTGATGCTGCAGAGAATAGCATGAAGACTTCACACGCGCTATGTATCCACGTTGAAGCACGAAACAAGCCACATGATAGAAAGTGTGGATTGACAGTCTCAGACATGGAGTCAACAGAGATTCATCCTCTGCCACTATCCTCCGAGTCACTACACCACCACGAGGACTTCAAGCACATTTGGAATTGAGCATTCCAAATTGAGGAGAAAAGGGAAGAGAGAGAGAAAAAAAAAAAGAGACAGTTTCTGTGGCTGGCTACAACCAAAGGTTTGTGCCTAGTTACTCTGATGTCACCAGCAGACTGACTGATCTTACTAGAAAGGGGGCCCCATATCTGGTCCAGTGGATGGAGTTGTGTAAAATTTGTGTTTTGCAAGGGGGCTTTTACATGCTCATAATTTCTCTCTCCCCTTTATATTGAAGATGGATACATACAGAGGGCTGGGGGCAGTGCTCTCGCAGGAGGTGGAGGGGGAGGTGCGACCGTTGCTGTATATTAGTCATAAGTGCTCGCTGAGAGAGACTAAGTACAGCACCGTGGAGAAGGAGTGCCTGGCGATTAAGTGATCCATCCTCACTCTCCGCTACTACCTGCTGGGGCGGGCCTTCACCCTCAGATCACACCCCACTCCAGTGGCTCCAAAGCATGAAGGATACCAATGCATGGATCAACCATTGGTACCTGCTTAGTGCAGCCATGAAATAGAGCCCTGAGTGTTGTCATTTTTTATGTCTATATATATTTTTGGATTGTTGTGATTTTTAATGTTTATATATTTGTAGTTTCGTACATTTATGGCAATTGTTTATATTATGCGACTAATCATGTGTCATGTGTCAATCATTAATTTGCATTTACATTGCAGTTTGTATTAATTACTTGGGTACTAATTGTTTGAATTCTGTGAAAAATTATGTTTGTGAATGAGGGTTACATGATGGTGTCAAGGAATTCTTGTCTGTATAAGAGGAGGGTGGACATGTTAATTGTTTTACACATTGAGGAAGGTCTAGATGCCAAACCTGTGTCTCCTGTCTTTTTTCTCCCTTACATATAAAATAAAGTGATACAATAATAGTACATGTGTGTGGATCAACACCTCGTAAAACGCAGTAAAATGTAGTTATGACTGACATCGAGTCTCTTAGACCATGATCTGTCCTATGACAGATGGATTTGGCTCTACTATCTTCTGATTCATGTACATATCTACCATGTGTGTGTACAACACATTTGGCTGGCCAATCAAAAAACTTTTAAGACATTTTTCTCAGTTTCAGTATTGGCACACTTAGGCCTGTTTTCACATAGCAAGCGTGAGCAGAGCATATTTTTCGCCGCCCAAGTTAACAGGTTAGATAATTACATTGAACGCTAAAGCAGTGCGTAACAAAAGTAACAGTGCATTGTTGGACAAATAGAATATGATTTGACATGAAAAAGTAGAAGTTGCACAGAATAAGCATATTTGTAGTAGAGCTGCCCTATAAAGCCCTAGTGAGTCTGCTGCTGTAGTTATGCTGCAGTTGCGCCGTAGCTTTGCATACGTGCTGCTCACGCTTGTGATTTGAAACAGGCGTTACTGCCTTTTGCCTTTGTAGGGCAGTATAATGGGCCGGTCATTTGTGCATGTGAAAATCTAGCTTCTGGTAAGAAATTTCCAAATAGCAAATAATATTATATTCAAAATGTTAAAATATACTGTTGACTCACTGTCCTGCAACAATAAAAACATGCAGCTTTGAATGATGTCTTTTTTGTTTTGAGCCAAGAGGTCAATATGTGACTCTTTTAATCTTTTATTTCTCAAACGTGTTCTCGTAATACAAATTGTATATACAATACTGTGCACAACGTCTTACCCAATTTTTTTGAGAGCACTAATCCAGCACAAAGTGCAAGTGTTTGAGGGTGGGAGTGTTTGCATTATCTGTGGGTGTATGTGTGTGAACTGTGGGTGTTTTGTATGTCAGTGAAGTGCCACAAAGCGCAATTTGCTATTTTCCTAAGAAATAGGTCATTGCGCTAAATCGTTTGAGAAGCACTTATCTCAGCACAAAGTCTCAAATCAGTTCCTTTATTTGCAGTTCGGAGATTTCACCAGCAGGTGGTAATTAGGTCCATGCCCGAACTCTAAAAAATATAGTGGAACATCAAATAATGTCCCTAATAATAACTGTTGTAGCCTCATGGTTTATTTTTTAATGAACAGCACATTAAGCTTATTATTATTTCCCAAAAAGTAATCTCCTCCTAGAGCCTTTAAGCTACATACACCAAACCTGCCACAGACCTTCAGACTGGTCTGACTCAGATTGCTGTATCTTTTCTAACTGATCAGACTTCCGGTATTCCTGTATCAGACTTCCAAACAGGACTGATTTTAAATTGACTCCCATTCAAGGTGTGAAAACTTTTCCCTGTAATAAATCCTTTAGAAGATTCAATCTACTTCCTATCACTCTACCACTTATATTTTCTATCTATCATGCCATCACTTTCTTTTCTATCTTTCATCACTCTTTTTATTCTTTCTTTCACTTCATCACTTTAACACCCTAGCAACTGCATACAACCATACAACCATTTAGTGCACCCTAGCAACCAAAACCCATTGACTGCCATTCAAAAAGGCTTAGATGGATATCTCCTGATCATAATGTCATAGAGTCTTCAGGTTTGACTCAATACACTCAGTCCAGCAAGCAGCACTTTTAGGATCACCTTGGTAACTGCCTAGCAACCAGATGGGGTTATCCTAGCAACCAAGTAACAAATCACATATCTCTCCACCAGAACATCATAGAGACTTTGAGTTTCTTTCATTTGACTCAGGGTAGCAAGGAACCATTTTAGTATCACCTTGGTAACTGCCTAGCAACCAGATGTGGTTACCCTAGCAACAAATCTGTCATTCAGAAAAACAAGCAAGGGGTAGGGTTGCATAGGACTTCTTTCAGCTGGCTGTCTATCTGTATGATGTTCCTTCTGTCTGTCTGACTGTAAGACCTTCAAAATTCCAACTCTTCAAACTATTTTAAACTTTTAGACAATGTTTCATCAAGCCAACATAAAATTTGACTTCAAACTTTACTATCTAGTATATATTGGTATTTTTCCATCTATTGTTTTAGAGTGATTTTTAAGTCATTGCAAAAGGGGCCACTAAAAGATGTTTGAGAGGGTTTGGATCCTTTTTTGCTATCAATCTTAATTTTCACATTCTTCTTTTGTTTTTGGCGATTCACATTCTTCTTGCATATTGCCACCTACTGGGCAGTGAGGAGAATTTATAGTAAAAAAGGACTGAAATGTTAATCGGTTTCTCACCAACACTGATCATCTAGCTTTTGAAGATATAGAGTTAACCACTGGAGTCTTATGGATTACATTTATGCTGCATTTATGTGCATTTTGGAGCTTCAAAATGTTGATACCCATTCACTTGCACTATGATGACCAACAGAGCGGAGATATTCTTCAAAAAAAACTTTGTTTGTGCTCAGCAGAAGAAAGAAAGTCATACACATTTGGGATTGCATGAGGGTGAGTAAATGATGAGAAAATTTTCATTTTTACAAAATTATGGTCTAAATTATTTTCAGTGGTAGCCAACAGCACACCACAAATGCTGTCGATAGAACATAAGTTGTATTTAACCTGGAAATTAACTAAACAAGCTGCAGTTTTAAAGGTTTTAAAGTGATCTTGAAGCACTGTTTCAATAACCATATAATAAAATTACATAAATGTTATTAAAAGGGAGACAATAAAGAAAGAAGCTTTTGTAAATGCTTTTGTACTTGACTGAATAGTTGACACTTTTGCCTTTCAGAGATAGATGAAAAGCTTCATCGTTCCAACAGGCTGCCTGAACAAATAGCACAGTCTGATCAAGTCAGACAAAGCTGACGCTAACATATATAAACACACACAGTTTAGCCCACACAACACACACAGTGTGCTGTTCACAATTCCGCCTCATAGAGAGAGAAAGAGAACAGACAGCACAGTTCCGCGTCAGATCTGATCTCTTCCACCTCGGCACTTAGTCATCCTGAATCACGCTTTCAACTGCACATCAGATGAAAAAATCAGAACGAACACAGAGCCTTTCTCACACCCACACACTGCGCCCGCTCTTTCCGGCTCTTTCCACTGATGGAAGGAGGTGGTGAGGTAAAACTCACTTGTTTGACGTTGTAGCCTGTCTTAGCACTGGTCTCGATAAACATCACGCTCAGCTCTTTGGCTCGCTGCTCGCCTTCCTCAATCGTGATTTGCCTGTGAAAAGAAAATGATTAATATTTTATTCCAAAGATTATATATAAAACACTACTGAACAATGATTACACCTTAAATAAACCTCCAATGAAACCTGATGAATTAAAGCTGTTATCATAGTCTTTTAATCTGATCCTAAAGCTGTGTTAATCAAAAATGGTCTTCCTATTTGTAAAATATTTCTTTAGGAGCTCACTGGTAAGAAGGTTTAGGTGCTAAAACAATTGTATATTGATTAAAACACAGAAGCACATAACCTAAAATATTTGTAACTTCATCATGACAAATAAGTTAATAAAATAACAGAAATGGTTGTGATTTTAATCACACTAAAATCAGGCTAACATTACGGATCGCCCTATTTAGTTCCATTGTACTTTAATTGCCTCAATGTAACCTAGATCTATGCTTTATTTAAAGAAAAGGAGGGACAAGTCAAAGTTTTGTGTTAATCAATATTATGCCACAAATGCTATCAATTGAGCATAACTTGTATTGAACCCGGAATATTAATTTAACTGGTTTGATTCAAACCAAAGTATTATTTAACATCACTGAATCAGCCTCAATACATTATGTTTCACCAACAAAACCACTTTTAAGAATTAGATCAGGTAGAAATAGCTCCTTAAGGGAAAAAATGTAGGTTACCACTTCTTACATTGCAGCGCAACTGTCTTTTCAACAGGGCTTCCATGAAAACAAAGAATAATGGGGAAGAAATTGAGGCCATACTAACCAAGACTACACATTAGAACAAATAATCATTCTGACAGTATCGTAATAGCAACAAGTTTCATATAACTACCCAGCCTTGACAGTAGCCAAACATGATGTATGAAAACAGCGATAATGGAAATTAGTTTTTTTGATAAAGTGCTTGGTGGGTCCCATATTATGGGTGAAGTATTTTCATAAGACAGCACAGGCTCTGAGACAACATCATCAGTCACTGACTCTCTCCCATCATCTCTTTAAACAAATGAATTGATGTTAAAACTGATTAATTGCACAAAAGGAAAGGCCCATTTGCATGGCACACTTGTGACATTAATCCATATTTGTGCCTTTGGAGCTTGCTTATGTGAGTGTGACAGAGTTTTTGAGGTGGCTGGGAGACAAAGATTTCAAAGAAATGAGTAGACTGAGGAGCAAAAGAGATGAGATACTAGCTGTATCTCAAAAGCAGTGAGAAGGGAATAGGATGAGCTGAATTTAAAGCACTAAGCTCTGTCTGCTGGAACTGCCATGATGTAGCCATCTAAACTCTTTTGTTCTCTCCACAGACAAGAGCTTGGAGGCACTACATGAGTTTATTCAACTCCCGAATTACATTCATGGCCCACTGCATCTCACTGTGCATGACTCATTCTCAGAACCTGGTGCCATTTGTGTCACCAAATAATTAACAATTCTATTGATATGATTACTATGATACTGAACTAAGTCACTTATTTGATGGATTTAACAATGTACAGTATATGGTAAAATGAAAAGGAAAAAATACCTCTTCAACTAGTGCATTTTCGGCTGTTGCCTACAGTTTTTCACACTCAAATTTAAAAGCTCACCATTTACACATACTGTTGACTAATTTCCAAAAATCTAATTTATACTAGAGGCTCAATCTTGGTGTCATCTGAGATCCTCCCTTTTGTGACGATGTATAAAATTGTATCATCAATAGTCAATAACATATATTGCCCATGATTTGTTTAGCATGTTTTTCCTGCTGGACCGCATATTCTGTTCTGGAGATCTAAGATATAACATTGGATTATTCAGCCAAGCAAGCTCATAGACAAGTAAAAATGGATCATGTTTTTTTTTAAGAAAAAGCAGATATAGATTTTTTAGCTACTTTTGGCTTACAGCAGCAGTGATCGCCAAATAAAAGAGACGTTTGTATTTAATGTCTTAAAAATATAATATTTCACTTTGTGATTCTTTGAAAATCTTTTAAACTGTGGTATTAGAGCAACATAATAAACTGTACAGTCGCACTTCTGAGAATGAGAGCTTTAATTTGATACATGATTAGTCTATTTAAGTGCTATGTGAAATAATTTTATATTCATATTAATATTTCTATCACATGACCTCTAGGTGGTGCTGATTTGCAATGCGAATATTTTATGGCCTTATTTTTTTTATTTTATGTAACATAAATGCAGAAGTGATAGCTATCTATGAAAAGCTCAGATTCTAAGCTTTAAAACATTACCCCATATGCCTGACCTATGTATTCGGAGACTTGAACATTGTAAGCTTAAACTTATTTTGAACATAGCGCCCCCTTTTGGACCTGCCGGCACGTACACAGAGTTGAAAAGGATTTAAATTAAAATTTCTAAATGTTTGATTTTCATAACAATATCAGCAAATATGCATATCCAATCTTCATAATCATAAAGTTTTAATGAGTTAAAAATTAAGCTCTGCCTAAAGTGCTTTAACTGAAATTTAATATGTTTTTACTGTATTAGTGTTTAGTTTCTTCTAAAATGCCTCATGTCTTTGTGCTTGTTAATGTGTGATTTATTACAATAGGGACAGACTATTAACAGAATTTATTACAATTTTTAGATTTAAGGTAAACTTCATACTAAATATGACAGGGTTAAAAAGTGGAGCATTTTGGGTTAGTGAGGAGAAAATTATTATAAATACTTTGTAGAGCTTTTAAATAACATTTAAATAACTTGACTCATTTAGTTGACTCATGAACCTTGAAACCCTTAGGCATGATAAAGGATGACAGCAGAAAATGTATTAAGTAAAAGGAGACGAAACAACAGACACCATTATTCATAAAATCTAAAAGGCAAGTGAATCAAAACCAATGTAACCATCTCACACACTCTAGAACCCCAAACCTGACCCTGAAATACATCTCTGGCTAACAAATGTGCTTTTGTCCCACAGTAGACACAAGCTAAATATTTTGAAATTCATGTCACAAAAAGAAAGAGGGGATTAGAAGGAGGGCCGAGAACATGTAGTACAAGATGAACTGCTGATGGCGCACAATGTCTGCCGAAATTCCTACCTTTTTAATGATAAGGAAACATTCTCTGTTGCCACTAATGGTCATAAATATTTTATCCAGTGCCATCTTAAGATCACAGATACAGCACACACAAATTTAACATGCAGTGTCATTGAGTCTGCCATGATTAGATTTACAACAGTTATTTTCGATCCTCTAAACTGATTGGACAAGTGGCTTTGCAAGAGTGATGATATTTAGTATAACAGCAATGTTATGCTCCACATTATTATAAATAAACATTAATTCAGTGTTTGCGGTGACTCCCATTCTGTGCATTGCTTGGTTACATGCAATATCCTGCTTAGGCTTTGTACTAACAATACAACTATTATTTTTATTAGTGGAGCAAAAACAGACCAAAAAAACAAAACAATTACAAAACTGGCCATGTTGTGTTAAAAAGTAAAAAACTTTGTAACGAGGTAAGACAGACAAGGAGGAGGCGAGAACGTATTGCTCTTCTTAATTAGGGTTTTTAATAGCCACAGTAGTGCTAACAACTTTGTAATTTCAATAAACATAAACTTCTTCTGTTACTGCTTGTCTCACGACGCCAACGCTAGACTGACGCGTCTCTCTCTCTCGACTGGAGGTTCTGTGGCTGTTCTTATGCCGCTCTCCCCGAGCTCACTGAAATTAGAGACAGGTGTTAGACATAATTTAGCTCAGGTACAAGCGCCCTTACCGCTTTCTCCCCCGGACGAGCGCTTGACCACGCCCCCGCTGCCACAAACTTGTAATTTATGGGTCAATGATGAGGTGCTAATTTTTAGTCTGGATCTATTAATTTATTCAAGAATAGATTAAAATGCATTTCACACCAGACAATTACTTGAAAACACCACTAATGTGATAAACATGCTGTCAATTTTAAAGTTAAAAGTCATTTTGACATTTTGATTTTCTGGAGCTTAAAGTAAATTTTTTTTACTTGGTGTAACTATCCGGAGACAGTAAAAAACAAATTAAGAATAAATAAATAAACGAAAGTCCGATTAAAAGTAGGAAAAGCATAATCTTTTATTTTTATTTCTTTAAAAATTAGTTCCCCTTCTGTCACTCACTCGACGTTGTGTTGAATGAAGTGACACAAGGGGTCTTCCTGGGATGCCGAATGTACCTCTGAACCTGAGAAAAGGCCAATATCAAGTTGGCATACAGAATTTGTATGCCCTGCCCCGGACATACGGGTATAAAGGGAAGCGGGGCAGCGAATGCCAGTCACAATTTTTCTTCGGAGCCGAATGGTTGTAAATAAAAAGATTGCATTTAACATTTTAGATTGATGTACAAGGTTGTGTTAAATGCCTCTCTTTCTGTTTGGTACTGGCTCAAGTGTATGCAATCTCTAAAGCTAAAATCAAGTAGGGTCTCTGGAAGAGTGCAGCACCATCTGTTCCTCTGAAAGAACAAACTTAATTTGGAGAGAAAACATGCATTACAACCACATACATATTTCAGATCTAATAGACCGATATCGATATCATATGATATACATATTAATTGGCAAAAGAGGTGTCTAAGATTTGTTTTATATGCAAATATAGACAATAATGTAACACACATTTAGGATTTGGTGGTGCAATATGTAATAACTACTGAAAAAACTATATTGGTGGAACAATATTGGTGTTCAATAATTCATTTCATGTCACATATAGCAACAAATGTTCTTACAGGTTATTCACTCCTGACTTAACACTGGGTGCCATGGTGACATCCTGACCAAAGGTTTTAAATATAACCCATACACACAGACTCTCGCTACTCTGTGACAGAGGATTCGCTATCAGTTGTATCATTGACAGTTTGGTCGTACTATCAGCGTTACCAATCCAATGGGAGTCAAAATGGGAGCAGTTGGAGAAGAGAGGGGCATGGCTATAAAATACTACTGCCGCCGTGTGATGAGGTGCACGAAGTAAATAGCACATAATAGCAATAGTCACCACTACTAAGAGTAGTAGCATGTAGAGGTCGACCAATAGTGTATTTTCCAATACCGATTACGAAGTTATAGAAAATTAAAACCTTTCTTAGTCTTCCCTTACCATAATGGGCAAAGACATGGCAACAAGAGTCCAAAATGAATAAAATCCCAGATGCAGTTTACTGTGCAACCAAAATCCCAATAATAGTAATTGTATTTTTATAGCACCTTTTAGCGATTAAGCACAAAGTGCTTCATAAAACATAAAATCAAAAACACATACAGTAAAACCAAAAATATTCACACAGTAATAAAAGTAACACACACAGTAAAACACATTCATTACATTGTAATGAAAGCAAGTCTATACAAATGAGTTTTTAATAGGACTTAAAAACTGTCACTGATTCAGCATACCTAATATCCCAGGGCAGGCTTTTCCATAATCGTGGGCCTTCACTACAAATGCTCCATCGCATTTTTTTGCATATGGATCTTGGAACAGCCAACAGTTCATGACAAGATTTAAGTGGTCTAATTGTTTCATAAGGTCTTAAAAGTTCTGCTAAATATTAAGCTGCCAACCCATGTAATGCCTTATATGTAAATAATAAAAGCTATAACCATAATAAAATTAAGATTTGGAGCATAACAAGTCCAAAATATACACTTATTTTGGGACTCTCATTTTGAAATGATGGAGATTTTACAATGCTCTATATTTAAGTATTTAACACATTAAGCTTTTTAAAGCCTATATACAGTATACTGTATAATCATAAGATTAAGGATATATTATATATATGTTGGAGACACATTAGCCGCTTTTCCACTATTGGGCCAGTGTGAGCCAGGGCTATCGACTGGCCAGCCGGGGCCAATTTCCTCGGCCCTCGAGCTGCAAGACCAAAATGTATCTGCATTCCCACCATCAGGCCAATTACTCAGCAGAATTGCCCAGAAATCTGAGAGGGTCCTCACTGCAGACTGTAGCGCAATAACGTAGTGAATCAAATCCTCTGCATAGTGGATTTTGGTGACGTAGGTGGAAGTTTTGGTTTTTATGTGTTACACTGAGTACATTATTAGTATTAAAGTATTACACTTAAACATTTGTTTAATTGATTTGTACTGTGCCCCAAACCTGTACTGTTGTGAGCTGGATGCACAACCTGGTAGGTTCGGCGAAACTCCACCTTTGAAATTGAACATGCCTCAATCCCTAGTTTGGCCAAAGGGTGATCGATGGGCAAAGGACATTGCCCGTTGGCTCAGAGAAAGACCAGAGGCAGCAAGATGAATCCCCAGAAGTGACAGTGGGAATGCAACTGGCCCTGTCACGCACTAGCACGCCCTCATTTGGCCCGATATTGGAAACGTGGCTAAAGTATATGCTGACAGGGCACATTTCCATATAGTCACATTTTTCTTTTCATGCCCTCACTTCAATTTAGAATATTTGATTCATTTAATCAAAATGACCAAATTTGCATTGAAGAGAGGATAAAAATTTGGATGAATATTGTGATATTGTAATACAATGATTATTTTATTTCACATCTAGATGCCACTGTTATACTGTAGTACCAAGCTGTTCTAACTGTAGACTCCTCCAGTGCCGGCCACACAGGAAAATTGAAAAAAATATCGGCATAGATTGTTGCAGATATTCAAAAGTTCCAAAAAAGCAACTATCGTTACCAATTAATCGGTAAAACTCAGTCTACCACTTGTAGCATACTTTTCCTTCAAGAAACAACCCTGCTGAAAGAAGCAACTTGAATTCCCATGCTGGTTCTACTGCTCAGTATAGTTTCCTGAAGGAATCACATAAAAATAACTTCTTTGTTGCTCGCCAATGTGTTAAAACTGACAATAAACCTGATTTTGAGTCTTGTCTAACACCATGAACTAGCCTTAACCCACACCTTTATGAGGCTCCACTGACCCTCCATGGTGTTATGTAATTTGATCAATCTTGTTAATGACAGTGCCAGTCACAGCACTTTACCTGCTATCAGCCAGATTAATTAGTTACAGGGCAGGCAATTACAAATACAGAAGAGGAAGAGAGGGGGGAGAGATGATGGGGTTGATGTACTGTTTATGCCAACAAGGCTGTTCTTTATGATCCCAGAAAGTGGTTCCGTTGTTTGGTGCCTCACCAATGGACTGTGCAGTGTATCAGTTTGTGTTAGAGAGCGAGGAGAGACTGTGATTGGACTGGACAATTGGTGGACTGAAAAGATAAAATGGCACACTGAAATTTCACAAAAAGTTCCTAAGTATAGAGGGAAATGTCACCTTTGAACCACACTAATCTAATTCTTGATGGACACTGACATACCACACAGACCATAATACAGTGAATTTATGGTGGTGTATGGAGACCATTTTGAGATAACGAGAGGTGACGGAGTCTCTCTCTCTCTCTCTCTCTCTCTCTCTCTCTCTCTAAGCAGTAGGGTGTCATGTTAGCACAGACATAATCAGCTTCATTATCAGCCTGCTACTCTCTCACGCAGCCACCTCCACCTGCCACATTCCATCATAGCTGTCGTGGAAACAAACCCAGCATAGCACTCATATTTAAACACGTGCGTACAGTATAGATCGCTATGGTGACTCATTAACCTTTTCATGAGTAGGGTCTAAATTCTCCTGCAGTACCCCCTGGAGTGAGTTATTTTTGCACATGGCACTGTACAGCCGGTAGAGGGGGGTAGGAGTGTAGAGTAGTATTCTTTTTTTATTTAAATTTTGATTTCTTGTCATAAAAAAAACAAAATACTATATATAATAGAGTAAACATGTTAACAAATGGGTTATGTCTGCCTAACTGCATTTGTTTCATTTATTTATCTTTTTTAGCTGTAAAAAATAAAAGAACAAATAATATTAGCAGTCTGGTTTGCCTATGCACTCAGACATTGTGTGCATGTGTGTGTGAACAAGCTCTAATGTGGCTTGGCTAAGTGTATCGGATAATCACGCTCGATCAGCATGATTTCACTGTGAGTATACAGGTTTCAAAATTTTATTGAGGTGCTTTTGTGATAGTTTGGCTGTATGTTTTAGAAAACGAACATATTTTATGCCTGAAAAGACTGTTTGAGTTGCTGTTTGTATGAATGAAACCCGCATCTGCACCTAATAAGTAGACATGGCCATGTGTATGGGAAGATTTTGAAAGATTTTTGACATGATGGCCTTTTGAGTCTGAGCAAAAGCTAATTTGAATCTGGCAGCTTGTAGCATAACTGGCTGTTGCAGAAACACATGTGTGATGGTATGGTATTAACTGATGGTACATATGAAAGAGTTGAAAATAAAACAAAGAGCCATGTTTCTGCTTTCAGCCAGATTAATTTGTTACAGGGCTGGGGATTACAAATACAGAAGAGGAAGAGAGGGGGGAGAGATGATGGGGTTGATGTACTGTTTATGCCAACAAGGCTGTCCTTTATGATCCCAGAAAGTGGCTACGTTGTTTGGTGCCTCACCAATGGGCTGTGCAGTGTATCAGTTTGTGTTAGAGAGCGAGGAGAGACTGTGATTGGACTGGACAATTGGTGGACTGAAAAGATAATGTGGCACACTGAAATTTCACAAAAAGTTCCTAAGTATAGAGGGAAATGTCACCTTTGAACCACACTAATCTAATTCTTGATAGACACTGACATACCACACAGACCATAATAAAGTGAATTTATGGTGGTGTATGGAGACCATTTTGAGATAACGAGAGGTGACGGGTCTCTCTCTCTCTCTCTCTCTCTCTCTCTCTCTCTCTCTCTCTAAGCAGTAGAGTGTCATGTTAGCACAGACATAATCAGCTTCATTATCAGCCTGCTACTCTCTCACTGCAGCCACCTCCACCTGCCACATTCCATCACAGTCGTCGTGGAAACAAACCCAGCATAGCACTCATATTTAAACACGTGCGTACAGTATAGATTGCTATGGTGACTCATTAACCTTTTCATGAGTAGGGTCTATATTCTCCTGCAGTGCCCCCTGGAGTGAGTTATTTTTGCACATGGCACTATACAGCCGTTAGAGTGGGGTAGGAGAGCAGAGAAGTATTTTTTTTTTTTTATTTACATTTTTGATTTCTTGTCATAAAAAAAAATAAAACTAAATACTCTATATAATATAGTAAACATGTTAACAAATGGATTATGTCTGCCTAACTGCATTTGTTTTATTTATTTATCTTTTTTAGCTAAAACAAATTAACAAATAATATTAGCAGTCAGGTTTGCCTATGCACTCAAACACTGTGTGCATGTGTGTGGACAAGCTCTAATGTGGCTTGGCTAAGTGCATCGGATAATCACGCTCGATCAGGATGCTTTCACTGTGAGTATACAGGTTTTAAAATGTTATTGTAGTGCTTTTGTGATAGTTTGGCTGTATAGTTTGAGTTGCTGTTTGTGTGAATGAAAACAGCATCTGCACCTAACAAGTAGACATGGCCATGTGTATGGGAAGATTTTGACAGATTTTTGATATGATGGCCTTTTGTGTCTGAGCAAAAGCTAAATTGAATCTGGCAGCTTGTAGCATAACTGGCTGTTGCATAAACACGTGTGACGGTACGGTTTATCTTTCATTTGACTTGATTGTGTTGTTATTATTATTATTATATTGCATACTATGCATAGTTCAACAGCTTACAGTGAAACATAAACACCAACATGAGATGACCAAATTTTTTCCAATTTTTCCATCAAACTTCGTCACCACATTTTTTTGCAGAATGGTAAAACACATTAATAGTGAAACATTTACAAGTTTGAAAATTAATTGAAATAATTAAAAGTCAAAAGAAGAACTGTAATAATGATCATTAATTATTTGTGCAGGTTTATGTGCATTAATATGCAAATGATTTTGAATAATAATAATAATACATATTAATTGTATAGTACTTTTCATACATAAAATGCAGCTCAAAGTGCTTCGCACTTGGAAGTATAAAAAACATAGAATTCAACATTTCAGGCAAAGGTAAAACAAATCATGGCTATTAAAATGAAACTGTACAAAGATAAAATACACTGCCTGGCAAAAAAATAAAGTCACCTTAAGCAGATACTTAAGAGCCTGTGATTGGATCATTATTGCAGTGATTAATATGTTTCAGATGGCAGCAATTATTTTAACCCTAACTGATGTAGTGTGTAGCTTCTTATTTCTTAAACAACCATGTCGCAAGACGTATCCCATCGACATGCAAAAGATGTTACTGTGTTCCAGAAGGGGCAAATTATTGGCCTGCATCAAGCAAAGAAAACAAATAAAGGAGATTGGTGAAACCACTGGAATTGGGTTAAGAACTGTCCAACGCAATATTAAAACATGTAAGTATAGTGGTGAACATCAGCTTCGCAGAAGTAATGTGGTCGGAGTAAAATCTTGAATGATCATGATCAGAGATCACTAAAACGCTTGAAGTCACATCATAAAAAAATCGACAGTAGAACTTTCCACACGCACAATGCAGTGAGAACTTAAAGGATTTGGACTAAACAGCTGTGTGGCCACAAGAAAGGCACTTGTTAGTAGGGCTGGGCAATATATAAAATATTAACGATATAATCTAGATAATTTTGCTGACGATGTAACATTGACCAATATCGTCAATATCACAATGATTTTAATGTGCTTTCATTTGGCCATTACATTTCATAAAGAGCAAATCAGTAGACTCATTTCACAATCCTTCAGGGCTGCACAATTAACATATGAAAATGGCAAGTTGGTCATATTTGATTATAATGAATCCACAAAAGGCTTTTATTTCAAGACAGATAAACATTGTCTGTGTGAGATTCACATGCATGACGGTGCTCTCAGATCAGTTCACGTGCATTGGGAAATCAAAGTAATGCAGGCTCAAGCATTTGTAGAATTCCAAACATTAACAGTTACAAGTTATTTTAAAAATCTATAAATGCGAAGGAGAATAACAGAAAAGGAGGAGATTACGGTGTTTCATTAAATGTTGTGTCAAAATAAAAGCTCCTTGTGAAGTTGAAGAAAATACTGCAGCAGTTTCAGTGTTAAAATAAAAAGCCCCCAGGTGAAGATTATGTAAATAGGACAGAAATATATTACATTTGCATAATGCAAATCTAATAATCAGAATAATAATGATAATTCAGCATTATATTATAATAATCAACCTGACGTGTCCCACAGTAATAATTTAGTATTATGGAATGTTCAACTGGGGTTTCAAAAATAAGTCAGTGAAGAAGCTTTGCACAGCAAAAATATTTGAAGGTAAAAAATCCTTTTGATTAAGCTAGTATGTATCATTGTGTATGAAATATAAATATAAAGTGCATATCAATGAAAATGATTAAATCTCATTCTCCCTTGTGTTTATTTAAAGGTGCAGTAAGAAAGATTCAGAAACCCTTGTTATTTATGACACCTGTGGCCATTAAGTGAACTGCAGCCAGCTACCTGTTGCTTGTGCTCGTGCACACACTCCATAGAGACGCAAGTGAGCGAGCATCCAAAACAATGACGTAACGTACAAAGAGACTGAATGTGATTCATTGGAATCATACTGACAGATGAGTTAGCATAATTAAAATGGCAAAGTTATGATTGTTTTACTACAAACATTGAGACTAAACTAAAACTACTTACACATACAGATATATACTACTGAACAATACCAGACAATTTATTGTTGCACAACTTATGTTGCACTGTTGTATGTTTTGTATGTCATATGTTATACTATGATCTTGAAATGTATACTGTATACCTGACATTTAGTATAAATTATTTGAAAGTTATGAACCAGGTAGCTTGCAATTCATCAGCATTGGCAGGAAAGATCAAGTTAGCTAGAATTACACAGATCAATCCTTATGGCACTATATTTCACATGCTTTGCAGTTATGTTAAGCTTACCTGTCCAATAAGAATAACACCAATTCAGGGTCGGTTTTAATCCCCCCCAGGAATCAAATGCCCTGCCGATGTTCACTCTAGTTTTCGCTCAACCACAATCATTTTCCCAATTAGCCAGACAGGATTCAGTAGATACATTTTTTTTTTTTGCTGACACTGAGGAGTTCTTTTTGTGCTGGGAGCTGGCCGTTTGCTGGATTCCATCTCTAAGATAACATTAACTAGTGTTGCAGACTGTCCGTTGATGCTGTTTAATAGTGGAAGAGAAGCTATTACTGTCTGAGGCGAGGCTCCCGGGAGCGAGCATAAACGTCACATCCTTTGGATTTTCCTGGCAAAACCGACCCGCTCCCTTCACATGATTTACCCTATTCCAAAGCGATGGGCACGCCAGGGTAATAAGGGAAGCACACGAAGCGATGCAGCCGTCAATCATAGTGCCCACTGTACACGCCTCTGGTGGCAGTTTCATGATCTGGGTTTGCTTCAATTGGTCAGGTCTAGGCTCAGCAACATTATGCAGCAGTAAAATTAAGTCAGCTGACTACTTGAATGTACTGAATGACCAGGTTATCCCATCAAAGCATTTTTTCTTCCCTGATGGTACTGGCATATTTCAGGACAATGCCAAGATTCATCATGCTCAAATTGTGAAAGAGCCATTCAAGGAGCATGAGGAATCATTTACACATATGAATTGGCCACCACAGAGTCCTAACCTTAACCCTATTGAAAGTCTTTGGAATGTGCTGAAGAAGACTTTACGGAGTGGTTCGGCTCTCCTGTCATCAATACATGATCTCGACCAAAAATGAACGCAACTCTGGATGGAAATATATGTTGTGACGTTACATGAGTTTGTCGAAACAATGCCACAACTAATGCATATTGTAATCAAAGTTAAAGGCGGTCCAACAAAATATTAGAGTATGCCACTTTATTTGGGCCAGGCAGTGTATTAAATTGAATTAAAAGAAATGTAGGGAAACAAAAGTCAAAAGATACTAATTTAATATAATGATAATGAATAAAAAAATTAATAGATCAATGAAATGCTAGTTTAAAAAGATTTGTCTTCAAATGCTTTTTAAAAATGTAAATGCTTGGTGCTTGTCTAATTTCAGCTGGTAAAACATTTCAGATTTTTGCTGCATAATGGCTAAAAGCGGATTCATCGATCTCTAAAAATGTACATTACGTTATGTAAGAAATTCTGCATTTGAAGACCTCAAACTGCGAGATGGAACATAATTTGATAAACAGTAGGAAATGTATGACAGTGTTAAGGCATTAAGTGCTTTAAAAAAAACCTTAAGATTACCTTAAAATCAATGCTGTACTTAAGATGTAACCAATGTAAATGAGCTAAAACTGGTGTAATGTGATCTCTCTTCCTGGATCTTGTAAGCACTCTGGCTGCAGCATTCTGCACCAGTTGCAGTCTATCTATACAACTCTTAGGTTAGCCAGTATAAAGTGGTTTACAATAGTAAATGCAAGAAAAAATAAAAGCATTAAATTTTTTCATATCCTTAAGTGAAACAAAGGGTTGAATTTGTGCGATATTTCTAAGATTATATAAAGGTCTTAGTAACATGATTTATATGAGACTTAAAATTCAGATCGGAGTCTTGAATGACACCAACGTTCTTTACCTCTGTCTTTGATTGCAAAGCCAGAGTACCTAATGCAGTTTCAATTGAATTATGTTGATAAGACCATTTCTTTTAAGAGGTTCCCTTGCAGGGAAGTTAAGTGATACATGGTTTTAATAAATACATGGTTTGTCCATAATATTTAAGTGTCCAAAAACATATTATGCATAATAACCATTATTGTTGAATTTCTACTTCTATGTCATCACTTATCACTAAATTTTAAGGTGAACAGCTTGCTTTTCACGACTAATATAGTGCATAGTCACATAGTCAACAAACAATTCATATAATGATTTATTATCATTATTATTCGCAGTATACACCAGCCTAAGTTTCGACAATTAAGAAACTTTAAGTTTAAAATTAAGTTTTATGTAATCTAAGTGATTAAATTTGTTGTAAGTAAACCTAGCCTGTTTACTCAAAATGGAAAAGTGTAAATATTGGCTAAAAATATCAGTCAAACCAATTATTGCTCTCTTTCTAATACCCTTTCTTGTTTCTAATAAAATGTTCTAATTCTAATAAATGTTCAGTCTTTCCAAGTCTCCTAAGAGTAAGAGTTGTACATTTAAATTAGTATGGATAACCTGGCTCATGAGGTGAAATGGAGGATGAAAACTATAGAGGGAAGTTATTATTGTAGAGGAGGAGGACAAACATTGACCCCCCTCTGGGAAACACACAGTAAAAGAGTGACAGAGAGAGAAAATGACAGAAACAAAAAGAGACAGAGAGAGGTTTATTTATCTCTGAGCTTTCAGGACTCAGGAATAAAAGGAGTGAGCAAATAAACTAATGGCCAAATCATTCTAAATGTTAATTAATTTGATGAACATGTACCTCTGATCTGTTAGCTGTGGTTAAGCATTTGACATTGAAATCTCATATTCATGAAAGTGATTCAACACAGATATGTCCCAATCCATATGCTTTTTTTTCTTCTAATTTTAAGTGAGCTTGTATATACAACCAATAAAATGCATGTTTTTTTTTTTTTTTAAAACATCATGGTTACTGATGTAACCTCCTTTCCCTGATGGAGGGAATGAGACTCTGTGTCGATGAGTTGACACTAGGGGGTTCCCCCTTGGGAGCCCAGACATCTCTGATCTTTGAGAAAAGGCCAAAGAGCAATTTGCATGCCACTCCCCCGGACATACGGGTATAAAAGGAGTGCCGCTTGCAAACACACATTCAGGTTTCGCACTGAGGAGCCGAGCCAAAGACCCAGCCATTTCAGCAGTTGGTTCAGTGTTGTGGCAAGAGGGACACAACGTCTCGTTCCTTCCATCAGGGAACGGATGTTACATCAGTAACCATGACATTCTTTATCTGTCACACACTCAACTCAATGAGTTGACACTAGGGGTCCCAAAGGAAAACACCACGCAGGCTGGCGGTGTGAGATGGGCAGAACTCTGTGTGCCTCATAGCCAGCCCAGCAAGCCATCGCGAAACTACCCCCTACACACTGGCAGGCACGAAGCGATCCTCTGCACCTTGGGGAGTGGCTAACTACTCAGAAGTTTAAGGACTGGCTGGCCCAGCCGTAGCCTTCTCTCTTTTGTTCTCCCCAAAAGAAGGAACAAAATCGTTCAGCTGGAGGCCATATAAAGTCTTAAATGTTTGTGTCACCTGATAACACACGGGATGAAACTGGCTCAATCCTGAGGTTATAAAACCTTGCAAAGGTGTTGCCCAGCCCACAGCTCTACAGATGTCTGCTAGAGAGGCGCCACAGGACAACACCCAAGAAGCCGCAATGGGCTCGCAGGCCAGCAGGGGGGTGGCACATGCTGGGCATGGTATGCCATAGTGATGGCATCGATGACCCAGTGAGCGATCCTCTGTTTGGAAACAGCGCTTACTTTCCGCTGTCCACCAAAGCAGACAAAGAGCTGCTCGGAGCTTCTAAAGCTCTGCATGTGATCCAAATAGATGCAAAGAGCATGCACCGGACACAGCAACACCAAGGCTGGGTCTGCCTCCTCCTGGGGCAGCACTTGCAAGTTCACCACCTGATCCCTGAAAGGGGTCATGGGAACCTTGTGTACGTAGCCCGGTCAGGGTCACAGGATGACGTGAGAGTAAGCTGGACCAAACTTCAGGCACAGTTCGCTGACAGAGAACGCATGCAGGTCCCCTACCCTCTTGATGGAGGTGAGCGTCATCTGGAGGGCGGTCTTTAGAGAGAGCACTATTAGCTCAGCTGACTCAAGTGGCTTGAAGGGAAAAGATGTGTTGCAGTGAAAGATGGTTGCTATGAATGCGTGAGCTTATCATGCATGTTCGGGGAAAAAGTAATTTGGCGGAGCGTGGCTGTGAGTGGCGCTCTGGACCCAGGAACCAATCATCGAGCCACGAGGGTTCGAGGGGGAGCGGAGGGTTCCACTCCAGCCCGACACTCTCAGCTGCCCAGGTAAGCATGGCCATCAGCTCCGCATCGGCCTGCGACTGAGCTGCCTCACCCGAGGGTGGGAGTCCAGTCGAGTCCTTAGCATCAGACATGACGAGCCCGCTCTCCGATGCCGCGATCGATAACTAATCTTCATAGCGAGCTCCGAATGAGATCGCGGGCCCACCGTGGGTGGGAGGAGTGTAGGGGAATACCCGGCAAAGAAGCTCCCATTGATGTCCCCATATTGGCCCCAGTGCTAACCAACCCCGCCTCATACCCGTAGGTAGCAGGACCGAGTTGGGGAGCCGCTGGGGTGGCTTTCCCTCTAACGAAGGCGAGCCGCGACCGCAACATAGCCATGGTCATGTCCTCGCAATGAGGATATGAACCATCCACGAATGCTGACTCAGAGTGGGTGGCACCCAAACACATAAGGCAGCGATCGTGGCCATCAGAAGCGGAGAGATATCGACCCCAGCCAGGAATTTTACAAAAATGATATGATCTTTATAAAGACGTTTTCGTTTGTGCCACTCTTTTAGAGAAAATATATGCTCTTTTTGTGAATATTGTGCATATTTTCTGGTGCACTTCACAAAATAGATGGCATCATGAGGAAGGAAAATTTTGTGGATATATTGAAGCAACATCTCAAGACATCAGCCAGGAAGTTAAAGCTCGGCCAAAAATGGGTCTTCCAAATGGACAATGACCACAAGCATATCTCCAAATTTGTAGCAAAATGGCTAAAGGACAACAAAGTCAAGCTATTGGAGTGGCCATCACAAAGCCCTGACATCAATCTGATAGAAAAATTGAGAGCAGAACTGAAAAGCGTGTGCGAGCAAGGAGGCCTACAATCCTGACTCAGTTACTTCAGTTCTGTCTGGAGGAATGGGCCAAAATTCCAGCTACTTATTGTGAGAAGGCTACCCAAAACGACTGACCCAAGTTAAACAATTTAAAGTTAATGCTACCAAATACTAAAAAAGTGTATGTAAACTTCTGATTCTCACATTCTTAAAATAAAGTAGTGATCCTAACTGACCTAAGACAGGGAATGTTTTCTACGATAAATGTCAGGAATTGTGAAAAACTGAGTTTAAATGTATTTGGCTAAGGTGTATGTAAACTTCTGACTTCAACTGTATATTACGCCAGGCACTTCACCCTTGCCACAATCTACAGTTCTTCTCGCTCTGTGTTATTACATGCAACAGCCACTTTAAACTTAAATATTGTCATGACAATCAGTGTGCAGCTTGTTTTTGTCGGCTGTGTATGAGATGGAACAATAAACATGGTTTCACATTTAAGGCCCGTTTCCACCTGTTATTAAGAAGCGTTTCACGTGATCCGATCACATGTGAGACACATGGCTGTTTACACTTGGACGTTTAAATGCATCTCCTGTGACCACTTGTGTTTGGATTTGGAGGCGATGGTCTCTGTTTCATGACAACATACATCAGTATGTACATCAGTATGTACATCATACATCAGTTAAAGGAGGTTGGTGTTCGTGCTTGTCATCTGTGTTGATATCAGACACACTAAAGAAGATCCATGTTGCTCTCGTGATTGTGTATGTTTCCACTTTTTTACATTTTCCGATTGAACGGTTATTTCCATTTAAAACCGCTCATAACTGGCAAAAGTTTAAACTCTTGCTTTAGTGCTGCAGTTGATTGACAGATGAGGGGTGGAGTTTCATTGCTGCCAGGACGCATACAGGACAGACTGGTGTTTGCACCTCAAATGTGATCTGGTCACATGCATTTATGATCACATTTGTGTGTTTTTTGTGATCCGATCACAAAACGGTTTAGACCCCGTTTAGACCTGTATTTAGGGCTGACCACATGTGATCGGATCACCCGAAACACATCTTAATACCAGGTGGAAATGGGGCCTAAAACATGTGACAACCTGTCTCAATAAAATGCTGAAATAAACATGAATGTACCTTGAATGTTTGTATATAAAATGTACCTTAATTTTATAGTTGACCCTTGCCTCAATGTATACCAGTATAGTTGTATTCTGTTCACATGTTAAGCCAATAGCATACAAGGCGAAGTGCGGGGCCGGGCCGTGAGGCCGCACGGCCAGCCCCCAATTGGGCTAATCAGCCGAGGAGAGGGATAAGGCTGAGCCGGATGCGGCAATTCGGGAGAGGGAGAGCCACACGCAGCTGCCGTGTATGTTTATGTTTATGTCTTGGCTCGGCTTTATCCCTCTCCTCGGCTGATTAGCCAGTTTGGAGGCCGGTCGTGCACACTCACGGCCCGGCCCCGCCCTCCTCTTCGTCACACATACAAATATGATACAGAGAGTGTTTTTTGGAGGGTAGAATACACAAAAAGTATTCTCATTTTAAACCAACATACTTCTAGACAAAAACACATATTTGCGTTATTTGGCATTGTGACTACTTCCCTGAGTCACAACTAGCCCTATTTGCTTCTTCAGATGCAGCTTCTGTGGGACTTTAGCTTTTAGAGGTAACCTTCTTTGAACCATGTGTTATTTTTACACCACTTCCCTTTTGAGTTTGTTCTCAAATTTTCCACTCTCCTTCATTCCCAAAACTCTAAAGTTAAAATAAGGCTGAATGTTTTTTATAGGTTTCCTTCTTGTTTTTCTGAGAATCTCTTTAATGAATCTGACAGCCTTGATTCACACTCTGGTGAGTGAAACAGCTTTGTTAAGCAGCTTAATAATGAAAGCGTCTGAGAATGCATGAGCACTAAAAAGAGCGGGACGACTCACCTCTTATCTGCCAGATCTGTTTTATTGCCCACAAGCATGATAATGACATCACTTCCTCTCTCTGTTCTGACATCATCTATCCATTTGGTAGTTTGCTGGAATGAATTCATATCTTTGTAGAGAGAGATAGAGAGATAGATAGAGAGATAGATAAATAAAGCGAATGTATTGCAGCTACTCTACAACATTGTGCTATTGTCACTATATTAAAACAGGGCTCACAAAGTAATTATATACCAATATTTTTCAAATACAATGACAGATTGCTGGGTAGAGACTCTTTTTGATTGTGTTTTACTGTGTGATTAATAGCTGCTCTCCAGTACAACTTGACACCAATGACCTTGTCTTTGAAACGGACTTGGTACAATTTGAATTTGGAAAGGTGAAACAAATCATTTTTTTCCATCTCATAGAAGTGGTCATATCAACAGAGCTGTATTCCTGTGTGCACTGCTAATGTATTACACTCCAACCTCTAAAAGCCACAGTGGGTTTTATGGACAAAAAAAAATAAATACAAAATTTATTGTGAAAAATAACCTATAGCTGCTTTTTTGGGGTGAATCTACCTAGTAGAACACACACTTTATTGATAGAAAAAAAAACATTGATCACATCTCAAAATGACAAATCGTGCAGTTGCAATCATGTTAGCTGTTTTGGTTGTACTGCTCTTGGAAATGTATTTCAGAGCTAAAGGAGTTACACAGAGTATGAACAATCAAGTATGTATTAGAGATGTGCATTTTGGTCATTTTGTCTATTTGGGTACTCAATAGATAAATCAACTGAATTCTTGAGTACTCAGAATGGGACAGAAGCAATGGAGTTACATATGCATTACATTTATTAACTGTTGGTGTAAATGTTAAGGTTAGACGAACATCTTTTGCAGATGCATTGCATCTCAGTGCAATAGAATAGGATTTTTAAGAAACAGGCCCTACTTTCGTACCCATGTTATGTGCAGGGCTATGCACTACGACCGTGTGCCACGGCATGCGTACTGAAAATCAAGTACTTGTAATTAGAGTAACTTATATTTTAAATACTCATAATTAGATTACAGTTACTATTTTATGGATAACTTGATTGCATATAAATCAGGTATACTACAGAATAATAATAAAGTATGATTGTTCATAATTTATTGATCCCTCTATATCTTATTCTTTTCAAATGCTTAAAAAAAAGCCTGATACTAGCCACCAGCCATAATTACACAGAAAATGTAATTTTGTAATAATGTAATTCGGTTCAACCCAGCGATTGTAAAATCTCACTAAGGTATTGGGTGTTGCCCAGCCTGCTGCTCTGCAGATGTCTGCTAGAGAGGTGCCATTGGTCAACGCCCACGAGGACGTCACACTCCTTGTAGAGTGTGCTCGAACCAGCAAGGGGGCGGGCATGGCCTGGGTCTGGTAGGCCAATGCAATGGCGTCCACGATCCAGTGGGCAAGCCTCTGTTAGAGACAGCGTTCCCTTTCCGCTGTCCACCAAAGCAGACAAAGAGCTGCTCAGAGCGTCGAAAGCTCTGTGTGCGATCCAAGTAAGTGCTCAAAGCAAGCACCAGACACAGCAACGACAGGTCTGGGTCTGCCTCATCCTGGTTCAGCATCGCTTGCAGGTTCACCACCTGATCCCTGAAGGGGGTCATGGGAACCTTGGGCACATAGCCCGGTTGGGGTCTCAGGATCACTTGAGAATCTGCCGGACTGAATTCCAGGCAAGAGTCGCTGACAGAGAACGCTTGCAGGTCCCCCACCCTCTTGTGGTGAGCGCAATCAGGAGGGCCGTCTTTAAGTCAAGGGCTTTTAGCTCGACTGACTCTAGCAGAGCCATGGCCTGGGAGGATTCAGCCTCCGGGTACCACTGAGGAAACTGATGATCAAGTCGTGTTTCCCTAGGGACTTACCATACACTGTGTCGTGGTGTGCGGCTATAGCGGCTACGTATACCTTCAAGGTGGAAGGGGACAGCTGGCTTTAGTCACTAGAGATGAAGTAGTCCTACAGGCTCTTGAAGGGAGCGCCGGTCGATCCCGCCAGGTTGTGGCGTTTTGCGGGTACAGGTTCATCGCAACCACCTTATCCACCTGAGGGACCTCCGTGTACCTGTGGTCCACCCTGCCGTCGAGTGCAGTGAGAGCGGACAAACCCGGAAGTCTGTTTTGGGAAGCGAAAGGTGCCCTTCACGACCTTGTAAGTTCATCGTGTACATCCGGAAAGAAAGGGAACAGGGGGTGGAGAGCGTGGACATGAGTGGCTCCCCAAACTGTGGAACCAATCATCAAGCCACGAGCGCTCAAGGGAGGGTACAGGGATCCAGTCCAACCCGATGCTCACCGTGGCCCAGGCTAGCATGGCAGTCAGCTCTGCGTCAGCCTCAGACTGGGCGGGCAGACCCGAAGGTGGAAGCCCATTCGAGTCATCGGCGTCCGACATCGCCGGTGCGCTTTCCGATGCAGTGATTGAAGCCTCATCCTGCTCGCAGGCCCCAAAAGAGACGTCATGCAGGCCGTGAGGTGGCCTGGTGTCATTTCGGGACTGGACGGGAGCAAACGAGCATGCTGGGGAATGGGAGGTCCGAGGGGAATTATCTAGCGAGACCGCGTCCATTGAACTCCCCAAATCGCCTCCAGCGCCAGCCGGGCCGGCCTCAAATCCGTGGATAGAAGGCACGGCGCGGGGGATGTCAAGAGTGGCTTTCCCGTGGAAGAAGGAAAGCCGTGACCACAATGTTGCCATGGTTATATTCTCACAATGAGAACATGAACCATCCACAAATGCTGCCTCAGTGTGACCTCTGCCCAGACACATGAGGCAGCGCCCGTGACCGTCGGAAGCGGAGAGATAACGACCGCATCCAGGAATCACACAAAGACAGAAAGGCATCTTTATAAAGATGCAGCTTTAAAAAGATGTTCAACGTCAATGTGTGTGCTCTAATAAAGAAAATGTACTCTTTAGCAGGAATATACACTCTTTTATCGCTGTCGAATCACCCAGGGGCGAAATCTGAACTCGACGTGCAGAAGGGGAGAACGCCGCTTGAAATGCAGCATATATTCAACAGCATACACTTCTTAAGAGGGGAATGGAACAGCAGTAGTATTTAGCTCGCTGATAGTACAACCACTCGGCTCTGAAGAAAAAATCCTGAATGGAATTGCATTCCATGTTTAGGGCTCTCAAGAGCGACCCCTAGTGTCACTACATCGACACAACTTGTGTTGTGAGTTCTGAGTGACAGAAGGGGAATGCATAGAAGGGGAATGGTGTGAAAGCCATTTAATCCTCTCCAAACACAGTGGTGAGTACTGCTGCTTCCATGGACTGAAAGTTACCATGTACATTTTCTATGTAAATCACTTTTTATAAATAAGACAAAAAACTAAATGTAAAAATAATAACATGAGAAATTAGGCCATTTTGGGCACATTTTTGTAATTGTCACTGGGAGTAACACCATTTTTGTCTTTCAGAATTGATCATTACTTTCATTTCGGAGTGCCCATTCCTAGTATGTATGTGTTTGTGTGTGTTACACTCACTTGTGATGTCATACACCACCACAGCTACAGTGGAATCTCGTATATAACTTGGAATGAGGCTCCTGAAACGTTCCTGGCCTGCTGTGTCCCACAACTGCAACCGAACCTGCAAGTCAGAGACACTTGAAGTAACAGTCACATTTTCAGCCCCACAAACACATATATACACACAATAATTTAATATACAACATAAAAGCATCCAGAGTCCTGCAGAGAGATGGATCAATGTAACCTTATAAAATGACTACAAACTGCCCCGTGAAGGTAATGGAATCACTTCTGGGTTATATCCTCACAGACCCTTCTTTCAACAAGAGATCTCTTGAGGATAATATCTATTTTCTTTATACATGAGCCTCCAGCCATATACTGAAGCTGTTAGCAATCCAACTGTTAAATAAAAAAGCTTCAGAAACTCAATAATCGCTCAGACAGTTTTCATTAAAAATGTTTCTCTTTGACATTGAATGGAAAAGAGAGGATTGCATTTAATTTACTGCTGTGTTAGAACATACTAGAAAGCTTACCGTTCTGTCCTCCAAATACATGGTTTTTGACAGGAAGTCGATTCCAATTGTTGCCTGTTATGAAAGAATGAAAACATGTAAGAACAAATTAAATCAGATTCTGAAATCGGATGAAAATATGGTTGTTTTTGAAAATCCCAAACATAAATGGGTTGTTGATAACATCCTGAGAATCTAAAAATGCTGTTTGGATTAAATGGACAGTCGTTACATTATGCCTCTCAGTTTGATAAAAGGTAATAACGGCTATATATAAGAACACTGTTCTAAGACCAGCCTCCCTTTACGACATATTACACATATCACACTGTTAGACTATGGCTCTTGACCATAAAACACATCAGATCAAAATAAAATACATGCTGTATATATATATATATATATATATATATATATATATATATATATATATATATATATATATATATATATATATGTATATATATATATATATATATATATATATATATATATATATATATATATATATATATATATATATTACACACACACACTCATTGAGCACTTTATTAGGAACACTTGTAGACCTAATTATTAATGCAATTATCTAATCAGCCAGTCATGTGGCAGCAGTGCAATGCATAAAATCATGTAGATACAGGTCAGGAGCTTCAGTTAATGGTCACCTCAACCATAAGAATGGGGAATTTTTTTTATTTTGACTGTGGCATGATTGTTGGTGCCAGAAGAGCTGGTTTGAGTATTTCTGTAATCTCCTGGGAAATTCACACACAACAGTCTCAAGAGATTACTCAAAATGTGCCAAAAACAAAAATATTTTTGACACACAACTTGATATATATAGCAAAAGTCACATTTACTACTTTTATGGTACTTTTTTGACCTTTTTGGAGCCCCAGTCAAGCAGCCTGGATATTCTACTAAATAAGTGGAAGAAAAAGTTAGACTGGTTTTGAATGAGGATACTTGTGATTTTGTTTAGTTTTTTGGTAAAATATGCCTTCAATGCAAAAACAATTGATACTAATAATAGTGTATTTTTGTTTGTGTTTGACTATTATCCAGTCATCACATTTAACTTGGAAAGGTGGTTGCCAACGCTACTGTTAAATAAAATGATGAAATCATGGGTTGACTCAGGCCACATAACTGCACCGTTGAAATTACTTGCGCACTGATGAAATTAAAGTATCTTCTGTCGCTTTCCACTGGAGCTTTTATTGCAAAATGAGCGCAGTTGATTGTGCTGAATACATTTTTAAAATGGGAAATTGCTGAAAATTGCCTGATGAATGTGACAGTTGAAATCTAAAAAAGGCATATTTAAATTCACTAGAGTTGCTAAAATGGTAACAACAGAGGATGTATGTGTGTGCATGGTCAAACATCTGTACTGAATTCCTTCTCAGTTTTATCTATTTCAGATTAGATTTAGTTTATTACTGCTGCTATGCTATTCTATGCTATTTGGATCCCCAGGGACATATATATATCCCACACAATAAACCGGTGAAATTACTTGCACACTGATGGAATGAAATTATCTTCTGTCGCTTTCCACTGGTGCATTTATTGCAAAATGAGCACAGTCGGTTGTGTCAAATATATTTGTAAAATTGGAGATTGTGAAAATTGCCTTGTGAATGTTACAGTTTTAAATTCAATGGAGTTGCTAAAACGGCAACAACAGAAGATGTGTGCATATGTATGGTCAAAAATGTACGTGATGATATTCGTGATAAATATGTCTAGTTTCATGTTTAATAATCCAGATATATGAGCCTGGCTGCCTTGTACACTGTTTGGGCTCCTTCAACTGATGAATCAATAGAGGGTCACAGATCAGTGCCCTAATCCTGTAGCTGTATTTAGCTGAGGACTGAGGAACATACTTCATGTCTGCAGTACAGATGGTTGGCCTTTTTGTGCATGATTCAGTTTGATTGTGATAAGTGTAAAGAGAAAGGCAAATAGCAAGGGAAAACCCAATGACAACTAGACATCACCTTTTCACAAGAGACCTGTATTGTCCTGAGTTATACATTCAAAGATTCAGAGGTGATTTAAAAAAATATATATATTGCACCACTTTTGAACACAGTATTATGCATGATGCACAACTATCAGAATTTAAAATTCAGGTATCTGGATAACAAACTCACAAGATCTGCAATCAGAAAATTTGCAATCAGCACAATATTTTGTACTGAATTCCACCTCAGTTTCATCCATTTCAGATCAGATTTAGTTTAGTACTGCTGCAATGCTATTCTATGCTATTTGGATCCCCAGGGACATTTATATCCCACACAATGCAATGGTCCAGGCTGTTATGGCTATCCAATATGATGGATGGTATAAACCAAGAACTCATCAGTACACATTTTATTTATTTACAGCAAGGATCAGTTTTGCATCATGATACCATGTTTAATAAGCTTTTATTTATAATGCACACATTATGGTATAGGAAGAAATTTAGAGGGAGTATAAGGGGAATTTTTTATTTTGTTTGTGTGTAAATGTCTAATCATTGCTCTGGATGGCTGCTCCTCAAATCTGGAATTGTGTTTTCTTCAATGAGGAGTTCAGCACAGTTTGAAGAACAGTTAAGAATTGGCACAAGCTGGCAGGCTGTCTGATCTTGTTGTCTAAAGCTGACTTAAAAGCAGCCAGACTAAAGATTTACACTGTCATATAGAGCACAGATTCGTACTGAGTTTGTCTACATGCATGTACATCTAAGGATGTGTGTGTGTGTGTGTGTGTGTGAGAATGAACCCAACAGTGTGTCTCTCTCTCCACTCACACACAGCTGGACATCAGCATAATGGTCATACATCAGTTTCTGTAGCAGTGCCAACCCACTGTGCTCTTTTCAAAACAGGATTAAACTCTTTCACTCTGCCACTCTCTCTCTTTTTTCAGTTTCCATTTTTTCTGTGAGAAGATCTACCTTTCTCCTTCTGTCACTCTCTTGACGTTGTGTTGAAGGAAGTGACACAAGGGGTCTTCTCGGATGCCAAATCGTACCTCTGAACTGGAGAAAAGGCCAATGTCAAGTTGGCAGACAGAATTTGCATGCCCCGCCCCGGATATACGGGTATAAAGGGAAGCGGGGCAGCGAATGCCAGTCAGAATTTTTCTTCACATTTCAAGCTGGCATCTCTCTCTCTGCACCCTGTGCAGTTCACACCCCTGGGCGCTTCGACAGCGCTTCTTCCTGTTTCCCTGGGCGCTTCGACAACGCTTCTTCCTGTTTAAAAGAGTGTTCTCCTCCTAAAAGAGCTATATTTTCTCTAAAAGAGTCTGAGTTTTCCCACTCACAAAAAAGAGCAATACAAAGCAGCATTGAACGTCCTCTTCAGGACGTGTCTTTTTCAAGATGCCTTTCCGCCCATGTGTTGTTCCTGGATGCGGGCGATTTCTCTCCAAGAACGACGGCCACAGACACTGCCTCGTGTGCCTTGGTAGCGATCACACTGAGGCGGCATTCGTGGATGGTTCATGTTCTCACTGCGAGAACATGACAATGACAACGTTGCGGTCGCGGCTCTCCTTCCTGAAGGTGAATGCCACTTCAGCCGCGCCCCGCATACTCCTCCTTACCACAGGATTGAGGACAACCCGGCTGGCGATGAAGGCGATATGGGGATAACGACGGGCTCAGTTTCGCCGGGTAAATCCCCACGAATCACTTGCCCCCCAACAAGCTTGTGTGCTTCCGTCCGGATTCGGGATGAGTGTGACTCGCCACATGGTCAGCCAGCATTCTCCCTCGAGCCCCCGGGCTTGGATAATGACATCACCACTGCATCGGAGAGCGTCCAGGCGTCTGACATGGAAGACTCGCCTGGGCTGCCACCTTTGGGCCTGCCTGCACAGTCCGAGGGGGACGCGCAGATGGTCGACATGCTTTCCCGGGCTGCTGTGAGCATGGGCTTGGACTGAAACCCTCTTCCTCCCCACAGCCTTCGAGGCTTGACGACCGGTACGCTCACAGCCACTCTCCAGTCCCGGTTTCCCGGACGCAGCTCTCTCATCTCTGGCCCCGTGACTGCTCAGCCCCGGCAGGCCAGCGTTGACGAGTTCCAAAGACGCCTCCATATGATCTCTTACTCAGTCTCTAACCCGCCCCCTGCCGGGTGCACGGAGCAAGGTAAGTACTTTGAGTCTTTTCTCAGCACCCGAGCCACGGGATGCTCTTTTGCCTCCAGATGCATTATTACCTGCAGCCCCCCCCACCCCCCCCCACCATGAGGCCCTGCCCGGTACGTCAAATATGATTGTCCCGTTAGTGCCCCTAGCACGGAGTTTGGATGCGTGGCTCTCACTTCCCAATCCGTCGTGCTGGTTGGCCAGGAACATCCGACTCTGCTACGCTATTCAGTTTGCCCGGATCCCGCCTCGTTTCAGCGGTATTCGCTCCACTCTAGTGTGCGGCCAACAAGCCAGTGCCTTACAAGCAGAGATTTCCACCCTGCTCCTCAAGGACGCGATAGAGCCCGTCCCTCCACCTGAGATGAAGAAGGGTTTCTACAGCCCTTACTTCATCGTACCCAAAAAAAACGGCGGGTTGCTACCAATCTTGGACTTGCGGGTTTTCAACCGGGCTCTGCGCAAACTCCCGTTCAAAATGCTCACGCAGAAACAGATTCTTACCTGCGTTCAACAGCTAGATCGGTTCGTGGCGGTAGACCTGAAGGACGTGTACTTCCACGTCTCCATCTTACCGTTCGAAGGCCAGGCGTACCAGTGCAAGGTCCTCCCCATCGGCCTGTCCCTGTCACCTCGTGTCTTCACGAAGGTCGCAGAGGCTGCTCTTGCCTCCCTAAGGGAAGTGGGCATCCGCATACTCAATTACCTCGACGACTGGCTCATCCTGGCCCAGCCGTCTAGGGCTTCAGTTCAGCTGGGAAAAGAGTGAGCTTGCCCTGGTTCAGAGCATCTCTTTTCTCGGCATGGAGTTAGACTCAGTCTCAATGACAGCGTGGCTCACCAACGAGCATGCGCAGTCAGTGCTCAGGTGCCTTGCTTGCTTCGAGCCCGGCACAGCCGTTCCTCTAAAACAATTCCAGAGGCTCCTGGGGCATACCGCATCCTCAGCCATGGTCACGCCGCTCTGGTTGAAGCATATGAGACTGCTACAGCACTGGCTACAGACTTGAGTCCCAAGATGGGCATGGCACCACGACTTTCAACTCTTAGACAGACCTCTGCTTTCTGCGGGCTGGAGTCCCCCTGCAGCAGGTGTCCAGAGGTGTCGTGGTAACCACAGACGCCTCTCGACAGGGTTGGGGCGCCGTGTGCAACGGGTGCGCTGCCGCTGGCACCTGGAAAGGACCCCGGCAGCGTTGGCACATCAATTGCCTAGAGTTTTCTTCCAATAATCCGAGGCAAGCACGTTCTGATCCGTTCAGATAGCATCACGACGGTAGCGTACATAAATTGCCAAGGCAGCGTGTGCTCTCGTCATATGCCACAACTCGCCCGCCATTTCCTCCTTTAGAGTCAGCCGCAACACAAGTCGCTGCTCGCCACTCACATCCCTGGCAACCACAACATGACGGAAAACGCGCTGCTGCGACAGGTTTCGCCCAGCGGAGAGTGGAGGCTCCACCCCCAGGTGGTCCAGCTCATTTGGGGCTGATACGGCAAGGCACAGGTAGACCTCTTTGCCTCCCAAGACAACTACCACTGCCCGCTCTGGTATTCCCTGACGGATGCCCCCCTCAGGACAGACGCGCTGGCACACAGCTGGCCCCGGGGGCTGCGCAAGTACGCATTTCCCCCAGTGAGCCTTCTTGCATCGGTGCTGTGCAAGATCAGGGACAGCCCCTCCCTGGAAAATTCCCCAGAGAAAGGACCTTCTTTCTCAGGGACGGGGACCCTCTGGCATCCGCACCAAGACCTCTGGAACCTCCATGTCTGGCCCCTGGACAGGATGTGGAAGATCTAGTGGATCTACCACCTGCTGTCGTAGACACAATCAATCAAGCCAGAGCTCCCTTGACCAGGCAACTTTACGCCCTAAAGTGGCGCTTGTTCGCAAACTGGTGTTCTTCCCGAGCCAAAGACCCACAGAGATGCGCAGTTCGGTCAGTGCTTCTATTCCTGCAGGAGAGGCTGGAGGGGAGGCTGTCCCCCTCCACCTTGAAGGTGTATGTAGCTGCTATCGCAGCCCACCACGAAGCAGTAGATGGCAAGTCCCTTGGTAAGCACGACTTGATTATCAGGTTCCTGAAAGGCTCCCGGAGACTGAATCCTACCCGGCCTAGCCTGTTCCCCTCTTGGGATCTCACAGTGGTCCTCTCGGGCCTTCAGAGAACCCCATTTGAGCCACTTGATTCAGTCGAGCTCAAGGCCCTCTCCCTAAAGATGGCCCTCCTGATCGCGTTAGCCTCAATCAAGAGGCCTGGAGCATTCTCTGTCAGCGACACTTGCCTGGAGTTCGGTCTGGCACTTTCTCACATTATCCTGAGACCCCGACCGGGCTAGGTGCCCAAGGTTCCTACGACCCCTTTCAGGGACCAGGTTATGAACCTGCAAGCGCTGCCTCGGGAGGAGGCAGACCCAGCCCTTTCGTTGCTGTGTCTGTTGCGTGCTTTGCTTACCTATGTGGACTGCATGCAGAGCTTTAGATGTTCTGAGCAGCTCTTTGTCTGCTTTAGCGGACGGCGGAAAGGGAACGCCCGCTCCAAACAGAGGCTAGCCCACTGGGTCGTTGATGCTATTGTCTTAGCCTATCACACCCAGGGCATTCCCGCCCTCCTGCATGTCCGAGCACACTCTACTAGAAGTGTGGCGTCCTCTTGGGCACTGAGCCACGGCACCTCCCTAGCAGACATCTGCAGAGCAGTGGGCTGGGCAACACCAATTACCTTTGCCAGATTTTACAATATAAGGATTGAGTCGGTCTTGTCAGTGTTTTGTCAGGTCCGAGCCAGTAGAACACGGTAACGCAGCACAACCGATCGGGTGTTCTGCTTGCACCTTGCGCCCTTCACTAAAGTGATCCAGTGCGCCTTCTGTCCCAGGTCAGCCACTGAGCGGTGCTGCCTGCATGTGTTTCCTCCCTAGCCTTCTGGCCCGCGAATTCAGCAGAGCAATTCATGGCTAGACCCAGTATGAGTCTCAGGGCTCTGTACTGGGGTCGGGCTCAACGCGCATAGTTCCCTCTTCTAACTCCCCGTGATGTATTTTCCATGGTACGGTCCCCCAGTCGGCGGACCCGCGTTTCCCTCAGGCAGCCACACTGCCTCGGCCCCGTGCCTGTAGAGTCCCCCCTTCGTTAGGCTGGACCTACCACCGCGCCGTCTCCCACGTCCGGCTTCACAACCCTCATGGTGTATTTGCCAGACATTACCTCTCCCTGGAATGGGCAGGGTGTGGCCTCTGCTGGGTCTTCCCCTCCTGAAAGAATAGGAAATTTACGGGCCGGACAGCTACCTTACCTCCGGTCTCTGAAGATGTCTCCTTAGGTCTATTCCTCAGTCTCTAAGCCGCCCCCTGCCGGGTGCGCGGATCAGGACAAGTGCTTCAAGTCTTTTATCAGCACCCTAGCCTCCGGACACCTGCTGCTCCTGACAGGCTCTCCTGCTCCCCCCCTGGGAAAGACCGCCTTCCCCGACTTAAGTTGGGCCCCAGACGCTTTACGTCCTATGTGAGAGACATAGAGAGAGAGAAGGCCGCGGCTGCTGGGCTTGCTCCCATGCTAGCATGTAACACCTTTTTCCCCCTCAGGGGTGTGGGAAAACCTAAGGTGGGTATGCAAAACTCTTTGAGGGGGCGTTGGGGAGGGCTACGTGTACTCGGTACAGGTGCCTCTAACAAGCAATAGCCTGCTTTGTACCTGCTCCGACAGTCACATAACACAGTCATTGCGTGCCATTTTTATATGGACCCCTTGTGTCACTTCCTTCAACACAACGTCTAGAGAGTGACAGAAGGGGAACGTCATGGTTACTATTGTAACCTCCGTTCCCCAAAGGAGGGAACGAGACATTGTGTCCCTCCTGCCACAGCACTAGACCTAGCACTGTAAATGGCCGTGCTTCATCTTTAGGCTCCTCAGTGCAAAATCCTTACTGGCATTCGCTGCCCCGCTTCCCTTTATACCCGTATGTCCGGGTCGGGGCATGCAAATTCTGTCTGCAAACTTGACATTGGCCTTTTCTCAGGTTCAGGGGTATGATTCGGCGTCCGAGAAGATCCCTTGTGTCACTTCCTTCGACACAATGTCTCGTTCCCTCCCTCGGGGAACTGAGGTTACAATAGTAACCATGATTTTGTCCCCACCTCCCCTTTCACTCTCACTCTACATTTCCCACTTTCACATAAAAACTTATTTCCATATTACTGAACATAAGCTTATCAATGACCTACAGTGCACAGCAATCCATTTTGTAATTGAATTCGTCAGTCTGTTCGAGAAAGATTTATAATAAAAGCTTTTCTCAGGATGCATTTAGAAGATACTTTTGGAGAGTCTCACTTTGGTTGTGTCACATCATAAACAGTGTTTTTAGGTCATTGTGTCAAGTTAAACGTAGTTTAATCTTAGAAAAACACCCTGAAGATACCTGCATTCAGAACTGTGCTTCATGTGTTTAATTGCAAGAATGCATCCGTCCTCATGTTGTGCTGTCACTAGAATCATCCCATCAAGGGGAGCCTACAAGGTTAGCATAGCAATGCATAACGAGTTGGTCCCATAGATATTCTTTGGGAGGTACACTGGCAAGGAGACAAGAGGCTGTTATTTTTTTTATGGATGTCTATGCTTCAGTATGCTGAATAAACTGATTTTGTGAGGAAATAGCTCATCACTTAATGAATTGACTGCCTGTCCGCTAGAGAAGACACTGGCAATTTTGCGACACGTATGTATCAGTTTACTGCTCTCCCCATTTTGTATAGTATCTGCAAACGGTGATTTGCTGTCATAACACGCTAGTTGACTTCTATGCTCTCTACTATGGTAAAATTGCGGAGGTTGTTATCTCGGTTTAGAAGACCTCTGTTGTCGCTGGTGTTAAGCAAGCGTGGTTTGTTGTCTGTACAGCTGTGCGTTGCCTATACAGCTGAAATTTCCTACTGAAAACTGGTGGTAGTTCAAGCTTGAATTGCTCTGATGGTAGGAATATTCCTTATTACAGTCCGGGGGCATGATTAATTGCATTAATTTTTAAGGATTTTTAACACATAATTTTTTATATAATAAACCAAACTAATTTAACACATTAAATTGACAGTCCTAATAATAATACATCCAATGTTCAATTCAAAGGTAGAATTTCAGATCAGATTGTTTTTGAGATATATGCATGTGAATTCACTAAATTGGGCAACTTCTGTGTGCAGTATTCAGTGCTAAACTAGTTTTATTCACTAATAACTCACAAAACAATTTAACCAGGCACTAAATGTGCAAAAATAGTACTGCAGCATGATTATTGGGATTATGTTTTTGTCATTCTTCATTTTTATGTAAATCAGGTTTATTATAAATTGAGCTTTATTCTCAAAACTTGCACTGTTTGTCTGGCATAATTCATGTGTGCTATTACCATTCACAGGAAGCATGTGGTAAACAGAATTTTAATACATTTTGTTAATTTTATTATTTTATGTTTGTTTACATTTTGATGGAGAAAGACGGAGAAAAGTATTGTAACCAAGCAACCTATCAGCAGGCACAATTCATTCTTAGTTAATTCCTCACATAATGTGTTTACACTCACATTTAATTTGTGAGAAGAATGTACTTAGTGCACATTTGAGAACAGGTTTTTAAAACTAAAATATAAAAGGGACTTCTGTGCCAAAATAAATGTTGTGTTATAAACAGCCCAAAGGTGTTCATCTTTTCAAGTAAAGAAGAAAAAGATAGAGAGAGTGTCACTGATGTTAAATATAGGAACTTACACAGCTAGAGGAGTGCTTGCACAAAGAGATTCAGAATGAATTATTCATAAACATTTAATTATTAAGCTTCACACACATCAGCTTTAAAACACAAAGAGTGGGGTTTCCAGCACAGCTCCTCTAAATCCTCAGAGAAAAGAGGTGTTCGGATAAGAAAAAGCAAAATGTAATTCCTGTACCCAAGTGGAAAATGTATATACCAAATTGTATTTAAAATACATTTATTTCATGATAAGTATACTACAAATACATTAACATATCATGTATTAATTGAAAGGACCATGTAATTGCACTTATTTCATGCTTTCTTTAAATGCACACAGAGAATCTTTGATCGTTACAAATTAAGTGGTAAATTAGTATAGCTTTTACAAATGCAATTAGAAGTATACATGAAGTTCAAATATAGTGTACTTGAACAAAGTATAGTGGTTAGGTGCTTGTTTCCATCTTGTTTTATGATTCTACAACTTGTTTGAACAGTGTTAAAAGCTATCATTATAATAATGCTCTAAGCACAAAAAAATATTAGTAATATGACTTTATTTATGACTTCAATATTTTCCTAATATATATACTATATACTGTACATTTTAAATTACACCATGTCTGTTCTGACTTTTAAGAGTGCATATTTAATTTGCATTTCACCATAATGTTAACATATTAACAGAGAACAAACTCTTTATTTATGTCTTATAACTCGGATTTCTTATAGCAAGAGGTTACCAATGCTGGAAACGTATTAATTTAATTTAAATGATAATTAAAACATTATTATTATTATTATCAATATTTGAGTACTTTTTTCAATTGCACAAAGCACACTCCTTAAAACTCCTTAAAAAAGAGTGATACTAAATTTACATTTAAATTTGCAGAAGTCGCCACACCAGAACCAGTTTTGAAGTGGTGGGAACCTCAAACAGGCTGGTTGAGACATCATCACAACAACATTAAATAGGCAGTATGCAGAGTGTGTTGTACAACCAATTTATACCAGACCAGCTTCCAAGATTGCCAAAATCATAGTGATTAGTTATTTATCTACAGAAATATTAGTAAAAAACTGTCCCTTTACACAGTTTGAATGTTGACACAATCAAACTTAAAAAGATTTAGTTAATTTCCATGGAGAGAGACTGGCTATGTGCTTGACATTTTTTTCAGATGACACAAACGCTGGTCAAAAACATTTTTCAACCAAATTAAATGCTGTCTTTTAAGCCATTAATGATACTACTGGAACACTGAATTTGTTCAACTGCGGGATCTTGTGTATGGGTGCCACCTCTTTATGTATTTCTTAAATCTGTCTCAATCAGTATTTTTTTGTTTGTGTCTGCATTCAACAACATTACACAAGTACAGTATACCCTGTGTATTATCCCATTTTTAATTAAGCATATTGCATTCGACATTGTGTGACTTAAAGAGGTAAGGGTTAAAGTAATTTCCTCATCCCCAATAACAGGATACAAAGCAATATTTTTTCATTATCCTACTTTGTCTAATACTGCTGACTTTATGATTTTATTAATTTCTGGCTACTAGCTGCAAGGTAGCACTGTCAGCCAAGGGCCTTTGTAGATCAGTGATTAGATGGACCAATCAGACATCTGCATTTTGTTTTTGACATCTTGGTTTGTTTTTTGACAAATGGCATCTTTACCTATTTTAATAAAATGTCAGGTGTTAAAACTACATAGAATTACAGTCCTTTCTAGGAATATACTGCAATGTCTGTTGATGTTTCTGCTTGGGTTCTTGCTATTGGCTGTTGTGTTTGCATAATTATTTATGAGGTAGGTTTAGGGGACTGTTTTGGGGTTTTTATTAACTAAAATTTAAAAGTAATTGGTGATATAGTTATGTTTTAAGTACAGCTTAATGTTAAATATATTGTTTTTAGGTTATGAAAAGAGGTTCTTTTTTAGTTACCCTGGTTGAGATTAGTGTTGCTTTGTGATAGGTGTGATCCTGTGTAAATCAATGAAATTCTAAGTGCAATTTATCAGTGTTATCAATGTTGTTCAACAGTGGTTTAAGTCTCACAATGTGGGGTCCCCCAACTTCCTTCATGCTATAAAACTATCATGCAAGAGCCAGAAAAAATAAATAAATATAATAATAATAATAATAATTATATATATATTAATGCTAGCTGAAATTCAGTTGTGTTGTGGGCCAGCAGTATATTTTCAGAATAAAATTAATGTATCTCCAGCACTCTTACAGTGTAAGGAGTTGCAATTGTAATGTCACCAAAAAACAGTAATTTCACATTGAGTCATTTATGTGTATTTCAAAAATTAAATACAAGGGTACTAAAGTATACTTGAAATAGTTCCATTTTAGCACAAGCATATATACTTAACACATCTTTAGTTGCACCACAGCACTAATTTTGGCAAACTAAATTGCATTAAGTAGAAAATTAGCAGCGTCAACAAATTTACAATCGGCCAATCGCAACGCAAGTTATTAACTGCTGAAATTTGATTGGCTTTTGGCAGCAATTTTTGTTGATTTGTCAAATAGTTTTTCTAAGGACATGTTAGCACGGGACACAAAAATGATGCATGCTAATTTTCACTCAAATGGTTGCAAAGATATTAGGATTTTTTTCATTTTAGCACACCATATTTTCAAAATTGGATGAAACTTTGCATGCATCCAGAAAATGTTATCAAAGTATTCCTCGTTTCATAAAGTTTGGACTTTGCGTTCAGAAGATATAGGCCATTAAGTAAATATGGGCCATAGCCAAATAATTAATTAGCTTATATCTTCAAAACTATTTGACAAATCAAAAATATGAAAACATTTATTGTCAGGATGGTCCATAGATAATACGTGCAAATTTTTATTTTTTTATTTTTGTATTGACCCAAGGAATCAGAGGACAAACATTTTTATTCTAGCCCTTATGGTTGTGAAGATATGAGCCAAAACATAAAGGTGCTTATTATAGTGTCGGTTGGAGGGGCGAGTCCATGCGGATGGCTAGTCAGCCAGAGTACTATCATTCCCCAAAGTTTAAAGTCACTAGGCCTTCATGTTTGATCTGCATTTTAGGGAAAATAATAATAATCCTTACAAATATAATAGAGTTTCAGCCCTTCAAGCTTGAACCCCTAATTATAAGAAAATCAATACAAATACAATAGGGTTCCAACACCTTCAGTGCTTGGACCCCTAATAAGAAAATCAGTATGGATACAATAGGGTTCCAGCACCTTCGTTGCTTGGATCCCTAATAATAATATGAAAATCAGTACAAATACAATTTTTTCACAGTTTTTTGTTTTAGTCAAGAATGTCCTTTTAAAATTAGTCAATATTTCATCATCTCATATTCATTAGTTTTAGTCTGACGAAAATTACATAATTTTAGTCAACGAAAATTCAATCTTTGTTGACGACGATGTGCAAAATGGACACAGAACAAATTTTAATGAAATATGTATAAACATTTTCTAATTTAAAAATGTATCATACATATAACTATATATAACCTACAGTCCTTAATGTGAAAATAACTTGGCTCCTAAAATAAAAATGAAGTATTATAATAATAAAGTATTATGTACTTTTTAGAAGTCAGTCTACTGTACTCTGAACTCTTCATGCTTTAGAGAATTATTAATTTTAAATTTAAAAATGTAGCGTACTTCTTATGGAAAAAGATACGCAATGCAAATTATGAAGATATTCTGACAAGTGTCATTTCATGCTTTAGAGACTAAAGTCTCAGTTGCTGAGAAAGACCAACTGACAACTTATCTTAATACAAGCTATTTTGAATTACATCATATGCAGTTTGGTTTTAGAACAAATCTTTCCACTGAAACAGCTACCTTACACCTGATAAAGCAAATCAAACCTAGGCTTACAAAGGAGGAGTAGTTGGTGCTGTATTTCAATCACGATGTTCTTATTTCTAAACTTTCAAAGTTTAATTTTTCATCTAGAGCATTGGCATGGATGTCTTCATATTTATCTAATAGGACGCAATGTGTAAACGTTAAAGATGCATGATCCAGCAACATGAAGTGCACAATGGGTGTACCTCAAGGATCGGTGTTAGGCCCTCCTATTATTTAGTCTGTATATTAATGTCCAAAACAGTGTCTTGGGATAGAATTGCAAATTTATGCAAATGACACTGTTGTAATACACACCTGCAAAAACAGCTGAGCTAGCAGCTGACAAGCTAACAACTTCTATGGAAAGGATCACACAGTGGCTTGGTCAGTCATGTCTTAGCTTGAACATTAGCAAGACTAAAATTATTTTATTTTCCAAAACCAATGTGCAGCCTCCTAATGCTGACATTTTCATTAAAGGTGATAAGATTGATATAGTTACTGAATTTAAATATATTGGTGCAAGAATGGATCCAAATCTTAATTTTAAGAAGCATGTTATGAAGACAATTATGAAAACCATCAAATACAACTAATTTTAGACAAATTAGAAACTGTCTTTCTGTGGATGTAGCCAAGATATTTATGCACGCTACGATCCTTTCCCAAATGTCTTATTGTATTACATGTAGGGGGCAGGCCAGAGAAAAAGTGATTAATCAAGTAGAATCCTTGTACAAACAAACCTTATAAATTCTGAATAAAAAGCCAATTCAATATCATCATTGTAAGATACTGGAAAAACATAGTCTTCTGAGCTTTAAGAATTTGAGACTTTTCTCAAATCTGTGTCATGTGTCTAAAATTTTAAATGCTTTAAAAGCTCTTGCAGTAATTCTTCTGTTAAAACTTGTGTCTCATTTTAGCTTAAAAGTTGTTTAAATTGTAATTTTTACAGTCGTTTTAAGGTTTAAGGGTTTGTTGACATTACATCATCTTGGTAACGAAGTTGTAAAATTGGCTATAACTTTACACAGAAAAGGTTAGTGATTGATTTTATCACACAAAAATAATTTTTACACGCTTTATGACTTGTGGCTATAGTTTTGAAAAAGTGAGCATTTTAATGCAAAAAAATTGGCCCCATTCACTTCCATTATAAGTGTCTCACTGGAACCAAGATTTTTGCTTTTTTATAAAGGAAAGGAGGGATGAGTCAAAATAAATCTTTGTGGTAACCAACGTTATGCCAAAAATGCTGTCGATTGAGCTTAAACTGTATTGAACCCAGAACATTCCTTTAGGAGAAGAAAGATGAGAAAGGAAAAAGATTAGAACCCTAACAAAAAAAGCACTGTGCCATTACCAGGGTAATACCATAGTACTGAATGATTACTATATTCAGAATTTCATGATATTGTCATGGTACTCCAAGGTACTTCAGAAAATACCATGGTCTTACTGAGGCACATGTAAAAAAAAACATGGCATTACCACTGACCATATCTAAAAAAAACTGTAATACTGTGGTACTTTAGTGAGAAAGATAACAGAATAGGCTATTATTTTTGATGAAGGAAATAATGAAAAAAATGATGATGTGTATATAATAAAATAACAATGCTTAACTACTCTAAAAACAAATAAATTAGTTAAGTATATTAAGTACTATTCATTAAAAAAAATACTGGTACATATATATCAACGCCCTTTTATAAATTTTCTGCCCCTGTCCCATGCGGAGGTCCGTGCACATCACGGATTAGGATTAGGGATTTTACAAGTAAATATTACATTATATTACCCTTTAATTACTGGTAGACATTATTTAGAGACCAAATTTAAATTTTGTGGATTTGATTCCATATCTGTTAACTTTAAGTTCATCTATATGACAGTGTATGCCTACACTTTGACAAAATTAACTTATGTCTTTCTCTTCTGGGAAAACTGACAAAAAAATTGATGATTTAGCTTGCACTACACAGATTTTTGTCAAATTAAATGTCCTTCCACTTCAACAGTCCCACAAATAGCAAATCATGTGTCTGTCTCTTAAAGAAATATTCTGGGTTCAGTACAGGTTAAGCTCAATCAACAGCATTCTGATTACCACAAAAAAAAAATTGGACTTCCCAATACTTTTCTTAAAAAAAGCAAAAATCTGGGTGGTGCAGCGTGGTGCCATACGAGACAGACATGTGAATGGTGATTCTATTTCTATTCGTGTCACAAACTGGTGAGATTCGATACATACCGATTCTTAACTGTTCTATGAAGACAATATGTAAAATAATTCAAATCCTCGGGCTCTGGAGATATTAAAAGACACTTAAGTGCTCAGGCTGATACCCCAGACAGGGCCACTAGCGACCAAGGTGGATTTGCAATAAAAAAAACTAGAGGATTTGGAGAATCGAAATCGACGAAACAATGTCCAAATTGTTGGAATTCGTGAGCATGATGAAAGCTGAGATATGGTAAAATTCCTAGATGAGCTCTTCCCAAGTCTGCTTGACATAACAGGCTATGAGCTGGAAAACAAGCAAACTCAAAGAGTCCCGGCTCAGAGATCCACTAAGGGAGACAGGCTGATATCAAATTTCTGATATCATCCGATAAAGATCTCGTGTTATGTGAGGAGTAAAGGAAAGCTTTCTTGGAAGAACCACAGCATTTTCTTGTTCCCAGATTTTGCAAATTCGACAAGAGAGAAACGCGATCAGTTCAAGGAATGCAAGAATTTCTTACATCAACGGAAGGTCACTTTTGCTCTGATGTTTCAGGCCAAACTGAGAATAGATTATAAGGATGGCCATACAGAATTTGTATGCCCACAGCAAGCACGGTCCTTCATAAAGACAATGGAGTGAGTGAGCCATTTGGTGATTTTCATGTTGCTGCCTAGTGGACCTGACTCACTGAACATTCTATTGAATGTTAGAGGACACTTTGGCACTTTTGGGCTGGTTCTGCTTGCGGCTGGCCCTTGTTCTGTGGAAGAACACACCTTTGGGACAGTTATGTGGATGAATCTACACGTTTTTGTGTTATTCTGCTTATCGGCTGGAGTTTGTTTTATAGACTATTTTTTGCTGTGTAATTCTGTCTCACAATATTTGGATAGAAGCAATCTGATGGCAAAGTTGTCGCGGGGACTCTTGTAGGTGAACATGGACTGTTTGAGTTTAGAAGGATGGATGCCAGTTGGTGCTGTCATGTGCTGGGTTAATGTGCACATTTATCTTTTTTCTATTTGTTTGATTCGGGGGGAAGTTTGGGGTTTTATTGTTCAACTAATATTAGAATGTGGTCTGTATAATCTTGTTTTGACACACAATCTATTTGATCTAACATGTCAAATATTAATATGAGTGGATTATCTCTCTCCACGTAGAATGTGAATGGGCTGGGGCACCCCATAAATAGAAAGAAGGTTATATATTTTCTTAAACATAAGAAATGTGAAATAGTGTGTCTTCAAGAAACACATCTTTCCCTGCAGGAAGCTGAACATTTTGGGAAGATATGGGGTGGGAATGTTTTCTTTAGTGCTGGCTCAAGTAAGAGCAGGGGAGTCGTTGCATTGATAAGAAAATATCTACAATTCAAATGTCTCAAACAGATTAAGATAAATTAGGAAGAGTCATTATTGTTTTAGCAGAAATTCAGGGGCAAAGGTTGATTTTGGCTAATATTTACGCACCTAACAATGATGATCAGGGCTTTTTTATAGATTTTGAAAAAAAAAAAAAAAAGCTGCTGACACACCTCATGATATAATATTGGGAGGAGATGTCAATCTTTTGATGGACTTGAGTCCTTGATCATAGTGAAGTAAAAGTGTGCCCTAGAGCAACATTGACACTTAACAGGATGTGTAAAAATCTTGGCCTTACAGATATTTGGATTGTGATTGAATATCGTGATAAATATTGATATCGAATGATATGAAAAATACCGTGATAATGTTTTTTGCCATATCGCCCGGCCCTAATTTTTTGTTATCTAATTCCCTCATTTCATCTGTTATTGATTGTTCAATTGGAAACATTTTAGTCTCAGAACATGCCCTGATGAGTTTAGAGGTGTTGCCACATACGAAGAAAAATAAATCATATAGTTGGTGCTTTAATGAATCCGCAATATCCTGATTTTAATTTTTTTTTTTATCTGAAATTAATGTTTATATGGAAACCAACTTGCCCTCAGTATCCTCTGTGGGCGTGGCTTGGAAGGCACTTAAGGCGGTTCTTAGGGGCCGGATCATACAGTATGCCTCATTCATCAAAAATTCCAAAGCATATGAGAACTCATGGAGTTGGAAGAGAATATTAAAAGAGGCAGAGCTGAAATGTCGAATGTCATCTGATGGCCTCAGAGAATTTACTCGATTGAAATATAGATAAATTTGGTTATTCCGGGCAAGAAAGTCATACTTTGAGTCGGGGGTCAAAGCAGGGAAGCTTTTAGCGAGATACATAAAGCAGAGAGAGTCTTTTTCTACCATTCCCTCAGTGAAATCTGCTGGTGGTGAAATATTTACCACTGCCTTTGATATTAATAATATCAACAAATTAATATCTTGATCTATATAGATCCACATATTAGTCCACTGATGAAGATATTAGGAAATTTGTGGAACCATTAGAACTCCCTAAACTGTCGATTAAGCAAATAAATTCTCTTGATTCTGAGATAACCCTGGAGGAGCTTTGCCACTGAATTTTAGAGATCTTTTGCTACAGAACTGGCTCCACTTTTGTTAGAATTTATATGGAATCATTAAAGAATGGAAAGCTTCCACCAACTATGATGCAAGCCCGGATAAGTCTGATTCTTAAAAAGGACAAAGATCCAAGCGAGTTTAAGAGTTACCATCCAATATAAAGGGATATATCATTTGATTCTGTGTGTGTATGTTCTGTTTCTTCAATACTGTTTTTTGAATCAATAAAATATTTATATAAAAAAAAGACTAAACACAGGAATATGAAACACATGTATTCACAATAAACATAATGAGTGCGGGAACCAAAGGGAATCAGGAAGCTAGTGCCAAATAGTGGTCTGGAGACACATTGAATGCTGAAGTATTACAGGAGCCCCTCCTCTAGGAACAGCTCCTGATGTTCCCCTAGCTGCACTTCAGACCCTGGCGGTGGAAGTCCCTGATGAGATTTAGGTCTAGAAAATCTCGTGCTGATATCCAGGCACATTCTTCTGTCCAAATAACCCTCTCAGTCCACAAGATACTGAGTTCTCCCATGGACCTGGTGAGAGTCCAGCAGCCGGTGAACAGTGTAGACTGGTTGGCCACTGATGATCTGGGGAGTTGGAGGAGGTTTCCTTGTGGTAGACAGAGGAGAACAGGTAACAGGCGAGAAAGATGAAATGTTGTGGGATGAATGTACATGGACCTGGGTAGGAAGCGATGGCAGGAAACCAGGTTAATCTTTTTGAGGATCTTAAAGGGTCAGATGAACCGGCGGGCTAGTTTTTTTGACTCCACGTGCAGACAGAGGTCCCTTGTTGACAGCCAAACTTTGTTGTCCTGCTTATGCTGTCATTGAGCAGCCTTCAGTAAAGCTGTCCGAGCCCTCCGCCATGCCGTTTACATCTCTGGACCAACTGAGTAGATACTGGTACTCAGACTTCATGATCTTGTTTGGGAAATAGAGGGGGAGGAAAACCAAAATGGCACTCAAAAGGGGACATACCTAGTGAGGAGTGGTATAGGGTGTTATGAGCAAATTCAGCCCAGATCAGACGAAAGCTCCAAGTGGTCTGTTTGTTAGAGACCAAGCACCTAAGCGTTTTCTCAATCTCTATGTTGACACTTTCTGTCTGACCATTCGATTGGGGGTGAAAACCAGATGATAGCCAGATGGACAATCCAATGAGGTGGCCGAATTACTTTCAGAACAGGGAGGTGAACTGAACACAGGAAGATGAAACAGGTGAACTTAAATAGGGAAACACACAGGTGTTAACAATCAACATAATGAGTATGGGAACCTCAGGATGCTAGTGCCAAATAGTGGTCTGGAGAGACACTGCAGGCTGAAGTAAACATGCACTAAATGGGTGACCGTTCTGCTGCATTTTCAGCAATACTGTGTGTGCATGTGCATCTATTCACAATGCTTTGGACTATGTATGTGTTTTTTTCTTGTGTGGCTTGCTTGTGAACAAGTCATAATGCCATTGAAGCTTTGCAAAGGAACTGCTATTGAAGGATGGGGCAGTTAAACACACTTGGACCTGATCAAAAATGTAAACTGTTTAATTCATTAATATTTCAAATGTTATGATTGTTTGATTTTATCGAGTTTATGGTGCTGATTCTTAACAGTTGTGCTTGAGATGTAATATTCAGTGTAACAGTGTAATATTCAGATGCATTGTGTAAACCCTGAAATTTTGTTTTATAATATTGTGGAGCTTGTTCATTCTCTTCTGATTTGAGTTTCAAATATGGCTGTATTTAAGGGGCTGCATGATGTTAGCCAATCATGATATTGGGCATTTACATTGACGCTTTAAAGAGGTACTCCATAACCGAGTGTTTCAGACAGAAGGCCAGAGACAGGGTGGAAAATTATCATATATTACAAAATGATGACTGTTTGGTGCAAAAAGCATTACTTACATTATCAGTGTACATCAGGGAAGATAATACAATTATAAAAAAAAACCTTCAATTCTATGGGATTTTTTACCCCCACTTTTTCGCCGACTGGGCAAGCATTGCACATTCGATCGCTCATAAAAGTCATAGCAATCATCTTTTCAATAAGCTGCACTATTTGAGCCATCATTCATGTACATAGCAAAAAACAGTGTGGGGATGAGTTAGATGCCGAAATTTGCATGTAAGAAGAAGAATTGTGTTAGCGAACGTCAGAGCAATTGTAATAGTGGCGCCTTGCTAAACCAAGCACCAATAATGATTGAACACTTCCCCCTTCTTCCATTATTGGTGCTTGCTAAACCAAGCACCAATAATGATTGAACACTTTCCCCTTCTTCCACTGGACAAACAGAGAGTCCCACCCCAAACTCATGCTTTTGATTGGGCCAATTTTGCTGTGTTGGGCGGGTCTGCATGCTCAAACAAAGCAATGTTTTAACAGCAGCACAGAGTAAATTCCTTACTAATAGCCATTTCTGCATATTCAGCTGTGATAAGAGAAATAATTTTAACATAAAGAATGTACACTATTCAAGTGATTTGTTTGATGTACAATTTGTCATTACATTTTATTTTCTCTGCTCCCTGGTTGTGCTAAGCAGGATACAGTCACACTTGTGTGCCCCATGTTGAGTGGCAGCTCAGTCAGGCAGCACAGAACAGCACAACACAGCTCTCCCAATAGACCTCCAGCATGTCCAAATCTCACTGTATCTACAGCAAGACACCCATACAGCCACTACATACTGTCAGTGAGGTCCTCTCATTCACTTTTACTCTTCTAAACTAATTTCTCTTTGTATCTTGCCCCACTTAATCTGTACCCACATCAATTATACAATAAAGCTGGAAAATCTGATTATTTTTTCTTGGCCCATTTAAAGTGGAAATACTACACCAGAACCAGGACAGTCTGTATTAGATCTGGTATTTTCCACATGACTTAAAGCCCCAGTGAAACAACTAGCATGTGTTTAATACAGCTGATTGTTCGTCAGCTTCTAATAAAAAGTCACAGTGTGTACCAACCATCTAAGGAGACTCTGTAGTGAAAACAAACACGCACGCACACACACACACACACACACACACACACACACACACACACATGCACAACAACAACAACAATATATTCACATGCATACACAACAACAATATATTCACAAACAGCTTTAAAATATCAGAAAGAGAAATCACAAATTGTCACTTTTGTGTATTCATTTATTTAATCATTAATTATTTTATTTATTTATACATTTATTTTATAGCTTTATACTCTTATCTCTCAATTGTTCCTATTTTTATTTATTCTATAATAAAAGAAACATCTGAGACAAAGTTGTATCAAAGAAAACATAGAATTCCATAAGTCTCCTGATTTACATTGAACCAGGGACGGATTCCGGTGGGGATGTAATAATCAAAACATGCAAGTACAAGATACATAGTCCAGTCCTTAATAAATTGAAAGACATCAGTTCAGTATGTTGAATGGTCAGCTTGACACAAATTGATTGATCTTACCTTCTCTGACCATTCTGTGAAAACTAGATTTCACAAATGTATCCATAAATCCACAAATTTTACCATGGCAACCAATATTTTCTACCAAAACACCATCGTTAGGCTACTGCAATTATTGTTACTATAACATTTAAAATTCATATGGTATCACTATATAAACTGAAAGATTTTAGCAATATCAAAATTGTATTTTATTTTTTCTACAGTTTGTTCTGTGAAAGAATAATAATGATTTCTGCTAGAGTCTGTCTATATCACAATTGTGTTAGTTATTAAAAAGTGAATAAATGAAATGGAGATTCATAAGAAAGTTCAAGAGGAGCATGTTCATTTAATCTGACCAATCACATTGACAGAGTAAGCGTATATAAACAGCTGATTACACCCATGCTGCGACGATTCCTCCAGAATTTGGCTCTAGTAAAGTCATCATGACTATGGAATAATAGAAATGGAAGTATGGGAATTATGTTGTGACTATATAAATCCAAAATAAATCAAAACTATGTTATATTTTAGCATCTTCAAAGTGGCCACCCTTTGACTAGATTTTGCAGAAATGTACTCTTGGCATTTTCTAAACCAACTTCTTGAGGTATCACCCTGGGATGCTTTTTAAACAGTACTAAAGGAGTTCCTATCTATATGCTGGGCACTTAGTGGTTTTCTTATTTATTCGATCTAAGTCATCCATTTAAAATCAATTTTTTTTTTTTATATAAAATATTTGTTTTGTAATTAAATAAATTAATTGTGGCAGGGCGGAGGGGAGGGCCGGGTCGTGATCCTACACACCCGGTTCTGTATTAGGCTAATCAAGCCTCCGAGAGGGATAAAGGCCGAATGCAGAGGATGGTAAGGGAGAGAGATAATTTACGGACATGTCCGTCATGTGTTTGTGTCCTTTGTTTAAGTTTTTCATTAAAATATTATTTATATTGTCAAGCCGGTTCTCGCCTCCTCCTTTCCCTTTGGAAATCCCTTTACACTGGTGCCAAAACCCGGGAAGGAGGAGGGATATGCCGTAGTAGAGTTCTGCCACTACTGTCCACCCCAACGGAGCAGCCGCGGCCATCTGCCGGGGGATGAGGAGCCCAGCCGCCTGGAAGCGGAGGAACGGCCACCGACCGCAAGGGGAGAAGGGGCTCCTAGCCGACTGGCGGGGTCTGAGACCACCGACCGCGAGTGGGAAGGGGCTTGGAGACTGACCGCCAGGAGCGGGAGAACCGCTGCCAGGGGCGGGGGAGACCCCTTCGGCTCCCCGAGAACACGGTGGGGTGTTCTGTCCACCAGGGGCTGAAGGACTGCCTCCGATCCGCCCGGAGAGGCGCGGCTTTCGTCCGTTAGAGGGTGGAGGAGTGGCCGAGGAACAAGCTACGGCGTATCGGAGAACTGGCAAGTTTTTTTCTTCCTCTCTCTCTCTCTCACTGCTGCTCTGCGTTGGCCTTTTCCCTCTCTTGTGTTTTTTTGGGGGGGTACTATACTGTTACAGGAAGTACCCCCCCATTTTTAATTATTTCTGTTTCCCTCCCCTTGTCCCCTCCCTCGTCCAGGTAGATGGGGATGACCTGCCGGCAGACGGGGCTTAGGGCACGCCCTCCCCCAGGGAAAGGGGGGGGGGGGGTGTACGTCATGCCGGGGGCTCCCCAGCCTGAGAGAACGAGGGAGGAATGTGGCAGGGCGGAGGGTGGGGTCGGGTCATGATCCTACACACCCGGTCCCGTATTAGGCTAATCAAGCCTCCGAGAGGGATAAAGGCCGACTGCAGAGGATGGTAAGGGAGAGAGAGAGATCATTTACGGACATGTCCGTCATGTGTTTGTGTCCTTTGTTTAAGTTTTTCATTAAAATAGTATTTATATTGTTCTCGCCTCCTCCTTTCCCTTCGTAAATCCCTTTACATTAATATTTTGGCACAATTATATTTTGTCTACAAAACTAATTTCAAACATTTAAAGCATACGTTTTGACTTCAGATCAAAACGTTTTTAAGATCATGAGAAACTTTTCAGGCAAGTGACCCTAAACTTTTGAATGGTAGTGTATGTCCGACTGCTTCAGGTTCCTTAGGCCACATTCACTAATGGCTCTAATACCAACCCAACTGCAAGTCCCTTTCTCCTCGAACTCATACGGTCCACCCCGGTACCTCACAGCAAATCCTCTCCTAGGGCAGTTCACTCAAGCTTGGCGACCCTGCAACCGTAGCACAAAGGAACGCAAACACGCCATTCACGTGCTGCAACCACATCATGTCTTTCAGGCCATGCGTCTAAGCATCATGGCTCTGTAACCATGATGTGTTTTTTCAGCTTAATCATACCATATTATGCCACTCGTACCAAACAAACCATTACCCACCTACTGAGTGACAACAATCGGGCTGTTTTAGGTCTTCCCTAAATAGTTCACCATAAGCCTGCATCTCTGTATCAATACATTTCATTCAAATATAGCCTACAATACATCCTCCCATCAAACACCATGCTTGACAACTCAGCCCATTCGTATAGCAGAGTGACTTCTCATTTATATACAGTGTAAACTTTTCACACAAAAACACAGGCTCTTCCTGTTAAATGACATGTGGTCCTGTGCTAATTGGATTCAGCCCGTTCGTTTCACATAGGGAGTTCTTTTAAAATGCAACATTTACTTTCACATGAATCAAGAGTTCTACCATTGAATGCTGTGTGGACCCATTCAGTAAAATACAGCATAAATCATTCTCACATGAATTTTATCAAGTCAAGTGGTTTTTACTGTCGTTTCAACCATATACAGTTAGTACAGTACACAGTGAAACGAGACAATGTTCCTCCAGGACCATGGTGCTACATAAAACAAAATAGGACAAACACAGAACCACATGAGACTACACAGACTAAAAAAAAAATACCTATATAAAATACCTATATAATACCTATATGAAGTGCACGTGCAAAAACGTGTGCTAAAGTACGGGACAGTACAATAAATTTCTAACAACGAACATTACAATAGGCACAGTGATAGACAGTGCAGTGCCGACCAGTATACAGTAGTGCAAAAAGACGACAGTTACTAAAAATGCCAAATGTAAACATAACATTCTATGACATAGTGTTCTATGCACAAAGCAGTTATTGAGGTAGCAGACAGTTATAAAGTGACAGTTATTAAAGTGCAACTCAAGACACGTGTGTGTGTGTCAAACCAGTCTCTGAGTATTGAGGAGTCTGATGGCTTGGGGGAAGAAGCTGTTACACAGTCTGGTCGTGAGGGCCCAAATGCTTCAGTACCTCTTGCCAGACGGCAGGAGGGTAAAGAGTTTGTGTGAGGGATGTGCGGGGTCATCCACAATGCTGGTTGCTTTGCGGATACAGTGTTTTATGTAAATGCTTTGATGGAGGGATAGTTCTCACTATCCTCTGCAGGGCTTTGCGGTCCGAAACGGTGCAAGTCCCAAACCAGGCAGTGATGCAGCTGCTCAGGATGCTCTCAATAGTCCCTCTATAGAATGTAGTGAGGATGGGGGGTGGGAGATGTGCTTTCCTTAGCCTTTGAAGAAAGTAGAGACGCTGCTGGGCTTTCATGGTGATAGAGCTGGTGTTGAGGGACCAGGTGAGGTTCTCCGCCAGGTGAACACCAAGGAATTTGGTGCTCTTGACGATCTCCACAGAGGAGCCGTCGATGTTCAGCGGGGAGTGTTCACCTTGTGCTCTCCTAAAGTCAACAACCATCTCTTTTGTTTTGTCGACATTCAGGGACAGGATGTTGGCTCTACACCAGTCCGTTAGCTGCTGCACCTCCTCTCTGTATGCTGACTCGTCGTTCTTGCTGATGAGACCCACCACGGTCGTGTCATCTGCGAACTTGATGATGTGGTTCGAGCTGTGCATTGCTGCACAGTCGTGAGTCTCCCATTAAACAGTACGGTCCCGCATTGGAGTACCCCAAAGACGGTCCCGCATTGGAGGATTCAGCCTGTTCATATCGCAAAAAAGGGAGAGGGTTCTCAATTTAAAGCAACTTTAATCACTTCATTTGAATGCAGATCAGGCTCTCCCATTTGAATGCAGCGAGAGTCACCATATCCACACTGTGGGCTCTCCCATTCTAACCATAGTACGACTCTCCTGTTCAAATGCAGTATGGCTGTCCCATTCAAATGCAGTATGACTCACCCGTTCAAATGTAGTACGGCTCTCCCGTTCAAATGCAGTACAGCTCTCCCGTTCAAATTCAGTATGTCTCTCCCGTTCATATGCAGTACGGCTCTCCTGTTCAAACGCAGCGTGGGCTCTCCTGTTGTGAATTACAGAAAGAGCTCTTCAAATGCAGCTAGAGTCACAATATGCAGGATGTGAACTCTCCCATTTGAATCGCAGTAAGTTTTTCCCGTTCAAACGCAGTATGACTCTCCCGTTCAAACGCAGTACAGCTCTCCCATTCAAACGCAGTAGAGCTCTCACGTTCAAACGCAGCGCAGGCTTTTCCGTTTGAATCGTAATAAGGGCTCTACCATTCGAATGCAGCAAGTGTCACCATGTATAGGCCGTGGGCTCTCCCATTAGAATTGTAGTGAGGGCTCTTCCGTTTGAACACAGGAAGACCCCCATTTGGCCCCACAGCTGGGCTTACCCATTCGAAACGCCATGCAAACCTTACATCAGTAGGATGAGGATATGCAGCAGAGTAAATAATTTATGCAAAATTTCAAACAGCTTTGTCTGTACATATGGAGGGCACTCCCCCCCCCCCCCCAAAGCCCCCCCCTCCCCCAGCTAGACAGGATGCCGTCCCATTCGTACCGCTATGAAGGCCCTCCCACTTACATGCATTCAAGGGCTCTCTCATTCAAATCATAGTGAGGGTTCTCCCGTGCAAATGCTGTGTGATCTAAATCACATTTGTTTGTATCATGGGCTTTCCCGTTCGTACCACCATTCGAATGCAGTGAGGGCTCCCACTCGATTCGATAACCCGTTTGCTGCGAGGGCCCCTCCTGTCAAATGACTTGCATCTGGAGGTGACATAGGGTCCAGTCCGGCACGGGGCGGGCCCGCTCTTGCCACGATCAGACCTGCAGAGTCCTCCAGCATAACAGCAGCTCCAGTGAGAGCTCATTTCCATGCGGCAGCAACATATTATTTTCAATATTTTCATTCTATTCATTCTCTAGCTATCCTGTAGCTCTCAGTTTCCTATTGCCCAAGCAGACCCTAGCAGAGACTGCTTCCGGAAGCGGCAACTGCTTTTCTTATCATCTGTGGCACTTATGCCCCTCTCATACACAGGCTCAGGAGACCCACCCATTTCGTTTTGAGGGGGGAGAGGTATGGTAGTGACTGTTGTTCAGCATCTCAGTATTCCTACCCAAACACATTGCTTTCCATTTTTCACAAGGCTCCGACACTAGCGACTCGCTGTCCTCCTCCAGGGACAGTGAGCCAAAACTCATTTACACTATACCCATGGCAGGATTACATTAATTTGTGAACTACTTAAATGAAGTTTCATAACAAAGTTTGGGAGGAGCATGTTCATTTAATCTGACCAAGCACATCTACAGAGTAAGTATATATATACAGATGCTTTTTTTTTTCCTATGCCAGTATATTGTTTCTAATTAAGTGCCCAGTGAGTTTATATAAAAAGGTATCTTGAAAAACCTTGTTTGAGATTTTCTCAAGACAAGGTCTGCAATTCCAGCTTTAAAAGTGAAGTGTGTAATTTCTGCATCACTAGCAGCACCAAATATAAATGAGGTAATAATAATTGTTGTCCAAAAACCCCCATCCTACATTGTTTGGACAAACAGCTAGTCCTAACATAAATTCATGCTGCTGGTTGAGCCTGAAGTTGACATGGTGGATCACTCAAACAAGTAAAGCTATATTGAAAACACTACTGAGCCACAGTGTTTACACTCTTTGAGAAGTCAACCTACGACTGGCTTTTCATTAATTGTCACAGCACACAACATTAATACTGGGTAGGGCACTCTAAAAACAGCAACAATTCTTCATAGCATGAATTCCACAAAATGTTGGAAATATTCCTTTGAGATTCTGGTGCACGCTGACATGATTGCATCATGCAATTTCTGCAGATCTGTCAGCTGAAATTTATGCTGCGAATCTCATATTCTACCCCATTCCAAAGGTTTTCTATTGGATTCAGATCCTGTGACTGGGAAGGCCACTGAAGAACAATTAATTAATTGTCATGTAGCTGAAGACGACTTTTGCTTTGTGACAGAAGAAAACGTCTAGGTTACTGTTGTAACCTCCGTTCCCTGATGGAGGGAACGAGACATTGTGTCGAGTGAAGCGACACTAGGGGACTTTCTTGAAGGCCCCGGTTACCTCTGAACTTGAGAAAAGGCCAATGAGAATTTGGCAGACATAATTTACATGTCCCTCCCCCGGACATACGGGTATAAAGGGAGGGAATCGTGCATCTGTTCATTCAGGTTTTGCACTGAGAAGCTGAGAATAAGGTTCGGCCGTGAGCTGTGAGCGGCGCCCGGACCCAAGGAACCAATCATCTAGCCATGAGGGCTGCGGGGAGGATGGAGGGTTCCAGTCCAACCCCATGCTGACGGTGGCCCGGGCAAGCATGTCGGCCATCTGGGCATCAGCCTCAGACTGGGCGTGCCGACCCGAAGGTGGTACTTCAGTCGAGTCTTCCGAGACAGATGCCGGAACGCTCTCCGATGCAGTGGCGAATTCATCATCCAGCTCGGGGGGGCTCGAGGTAGTAAAAAGACTAGCCGGGAGGCGAGCAATTCTCACCTCGAGCCCGGACGGAAGTCTTCTCATTGGCCTTTTCTCAAGTTCAGAGGTAACAAGGCCTTCAAGAAAGTCCCCTAGTGTCACTTCACTCGACACAACGTCGAAGTGAGCGACAGACGGGGAATGTTCCCCACACCATTACACCACTGCCACCAGCCTAAACTGATGACAAAAGGCAGGTTGGGTTAATGGATTCATGTTATTGTCGCCATATTCTGACCCTATCATCAGAATTCTAGAAATCTACCTTCAGCAGAAATCGAGATTCATCAGACCAGTAGGGCTGTAATCAACCAAAGAAACTCTTGGTCGACTGAAGTCCTGAAATTTTCGACCAAAAATCGGCTAAAAAAAACCCCGTTATATTAATTAGCTGCGCACTTTGCGCAGTACTTGGTAGCCCTGTTGTCCGCCTAAATTAATTATAAATAAACATAAAAAAACTAGTAGGCTATTTTCAGTATATTAAATCATTTTTGACCTAATTATTTTGCACTGAAATGAGTCTGACACACGAGTCTGTCGGCTCTGACAGCGTTGCATCACGTGCACCTGCGCAATATCATAGCCTATGATTTCCGAAAATAGTACTATGTTGTCAACTAGTGATATCATCACAAGAACTGTTGAGGAATATGCAACATAATTTAGACAATTCTTTTTGTCATATGTTATAATAAGAAGTTATAACTGTCACTCTCATTTCAGCCGCTCTGTGCATGTCCTCGCACAACATGCTGAACATGAGCTCAGCTTCGCGGCTGAGACACACACGAATAGACTATTAACTTAAAGCTTTTACTCTTAATAAACACAAAAGTCATTTATTAAACAAACCAGATCAAGAGCAGAAACGAAATAAAGTGCATAACTGCATAAAGCATCTTAGGCTCAAAACTAACACAAACAGTGGGCAAATAAAATAAAAATAAAGTGCCCAAATGCAATAAATAATACTAGAAATAAATTTGATCTATAAAAAATAAAGTTTGCACAATAATAAAAGGGAACCATAAAAGTAAAGTAGGCTACCTACAACATGTTATTCAGCCAAATTTTAAACGAAACTAAATAAAGTGATTTAATTTTTCCGTTTGGATGATTAAGGAGGCTTAAAATCCAGCGTGTGTCCGGGGGATGCTACCGTCATTGCAGAGGGGTGCGCCTAAAACGATTATTACACTAAAACATTGAAATATGCCAATTCTGATATGTTCATAGTTTACTCAAAACAGACAGGGCAACCTAACGCAGACAAGTTAGCTTACCGCTTTTAGATATGTCATGTTTGTCGTCGAGCTGTGGAAGGCAAACTGTTGCTTGCAAACTTTGCATTCAACCTTTTTCCCGTTATCAATTTTAACAAAATGCTGCCACACTGTCGATGTCTTTGTTGTTGACATGTTAGAAGAGGACTGACTATTAAATTCGCTCACATTTTAATAAATAATATTCAGCATCAAACCTTCTATAGCCTATCTATCACTCTTCTCCAGTGGGTTGGGCTAATCCAAAAAAAGTGAAAACAAGGGGGGTAATCTGAAGACAGACTGTTACCTGTGAAACAGGGGTGTCCTGAAAACACCCCCATTAGCAATTAGTGCTTTCCACCTGATGAAATGACCGCGGCAAAACTGATGAAATGAACGCGGCAAAACTGATGAAATGAACAAGGCAAAAAATCGACCAATAAGAATTTTGGTCGAACCAGAACTTATCGACCAATTAATCGACTAATCGACTGGGATGTTACAGCCCTACAGACCAGACTACATTTTTCCAGCCTTCAACAGTCCAGTTTTTGTGAGTCTGTGCCACTGCAGCCTCAGCTTTCTGATCTTGGCAGAAGTGGAAGCCGACGTCATCTTCTGCTGTTGTAAACCCAACTGCCTCAAGGTTTGATATGTTGTGCATTCAGAGAGGCTATTCTGCTCAGCGCAATTGTACAGAGTGGTTATCTGTGTTATGGAGCCTTTCTGTCAGCTCAAACCAATCTGGCAATTCTCCATTGACTTCTCTCATCAACAAGGCGTTTCCGTCAGCAGAACTGCCACTCACTGGAATTTATTTAGTTTTTAGCACCATTCTGAGTAAACACTAGAGACTGTTGTGTGTGAAAATCCCATGAGATCAGCAGTTACAGAAAAACTCAAACCAGCCCACCTAGCACCAACAATCATGCCATGGTCGAAATCACTGAGATCACTGATTTTTACCCATTCTGACGATTGATGTGAACATTGACTAAAGTTCCTTACCCATATCAGTATGATTTTATGCATGGTAAAATTCACTGGGATCACATTATCCCCCATTCTGATGGTTGATGTAAACATTGACTAAAGCTCCTGACCTGCATCTGCATGAAAGTGTAAACACATGATGCATAACAGTACGCTGAATATTGGTTTCTAAAATTTAGCACCTGCTGTCATAAAGCACAATAGTCATGATCTGTTCACAAAGCACTTGTGTAATCTTATTACAGTATGACACTGTAGCTTGGTTTACTACACAGATATTGTCTTAGCCTCTTATCATCACACGCACTGCTTCTTCCAGTAGAGGTAACAGTGGAGATCAGGGGGATGGCAAATGCTTAACTTGTTTTTTTAAGCCTTTTGTTTGAAGATATGGCTTCATAGTAAGTGGAGGACAACTGTGAGAGTTCTTAAATATATTAGCAGAGTGCCCACAGCACATTGTAACAGGATATTCACAAAAGAGTGAATCAAAAAAACACATTTAGGTGTAAGTGCAGAGCCATATGTAAACGGTGCAGCAGTATGAAAAATCGAGAATTGAGAGAAACGGAGAGAGTAAAAGGTAAGATCAAGGCTAGAGAGACTTAAGAGAGCTGTCATCATGCACATGTCTCATGTGTTTGGAGTATTGTGACAGTTAAAACCTGCAGTGCATACAAGCTCAAAGACAAAAAGACATTTAAATAGACACCATGCCTACATAGTGTTTTAGCCTGAAAAAGCACAATCTAATCTGATTCACATCATTTCAATGTCCTTAAAAAATTTTATGGCAATGAAACATTCAGATAGGGCAGACTGGAGTAAGTAGTCATAGAGGGAGATTGTCACAAAGGCTTCATTGCAGAAACGATTAGATCTGAAATCAACAGTCCTATTGTGCAAAATATGTTTTGTATGACGGTGTCAAAGACCTAATACAATTTTTTTTAATTGTAAATAATTTTGTGAATGTTTTTTGGTTATAGTTCTTGGGAAAACAAGTACAATAACCAAAAAAAGCCACACTGACAATGAAACATTCAGACAGGGTAGACTGGGGTAAGCTGTCATAGAGGGAGGTTGTCACACACACACACACACACACACACACACACACACACAGTCAAAATATAATTTTTGCTGCTTGTTTAATTTAATTAATTAAAATGAACTAAAGCAACATTATTCTAGAACATTTCATCACAACTTGATTTCATTGTGTTCCATCCATTTAAATTTGTGAAATGCAAGTTTACTTATTCCATTTGAGTTGAACATTTTTGTAGTGTTAATGTAGTATTGATAAAACTGGGCAAGGGAATTCCATTTCTCAGCATGCTTTGCATGGAACTTGATAGGGAGAGTAAATGTTAAAATGACATGTTGTTTAACAAGATGAATATAAAAGGGGATACGTGAAAGTGTTCAATGTTTATTTATAATGAGATTTAAAAGAGTTTGTTATGTTGGAGTTTTGGGGGATTACCACTGTGGTAAAGAGTGGAACTTGAGCCAAATATGAGGACAGGTAGTTTTCGAGGAAAACATTGTAGGGGTTTCGAGGTTTAGCATTGTCGAGGAAACGATAACCATAGCATAGTTACTAAACTGCACTCTGAAGTGCTTCCAACCAGCATGTATTTAGCATGCTAATATTCACTTTCACTAGTTAGTACATAAAGAAAAAAAATGATTTGCATTACATTGAGAAGTTTTGTTGGGTTTACCCAATTCAACTAGGTAATTTCCACACCAAGTGTTTGTGTTGCGATTACATAGTTATGTTAAGTTACTTAACATTACATAGTAACATAGTTACATATTAATGTTAAGTTAAGAAAACTCATTTCAAACACATGGAACCACTGTCCATGATTGAATCAAGTTCAGCTAAAGAGTCAATTACAAATCAATGTTAGATTAGGTGGTATATTTTTCCTGCCAATTATCTCATAGGTTTAATTATGTAAACCTCATATAGACAGCACTTCCATTGATATATTTAAACCATTATGCTTTCCTCCCCCACCTTATTCAATGATGGCTATATCAACTGTCTAAATGAACATGCAGTAAGCTTATAGGCTGCTTCCCATTTCACCCAAAGGTTCTACCATTGCTTCAGTATCATTTTCATTGTAAAATCAATTCCTGTGGTGTCATATGAAATTGGACTTGCACATATGTTAATCTCTGCTGCTAAATACATTTTATGGAATTAATATAAATATATATGCATACCAAGGGAGATAAATAATTTTGTATAACATTTACGAAAATGATATGACTTCGATGCCACTCGTGTCACCAGAGTTGCAGAAATTATTGTTTTCAAACAAGTTTCATCAAACACTCCCCCGTCTGCCATTGGTTGACAAACTCTGGCTATTGGTTGAGTGAATGTTGCTTTATCAGGCTGGTCAGGATGCTCAAACATAGTGCCACAGAGCCAGTGTTTACACTTTTTGAGGAAATCAACCTACAAGTGGCTAATACTAAATGATCAGTGTCTGATCATTTAGATGGAATACCAGAAATAATTTTAAACATTATAACAGCTTTAATGCCAAACATGAAAATTTAACCCAAGAACATTAGTAACACATTTAGTATGTGACTAATACATTACTAACACATGTGGCTTTGATCTAACCATTAGTTGTTTTCCAGTTTTTCCCCGACCCTGTTCCTCGTGCCCCCTAACACCACGCATGTTGTATATCTCCCTTATCTGACACATTTACATTCATGCTTTTGGCAGACGCTTTTATCCAAAGCGAATTACAGTACACTTATTACAGGGACTATCTCCCCGGAGCAACCTGGAGTTAAGTGCCTTGCTCAAGGACACAATGGTGGTGGTCGTGGGGATCAAACCATCGACCTTCTGATTAACAGTTATGTGCTTTAGTCCACTACACCACCACCACTCTGACACACCCAATTCAGGTCATAGAATCTCTGCTAATGAGCTAATGAGTTGAATCAGGTGTGTTTTATCAGGGAGATATTCAAAATGTGTAGTGTTGGGGGGCCTCCAGGAACAGGGTTGGGAACCACTGATTCAATACCCACAAACATCAACATCATGTATATAATGTATATAATAAATGGGAAGAATTGTCCTAAATCGTGAAAGTTTCAGCTTGGCCTATTATGTTTTCTGAAGTTTTTGTAAATCAAGTCTTTGATTGACCACAATAAGGGGAGGGACACTTCCAGCTCTTTGACTGATGGAAATGACAGGGCATCAAGCATCCTGCCAGCTGCTTACCTGATATGTGTTGTCAAAGCTGTCGTACATGAAGCGTGTAATTAGGGATGTCTTCCCCACTGTAAGAGAACAAAGAGACAGAGAAACATTAAAACAGAAGTCATTAGAAGGCAGACAAAGAGTGAGAAAGCCAGTGATGCCTGCATGGGTTTACTGGATTGATTTCCTAGCTGTGTGCAGCAAACTGCACTAATTGAAACCACTGCCAAAGGATCTGATCATTCAATATTAAAATAACCAGAAGGTTGTCTGTGATGTTATGGAGCCATTGAAAATCATTACAGTTTGACTGGTAGAGCCTAAACAAACAAAAATATATTTTATAGCCTTTCATTTTAAAGATTAAAAATGATTTATTTTGTGGTAAGAACAGACTCAATAAAATTAGTCATTATTAGCTGTCACATTGAGACATCATGACACATTGAAATTATTTCACTTTCTACATCAGCAGATAACTGCATTTTATTTTCTCATCCATACCACATGAACGGTAGCATCTAATATCCTAATTTTTTGAAAAGGCAGATTATTTACATTTGACTTCTTTCAGGCATTTTTATTAAAGAGAGGAAAAGTTTAAAATATCCCAGTCATAGCATCACAGAACCTAAAGTCAGATATGAGACACTGTCTGAACTGCAATAAAAACATCACCGCAACTTCAAGTGCCCTCCTGACCCGAGATTCCTTTAAGACATGAGAGGAAAACACAAGAATATATAACTGTGTTGATAAATGTTTGAATCTACACACACACAGAAAATTACTTCTATTCTACAGATCAAATAAAGGAGAGAGCAGGCTTTCTAATGGCTAAAATGTCTTCACAGTGAGTTGGCTGAGGAAGGCAGGGCCTGGTGGCTGCAGGTCACAAGTCATCTAAATGCTAATTTTCCCTAAGACACGGCTCTGTCTCTGTTTAAAAGTGAGGAGGGTCTAAATTAATGGGGCTCATTAGGTTTATCTAATGCTTTTGAGTAAATTCTGAATTATAGCTCTGACTATTGCCCCTTCCCTCTCTACCAAACGAACCATGATTATTGATCCAGAGTGCAGATGCAACAGCTGGATGGAATACATTTGCACTCGCTGGGAGCACTAGAGATAGTCAGACACCCCTGCTATAGCCCTGCACAGGAGGAGAGCTGACCAGTGATGCACAGATCTGCTCAAAACCACACAAAGATGTTGAGTACATAAACCATCAGCTCCTACAGCAGTGAGACTACTGGGACAACACATTCTCACACCCAACTTGTCACATATTGACGCTTTTGACAGGACCCCTTGGCGTCATATTTTAACGCCCTGGGTATACCTTTGGCGTCATTTTTCGACACGTTGGGTAGTCTTAACCAAAACCGCATTCAAAGGTGAGTTTAACAACACTCCACGGCGTGTGCAAGTAAGCAGTTTAAGCGTTTTCTTAGGTACTGGTAACTAGAGCATGCTGGATAACGTATTTTTATCGGAGGTTTGTTGATGTTAATAAATATATATAATATGCTACGATTGTGTTCAATTAATCAAAGTTTTTTATATTTTTATTTTTATAATTTTGTTCAATTAATCAAAGTTTTTTATATTTTTATTTTTTAAATCCTCTATAGAAATCTATCGGACTACCCAACACGTCGAAAAATGACGCCAAAGGTATACCCAGGGCGTTAAAATGTGACGCCAAGGGGTCCTGTCAAAAGCGTCAATATGTGACGAGTTGGGTGTGAGAATGTGTTGACTGGGAATAAAAACAACTTTGTCAAAATCCTGGAATTAAAAAAAAAAAAAAGACTATCAAGAAAATGCTTTAAAGACTAAAACATAGATAAAAGCAACAACACAATTTTACATTTTGTCATAATTTATTTTATGCTACTCACCCTTATGTCATTTCAAACCATTCCAAACACCTGTTCCATTCACACCATTCACTTTCAATGTATAGAAAAGAGTAGCTTGGACTTTTGCAAGATTCTATATCTTCTATTGTGTTTCAAACTAGAGAGTCATACAGGTTTAGAACAACATTTTGTAAATTTTATGTGAATTATCTCTTAAACAATTAAGCAATCCAGTTAATGCAAGCCATTTTCATTTCTCTAGTCTGTTTTGTTAGAATCCACCAAGATAGAATGCTCAGGCTCTGTTCCTGATGGAGTAGTGGGCGTCTAATTTGAGTCCTGTTAAATATATAAAATCATGTCATTTTGTGGGACAGAGGACAAGCAAAATTTTTTAGTTAATCACCTATGCCAGACAGAAGACCAATAGCTGGACAGAAGGCTTAGCGCTTAGTGATAGATTTGGTTTGGTGCTCAGACTCCCACTAAGAGCGCCCCATTAGAGGCACAATCAGATAATGGATACAGGATAAGGAAATGGAAAGGAAGAGACTAATGTAACTAAAGTGTGTTGAAAAATGAATGGATAAGGCAATGGCTCAATGGGAGAAGTTGTGTGGAACTGAATTACAGAAGAAGAAAAAAATGGCACAGATTTATTCTAATTAAATCAAGGTTTGGGAGTTTGATGAAAAGATTAAACTTGTTAAAAATTCCCTGTGTATTTAAACAAACACTGGTCAGATGTGTAGTACTGGGAACATATCCAATTTAGATGTTACAAAGTCTCTCAAAAGACATAATGTAGGACAACATACAGCTCCTAACAAATTTAGCTTTGTCTTAAACTAAGACTGAAACTTATAGAAAAATCGTGCAGTAAACCATCCAAGATAGGGTTATGCAGTACTACCATATTGCTGCCTCTATGACAACAAGAAGCTGTGCACCACCTATATATGTTTTATGTTGTGTTGGATCCATGAATATGAATCTAGTTAGTTGACATGAAATACATGAAGATGACACGCATTTTTAAGAAATGTTAAGGGTTTAATAAAAGTTAAGTTCAATCAAAAGCATTTGTGGCATTATGTTGATTTCCGTAAAAAAAACATTGTTATTAAAAAAAAAAAAAAAAAAGAGCAAAAAAAAATCACTTTTACACTAACTTACACTGGAAGTGAATGGGGCCAGTCCATAAATATTAAAATAAACACTGCTTCAAAAGTATACCCAAAAGACTAACATTATGTATGTTAAAATTATTTTAGTGTGATAAAATAGCTTAGTAACCTTAGCTGTGTAAAGTTATATTCAATATTACAACTCTGTTGTCACGACAACAAAACAACAATAAAACCTGAAATCTGGAAAATGCTGCAGCACTGGTTAATTCCTGATTTTATCACACTAAAATCATGTCAACAGGCATAATGTTTATATCTTGTGGCTATACATTTGAAACAGTGTTTATTTCAGTGTTTGAAAAAACAGCGAGATGTGCCACAATGGTCAAAGACAACCATCTAGCATGTATACACAATGATGTTTATTAGCACGTTTCTACAAAAAATTACTGAAAAACAGTTAAGAGTAATACAAAAACATGTTTGTTGTAAATAGCACGCATTGCTTCAACTTCCCATCTGTATTTTATGAGTAAATATATGCAGTATATGTATCATAACCTGTTTCATACGAATGTATGCAAATGCACTTTTCATATTGCTTCCAGCACAGGAACAGACTATATGATTTCATATAAAAGTATATAACTAAAGGAAGGAACAATTAACACACACAACACTACATTCTCATTCTACAGAAATACCCAAATCTGTTCAGCTAGCATCACTTTGCTGCCATTTGTCACTATTATCCATACAAACGACTAAGGAATGAGAATATGTTGCCAGAAGAAATATGGTTCATCTTTAATTTTTCAAGCCAAGGCAAGTTCAAAATCTTGAATTCCTTTAACCCGACAAAAACTGATGAGAGGAACAACTAAAATCTCTCATTTTACTCTTGTTTTGTCTGCGCTTAGTTTAATATATGAAAAGAAGACATGTCTGTAAGACGCTCTTGGGCTTTTTCAAATCAAACATGACTCAGTGTGGGAGCATGCTTTCATTTAAAAATCCTCCCAGTCAGATTAAAGCTTAACAAAGACACTTTTGCCTCCAGCATTCAGCATGCACATTTTGGACAAAAATAGGTGCTCTATAGATTATCTATCATAGAGTGGTTTAAAACTCCTTTAGAAAGTGGGGGAAATGAAGGATTTAAAATTGTCATGCAATGGAACACAAAACATAAGCTTTGTATAGTTCAAATTCCAAATGTTTTTTTAAGACCTACACTGATCAAATTAAATCCAGAGTCTTCTGGCAACACACTAGTCTAGTAATACACTTGAGGCACAGCCTGATAATTATTAGCAGGCACACCAAGAACTGCAAGAAATGAATTTAAAACAGCCTTATTTTAGAATTATTACATATTCATGACATATCCACTCTATATGCTGATAAAATCCTCAGTACTAATGTGAAAATGTGTTTTGGGAAAGGAACCATCTCTTCTATGTGAAATGCCACAGACAATCTACCAATAATATCAATTATGCAAAAAGCACTTATCGGTCTAGCTAATGAACTTCATACTGGGCTTTTTTTGCCTTATTGTGAAGGGAGGTTTACCTGTAATTAGTGATTCTGAAAAGTGGTATATGTTATTTAACAGTACCTAGGCATTTTTTTAAATCTGGATGTCATGGTTCAAGCTTGTGATCACACAGAACAAAAATCTGTTTACACCAAAGGTATGAAATGAAATCAGAATTCATAATGACAAAAGGGTGTGAAAAGAGTATTGAAAAGAAAACAACAAAAAAGTTGCTGATATGTCCATAATGACACCTGCACAGCTATCTTTAATGCATTTCTGACCATCAGCTATTTGCTGTTTTTTCATCCCTGGTTTCCCAGGTAAGCTCATATTTTCCTGCATAGCCTGCTTTATGAATCAACACACTCAGCACAGACTGAAGGGGCATAAAAACACATGCACAACAATTAGAAGGCTATTAGCTAAAGAGACTGTTCAGTCTGCAGTTAATGGCACAGGGTAAGAGGAGGCAGGCCTATAAAGTGTGTGGAAGAGTGCAGAGTGATAGAGAGGCTTACTGACACCACTGTCATTCTATCACTGAACTCTGATTTTCTTACATATCCAATGTTATCTCATAATGTGTTCATAGGTATTCATACATATAATGTAGATCTGGCATATTTAGAATTTCATACATTTGGATAGACAGTGGAACATACAGTATCAACTAATCGACAGCTTCTAAAACATAATTTCTTTCAAATAAAAACAGATATTTATGAATGCCTTGATTTGTTGGTTCAGTATTATTTATTAGTCCTATCTGGATATTATTTTAAATAAATTTGACATTAAGCTGAGTCTGATAGGTTTGTGTCTGTGTATGAGTACTGAACTTGTTTATTAGGACTGCCCTTGCAAAGGTTCTGGCCATTTTAGTTCTGAACAATTTTCAGAGCATTTGTAAAGATTTGTCTGTCTCTTAAGTTGTATAGTAAGAGGCATAAGAGGTGTTTGCTGCTTTCTAAAAAATACAGGAAAACAAGGAGCCTCATACCCACAACCCCAGTCGAAAGATGGGTGACTGTGGGCTACATTATGTGTTCATATTGGATTATATCACATGTATCAATCATGTATATCATAGCTCAATACACATGAGGTGAAACTCAAGGAGCTTGAAATGATATTGGTAGATAATGACTAGCTCATGTAATTCATTATAGAAAAGAAAAGAAAAAACAGATAGGCAGGGAACAGTGATAGCACATGGATGTTACTGTCCCTTGAAGACACTCTGAGAGCTTGATATGACAATGTCCCTGAGCACTTAAATTCTTTATTAAGGTCAGAAGAATACAAATCAATCACTCTAACTTTTACATCAATCTTACATTTCTATTAAGAGTACACCAATGACAGTTTCTAAGATTCTCAGTGGTCATGCATTCATTATTGTAATACTATATATTCTACTAAAAGAACAATCTTTTGGCAACGTCACCGCTTACACCACACACGGAAGTTATGGCAAAAACAATGCGCAAACAGTAAACTTATATCGGATTCCGTTGTTGAAAAGTTATTTTGAGGGTTCTCATAGATGGTTATGGCTACATCTTGATGTAATCCTTCATGATCACACAGTCTGTTCTCTTTACAAAAAGCTTCACTTATCATGCTGTGCTGAAAAAAGCACTTTGGGAACATCTTATAGTTGTGACCTGCTGTGAATATGTGTGCAACACATCAATGAACATTGACCGGAATTTATAACCTCTGCCGGTGTAATCATTGGATGCACCTGGGGCAGGGTTATAAATAGATGCGTCACTGGAGCATCGTCAGATCTTTTGTCTTCAGATCACTCTGTGTTTGTGTGCTATCATGAGCCTGTCAAACTTTCTTTCCTCTGTTAGGAGTTAGAATCTGTTAGGCAGTGTGCAGTGAACCTTTTCTCTTTTCTCTTAAAAAAAAAAAAGAAAAAGAAAGAAAAAATGACTGAAAATCAGGGCAAACGATGCGTGTTCCCCTGTTTCCGCTCTATGGCCGAGTGGGACATGCATCAGTACTGCTTTGTTTGTTTGGGGGAAGAGCATACTGCTCTCGCATTGGGGCGGAGCGGGTGCGAGCATTGCGATCTGCTTTCGGGCAAAATGCTTCACGCTCGCCTTGCTTACTTCTGGGAGTCAGCGCCCACACTTCATTCGTGGGGCTCTCGTATGGATCTGGCTGAGGAACATGATACGGGTTCATCCCTTTCGCTCGCTCTCTCCCCAGATCCAGCTGATCCTCGTAAGCCTGAAGCGCGCCTCGGCGCCTCTTCGGTTCATGAGGACACTGAACCTCTGTAAATCCCGTGCATAATAATAAAGCGGCTGTGGAATTAAGAGACCCCCCCCCCCCCAAACGCTTCAAACTAGAAGACAGATTTCTGTCGGTGGCCAAAATGAATAAAGAAAATTGAAAGAAATAAAAAAGGGGGAAGGGAACGCTATATCAGTCCCTTCCTTTCCTCTATGACCTCCATAACGAGTATTCTCATCCATGGAGGAATCCTTATACTTCCCGTGTCTTCATGCCCTCGACGTTGAAATATTCAACTAATCGTGGGTGCTGAGGCTCGGGGGTATTCGGTGATGCTGCCGGTAGAAGAGACACTTGCGGGTTATCTCTCGCCTGGCTCGGCATCACCGCTAAAGAGACCCACTCTCCCCACAAAGCTGTGCAGGACCACCTCCATGCTTGTGGGGAAGGATTATCAGACAGCAGGTCAGGCTGGTGCTGCCCTGCACACTATGGCAGTGTTACAGGCGTACTAGGCTAATCTGTTGAAGTATTCGGTGATGTAGCCAGTAGATGATACACTTGTGGGTTATCTCTCGCCTGGCTAGGCGTCATCGCTAAAGAGACCCACTCTCCCCACAAAGCTGTGCAGGACCACCTCCACGCTTGTGGGGAAGGCGGAGAGACACTTGTGGCTTAACCTATCGGGCATCAGAGACAGTGACAAAACATTCCTTCTCGATGCCCCCTCTGATTCCTTCTGGCTTATTTGGCGATGCTATGAATGTAGACGGGAGGCTCAAAAACTAGGCGTGGCGAGTCGTGCTCCCCCTCGTAAAAACAGGGGGGCGGTTCGTCGAACTCAGCAGCCCCCAAAGTTAGACCTCAGGGCAGTTATTTCAAAAGAAAACCCGGACGGTTTTGCACCCAGCCTTGTGGGGGTAGCCCCCCTCGGGATGGGGCACGTGTATCATCCACTTCGCCCCTCCCGGTACACCCACTGAACCGCTCCATTCCCGCTACCTCCGGTGTTTTGGTAGTTAGAGGCTTCCAACGAAAATTTGGGTGTACTGATGTTTCTTGCCTTAGTCCAGGACGTGGAACACTCGACATCCCCTCAACAGGAAGTGTCAAAATTAATACCCATCACAGAGAACCAGGCAGTGTGGAAACTTCTGGCAGGCATTTCTATGTGGGTCCTAAGAACAGTAGAAAAAAAGGCAACAAAATTCCATTTGCTCACCGCCTTCCGTGTTTCAACGGCATGGTCCCCACTATTGTAAACCGGAGTAGAACTGCAAAATCTCCGTTTCCCCTTCCAGAGAAAGAGTCAGGTTATTACAGCAAACACTTCCTGGTTCCCAAGAAGGGTAGTGGGTTGCGTCCGATCTTAGATCTTCAAGGCTTGAACTGCTCAGTCAGGATGTTCATGTTCAAAATACTAACTATCAAGACGATCGTGTCACAAACCCAACATCACGTTTGGCTGGTCACGATCGATCTCATGGACGCATATCTTCATTCCGCCACAGCACAGGAAGTTCCTGAGGTTCGCTTTCGGGGGCGAAGCCTTCCAGTATCGGGTTCTTCCATTCGGCCTAGCCCTATTAGCCGGCACATTCACGAAATGCATGGATGCAGAACTGGCTCCTTTGCGACTCCGGGGCATCCGCATTCTGAGTTACATAGACGACTGGCTGATACTAGCACAGTTCCAAGAACTGGCAGTTCAGCACAGGGATATTGTCTTAGCTCATCTGGTTTCTCCGGGTCTGAGACTCAACATCAAAAGAGCGTTCTCTCTCCCACCCAGGGAATTACTTATCTGGGGGTTATATGGAATTCAATCACGATGCGAGCACAATTGTCTCCCGCTCGAATCATTTCCATTCAGAACACCCTGAGCAAAGTCAGGCTAGGTCAAGGTTGCACTGTTCGTCAGTATCAACGAATACTAGGTTTCATGGCGTCTGCGTCCACGGTGATCCCTTTGGGCCTTCTGCACATGAGACAGTTCCAACTGTGGCTAAATGCCAGGGGTTTCATCCAAGGGCCGGTCCCCTAAGGCAAATAAGGGTTACATGCTGCAGGCTTTGTTCCCTTTCTATGTGGTTCAGACCCCGGTTTCTTACCTTGGGTCCCACTCTAGCTGCGTCTTGTTGTTGCAGGCTGCTAACAACAGACGCTTCCCTGACGGGCTGAGTAGCAGTCTTAAGTGGTCGTCCAGCTCAAGGGGAATGGAAGGGTCGTCAGCTCGATTGTCACATTAACCATCTCGAGTTGATGGCTGTATTTATGGCCCTGAAATACTTTCTCCACAGGCTGCATGTCTTGGTGCGGGTGGACAATACAGCGGTAGTCTCTTACATAAACCATCAAGGAGGTCCACGTTCACGTCAGCTGAATTTCTGGCACGTCGGATTCTCCTTGGGGCCCAGGGTAAGCTCCTGTCACTCAGGGCAGTTTATATGCCTGGATGCCCATATGTGGGAGCAGATTTACTGTCCAGACAGAAAATACCGATGGGGGAGTGGAAACCCCACCCCGAGGTAGTGGAACAAATCTGATTTTACAGGGCAGAAGTTGACCTCTTCGCCTCTTCTCAGACAGTGCAATGTCACCTCTACTTCTCTCTGAGTCACCTAGCCCCCATGGGTCTGGACGCGATGGCGCATACATGGTCCAGAATGCGTCTGTATGAATTTCTCCCGGTTTCTCTGCTCCCGGGAATCTTGGCCAGAGTTCGCCAGCAAGGGTCTTGCCTCTTACTGATAGCGTAGCGCTGGCCGAACAGGGTATGGTTCTCGGAACCTTGGGCGATTCCGAACAGGAGGGACCTTCTGTCTCAGGCATAGGGGACAATATTTCATCCCCGGCCCGAGCTGTGGAACCTTCATGTTTGGCCCCTGAGGGGTACCAACTGAGGGGCACAGGGCTTTCACCTGAGGTTATCGAGACCATTTTAAGTGCTAGGGCTCCCTCCACTTGGAACAAATCTGGGTGAGATTTTACAGGGCAGAAGAGGACCTCTTCGCCTCTATGAACAGTGCAATGTCTCCTCTACTTCTCCCTGAGTCACCCAGTCCCCCCCCAAACCCCCCCCCCCCGGGGCTGGACGCGGTGGCGCATACATGGCCCAGAATGTGCCTATATGCGTTTCCCTCTACTAGAAGTTACGCCAATAAATGGGGTGTCTTTGAAAGATGATGCAGTACACATAATGCAGATCCAGTTAACTGACAGATTGCTTCAGTTCTGGACTTTCTGCAGGAAGAACTGTCACTCTCAGGGTCTATGTGGCCGCCATTTCGTCTCGCCACACCTTGATGGACATTCATGGAGCTAGGCGACCTAGGCCTCCTGCTAGGACCAGGACCCATTCATGGGACTTAGCAATAGTCCTTGAGTGTCTGGTTGAGACCCCCTTTGAACCTCTAGAGTCAGCGTCTGACAGACTTCTGACTCTCAAGATGGTTTTTCTTATGGCGATTAACTCTCTAAAGAGAATTTGGGACCTACAGGCTCTGTCTGTCTTTCCAGCCTGTTTCGAGTTTTCCCCAGGAAGGACCAATTTTGCACCCTCATCCTGACTACCTGTCACACTCAAAGCCTTCTGCTCCCCGCCGTTTATAACGCCGGAGCAGGAAAGACTTCACAGACTTTGTCCAGTCCGTGCCCTTCAGACTTATGCCCACGCACTAGCCAGTGGCGTAAGTCAGGGCAACTATTCGTTTGCCATGGGGGCCGCAACAGGGGGGCGGCCGCCACCAAGCAGACTATGTCGCATTGGGTGAGGGACGCTATTGCCCTGGCCTATGAGGCGCGCAGTCAAGCTTCGCCTGTAGGTATCAGGGCTCACTCTACCAGAGGGGTCGCCTCCTCTGAAGCCTTGGCCAGAGGTGTCCCTCTGCAGCATGTTTGTGATGTGGCAGGCTGGTCCTCTCCGCACACATTCATTAGATTCTACAGTTTGGATGTTCATGCCACTCCGGGCTCTTGTCTCATGTCTGAGCCCTCTCATGCTCTTGTGAGCACACTACACAACCGTAGGGGGTCCGGACAGCCACAGTGCGGCGGTGTGGGTATTCTCGTTCTCAAAGTGCTTTTCTCAGCGCAGCATCAAAAGTTAAGCTTTTTGTAAAGGGAATGTCTCGGGTTACTTAAGTGTAACCCTTGTTCCCTGAAAAAAGTGGAACGAGATGCTTCGCTTCACTGCTGCACTGGGATGCCCCGGGACTGCTCTTCAGACAAAATACCTGACGATGCTCCGGTGACGCATCTATTTATAACCCTGCCCCAGGTGCATCCAATGATTACACCGGCAGAGGTTATAACGTGACGTGACATTGACGTGTTGCACACATATTCACAGCTGGTCACAACTATAAGATGTTCCCAAAGCACTTTTCTCAGCGCAGCATCTCGTTCCGCTTTTTTCAGGGAACAAGGGTTACACTTAAGTAACCCGAGACGTTTTCATGAGCTGAATATGAGTCTGAACAAAAAGTTACAATGTGATCAGACTGCAGTATACCCAACAAACTCTTGCAGCATGTGAAAGCCATTCGCGCATCACAAGCCAGCGGAGCTTCACTTTTGGAAAATTGCGCAAGTAAACATGCCCGCTTTGCTTTGGTCAGGCTGTGTGATATTCCATGTTTCATTTGTTTCTTTTCAGAAGAAAAAAAGTAAATAAGACAGAAATATATTACTATTGTATGCTGTACTGCATCATATTATACTGACAAACTGGACAACAATAAATAATTGTTGGATTATAATAATAAATGACGACTGAATTCCAACATGTCAGTGATTGAAGTTGTAGTTTTTGCACACCCTGTTCATTAAAATATTTGGTAAAAAGGGTTTGGTAAAAATATACGTATTGCTTTTTTATCACTGTATTTTGGAAAAACTGGAAAACATGTATTAATTATATTTAACTAGTTTAACTGATTTTTATTTCATGAAACATTTTGAATGTACCTGGCTACAATGGCTGATAGGAAGAATTTAAAATGATAATTTAAAATACATTTTATGTAATTTTTAAGCAAAAATTTTAGAAATTGGGGCCCCAGAAATAGTAAACATGCCCCTGATATCATAATAATTAGGTTTTGCACATCATTTTCACTCAAACAGTTATGCTGATATGCTAATATAATGTATAATGAAAAATAAATGATTAAATTAGAAAAGTTAAAAAAATATTTTCATTACAACACATTACACAATGCATAAGAACAGTTCAAATTAATGCACAGATAAATAAAAAGTATATTCAATGTATGGATAACACAGTGTGAGTTTTTGACATTATATTAAAAACATGAGAAACATGAGAAATAATAAATCACAGTTACCGGTTTTAAAATGATTTGCACATTTTCTTCTTATTATTATTATGCAACCGAACTAATGTAAAAAATGCATATCATATAACAATTGAACTTTGTGGATATATTTCTGGGGGATATGTGGATGCTAAGGGAAGCCCTATAATAAGAATTTGTGAATTTGTACAGAAGCAATGCTTTAAATGAGGACTACAATGTCTAGGTGGAGGGAACGAGACGTTGTGTCGAAGAAGCGACACTAGGGGTCTCTCTTGAGCGCCGAATATGCCTCTGATCTATGAAATGGCGTGGTGGTAGATCCAGCCTCAAGGAGGGGGGAGTTGCTACAACACGGCGACCGGAGGGCAGCTGGAACTGCCTAGGGAGACGTGGTTCCACTCGTAAGGGGACCGTACCACGGAAAATACACACAGGAGGAAGTCCACGCAGGAGTCCTGACCTGTGGAACACCTATTCCAGTGCAGGGTAGATTTGAGTACCCGCAGTGGATTGGGTTGGCGAATTTCTCTGCTGAATTGCGGACCCAAAGGGCAAATGAGAAGTCATCAAGAGAGCCGAGTTAGAGGGATCTCCTGGGAGAAAAAAAGCACACGATTTTACCTCGGCCGAGGGAAAGGACGCTAGGTGCAAGCGGTCCACCAGGTCAATCCGTCAGCGTGAAACCGAGTCTACCAGCTCAGACCTGAGAAAAGACGGGAGGAAACTGACTCTACCCTGAGATTGTAAAATCTCGCCAGGTTGTTAGGTGTTCTAACATATGTCTGCACATGTCTGCCAGGGAGATGCCTCTGGCCAGTGCCCGTGAGGACGCAACACTCCTTGTCGAGTGTGCTCGGACCCGCAAGGGGAGGGGCATGGCCTGGGTGTGATAAGCCAATGTAATGGGGTCAACTACCCAGTGGGAAGACCTCTGTTTGGAGACAGCGTTTCCTTTCCGCTGTCCACCAAGGCAGACAAAGAGCAGCTCAGAACATCTAGAGATCTGCGTGCGGTCAAAGTAGGTACGCAAAGCACGTACCGGACAATCCAACGAAGGGCTGGGCCTGCCTCCTCCCGGGGCAGCTTCGCTTGCAGGTTCACAACCTGCACCCTGAGGGGTGTCGTAGGAACCTTGGGCACATAGCCCGGTCGCTAGGATCACATGAGTGTCTGCCAGACCAAACTCCAGGCAGGTGTTTAAGTCGTGCTTATCCAAAGACACAGAGGCGGAAAGACGTCGTTAAAAAGACGCGTCCTGAAAAGGACGTTCAACGCCAGCTGTGTATTTGCTCTTTTAGAGAAAATAACTCTTTTAACTGCGCTGTCGAAGTGCCCAGGGGCAAAATGCACTGCCGTGCAGAGAAGGAGAAAGCCGCTGAAGTGCGCCATAGATCCAACAGCAGAATGAACTCAGAGGAAGAGGAACAGGTGTGTGACTCGCAGCTGACTGCATACACAACCATCGGCTCCGAACAAAATTTCCAAATGAACTAGACGTATTTCCCTGCCTTTATACCCGTATGTCCGGGGGCGGGGTATGCAAATACTGTCTGCCAACTTCTCATTGGCCTTTTTTCATAGATCAGAGGCGTATTCGGCTCTCAAGAGAGACCCCTAGTGTCGCTTCTTCGACACAACGTCTACTTCTTACTAACTACACGCAAATGCACTGCAAGCAGTCAGCACGCTTAATCATTACAAAAAGTGGTATCTTTAATTTATCACTTTAAAATCAACACGGCTAAAAATATTAAACTTACTAGTTTGTTGTTGGACTAGTGGAGCATCCTTGTCCCATTTGTAGAATGTGTATCTTTCTATGACCGCTGTCTGTCTGTTTGATTTACATCCGTCATCTTCATTCAGTCATTTAAATGCTCCTAAACAGCTTTTTTAATTAGCTTTTTTGATGGATATGAGTCTGGTAGATTGAATTTCTCTGTAATATTTTGGGATTCGTGTGTTTAAGCTTCAAATTCACTTCAATTGAAAGTTCACGTTCAGTTCGTGACACTGGCCACCGTCCGTAACCATAGCAACATCTCCAGTACCCACACAGGCACAAGAGCTTTCACATTAGGCTTACAAAATCTTATGAAAAAATATTTTATATTAAATAATATTTTTGGCAAGTGTAAATAAATAATTTCACGATTTTTATCCATGGATCCTAAATTCTTATGGTTAAATTAACCGTGATATTTTTAATTGGAGTTAATAGTAAAATTGTATAATCCCGTCATCCCTAATTCAATGCATACTCTTAAATATTTATACATTGTATACATTCAGAAAAAGCATTAAGGTTAATGTGTCAGAAAATATTTACCCTTTCAGAAAATTGTAATTCTTACCTGCTCATCTGAAATTCCTGTCTGCTTTGCCCACCATAAAAAACAACTGATCATTTCTATGGACACCTTTAACATCTTCACTAACTCCACATATGAGTTATATTTTTTATATAAAAATCAAAAAGAGTGATATTTTCTCTAAAAGAGTGGCGCAAACGGAAAGCGTCTTTTTCAAGATGCCTTTTCATTTGTTTTTATTTCCTGGCTGTGTCCGATATCTCTCCCCGTCTGATGGCCATGATTGCTGACTTTCGTGTCTGGGTGCCACCCACGTGGAGTAAGCGTTCGTGGATGGTTCATGTCCTCACTGCGAGGACATGACCATAGCTACGTTAAGGTCGCGGTTCGCCCTCGTAAGAGCGCAAGCCACCCCAGCGGCTCCCCGACTCTGTCCTTCTGCCTATGGGTATGAGACGGGGTCAGTTAGCACTGGGGGCGATATGGGGACCTCAGTGGGAGCCTCTCCACCGGGTATTACCCCACGGACCTCCCACTCCCCGTCATGCTCGTATGCTCCAAACGAGCACTGGGGCAAGGTTGCTTGTTCGTTTCACGGCGGACCCGCGATCTCGATCTGGGTGCCTGATGATGATGAGCTATCAATCGTAGCAGCGGAGAGCGGGTTCGTCATGTCTGACGTGGAGGACTCGGCTGGACTCCCACACTAGGGTGCTGCGAGTGTTGGGCTGGAGTGGAATCCTCCACCAACCCTCCTCCACCAGCTCCTCCACTCTCACTACCCTCGATGGCGGGGTGGCAATGGGCTACTCGACGATTCCCCAGGTGGATCAAGCAGTCGTGGTGCACTAATGCCCGCAAAGCACCTCCACCTGGCAGAACTATCCAGGGCCTGTAGGCTGACGTCGTCCCTGACGTCAGGCCTACAGCGCTGCTGGACACGCCACCTCTGCCTTTCATGCATTGGCACTTCTGCATGTGCACCAAGCAAAGGCACTCAGAGAACTACACGAGGGTAGTGCTGACCCGGGTCTAATGCAGGTGCTCCGCTTGGCGACCGACATCGCCCTCCAGGGAACGGAGGTCACAGCGTGGGCTCTCAGATAGGCGATGTCCACCCTGCTGGTCCAGGAACGCCAAATCTGGCTCAACCTGGTTGAGTCGCGAGAGGTAGACAAGGTGCGTTTCCTTGACGCCCCCATCTCCCAGGTTGGGCTGTTTGGCAACACCTTTTGAGACTTCGCCCGGCACTTCTCAATGGTGAGGAATCAGACGGAGGCGATACAGCATATACTGCCCAGGCGGAGCCACAGACCCCGCACTCCGTCTGCTTGTTGCCCAGGCCAACACTGACACCAGCCCCGCCACAGCCCATCCCTCGAGGCTGGCCCCGGCGCAGAGCTACCCACAGGACTGCAATGCCACCCGCCTCATGGCTGGCCGCCAAGAACCCCAAGAAGGCTTCAAAGCGCCCCTGAGACGGGCAGCCCCGGGACACCTTATTCCTTTTCAACTTTATTTCGAAAAACACCCAGTGGGCTACGGTACCCACATTTTCAAAAAAAGAGCAGTTTCCTCAACCCCTGGGCTCTATTTCCGGTCTCCCTGGCCGTCGTTATCATGACCGCCGGCCACCGGTTCTATTTGGCAGGTATGGCACCCTGGAACCGGACTTCTTCCTCCCCCGTCCCAGGCTGTTACGGGAGGGGTCACAAGGAGCCAGGTAAGTGCTTTGATGTCTCTAGACGAGCATGGCGCCACGGCACACACCGCGTCCTTGTCACGCAGGCTTAGGAGGCAGACCCAGCCTTGGCATTGCTGTGTTCGGTGCACGCTCTTCACATCTACTTGGATCGCACGCAGAACTTTAGAAGCTCTGAGCACTATGGCATACCACGCCCAGCACGCGCCGCCCCCTGAAGTTCTATAACCTCAGGGTTGAGCCAGTTTCGTCCCGTGTGTTATCAGGCGACACAAACAGGTAAGTTTGGGTCAGCTGGCCGGGTGCATCACTTGTGCATAGTGCCTTTCCCCTCCCTTGAGGCGAAGACATGCGCTCTTTCCCCAACTGCGTTCGCAAGAAGTGTGAACCCTGGATGTTCTTCCTCCCTAGCCTAGTGGCCATCGAGTCTTTGGAGAGGCTCGCTGCCACCCCAGTACGGGCGTCACCAGGCATTTGAACTGAGCGGTTATCTGAGTTACGTCTTGGTTACTGACGTAACCTCCGTTCCATGATGGAGGGAATGAGACGTTGTGTACCTCCTGCCACAACACTGAACCAACCGCTGAAATGGCCGGGTCATTTGGCTTGGCTCCTCAGTGCGATACCTGATATGTGTTTGCAGCGTCACTCCTTTTATACCTGTATGTCCAGGGGAGTGGCATGCAAATTCCACATGCCAATTTCCATTGGCCTTTTCTCGAGGTCCAACTCATCGACACAACGTCTCGTTCCCTCCATCAGGGAACGGAGGTTACATCAGTAACCGAGACGTAACTCAGATAACCGCTCAGTTCAATTGTGGTGAGAAGTATTGCATCTCAGGGTTGGTGCTGTTTTGAGGGGGACCTACACAATATTAGGCAGGTGGTTTAAATGTTGTGGCTGATCTGTGTATACACAAATATATTGTTAGCTGCATTTTATTATTTGCACTTAGCATTGTTTCTTCCCTGCTGTATATGTACCATTTTAAAACAGTCCTGACCAAAACCACTGATATACAGGTTACATTTACAGGCATTATTCTGTGCTGTGTGAGTGTGTGCATTTTGTGTGTCAGTTTGATTTGTGCTAGTGCACTGGCATGTATGCTTTTATTTGTTAAAAGAAGGGCTCCTCATTTTGGTGATCAATGTACTCTAAAAGCCAACTAACCTTAGCTCCCCATGATCCCTATTCAGCCCACCTCCCACCCACCTTGACATATGGACAAATCAATATTTTTTTCTTCAAGGCCTGAGACCTATTGATTGCCATTAAACTCTAATTAATGTGGAGAGGTGCACTGGTCTCCCTCAGACACAGAGGATAAAGCACAGTCTTTTGAAGAATTTTGCCAAGGTACAAGCTCCTACTTATCTCTTTGGAAGCCACAGTCACTGGCTGATACTGTGTACAAGACCTTTATGTGTTAATAGCTGTCGATAGACCAGGATCAAAGTAGCATATCCCCTCACCCTGGTCACATCCCATGCTTCCTTACATGGTCATGCAATCTGCATATGTAAATGTTTCTCCCTTGGAACTCCATTAATTAGGGTCGGGTGTTGCCATGAAGAGGCTAAGCATTGTTTATTGTGATTTGTTGGTATTCACAGTACAGCATAATGGTGCACTCCTCAAATCCCCTGCTGCTAAACATCGGCCATAAATTGCTGATTGACTGCTAATTTGCTTATGTTACAAGCCAGCTTTAGCATCAATACAAGGTGCAATGTGGGGGTACCTCATTCTTTTTGAAAAGTTGAATTTGAAATTAATGCTTTTTGTGGGAGGGGTTCTTATCCCCACCAGATACAGTCTAAATCTAATTCTAATGCTTCAAAGCTTAAAATTAAAAATCAGGTTACCAGAAAGTCCTTATGGTATAAAAACATCATAATTTAACAACCTAGTCTCATAGAATGAACACTATTACAGGGACAACAAAATATTTGCAGACTGAATTTTACGTGCCAGTTTCTTTGTTTTGCTGCAGTTTACTGGTGAAATCAACACTTGAGGTGCTGCAACAGCATTGTATTCACATTCACACAAATTACGGGTAAACTATGGCTGTTTATGACTTTATAAACACATACTTTTCACTCTATTACTCACATCCTGCTATGTTATGTTATCAAAACACTTTTACTTTAATGCATCATTTGATAAACCATTATATATATTTTAATGCTTGTATTTCAGACCAACCTACATTTATACATATATTCCCACTTGATTAGCTTCTGCTGTAGCTCACCTGATAGAGTGTTGGTTTTTGGACTCAGAGACCAGGCATTGAACCCAACGAAGGATGCAGGTGAATGTGAAAGTGAAGCAAAAGTGTCATAGAAGTAACATGAAATGACGTGGTTGCTTAAGTAAATGTGCTTTTCATGCTGAGTTTTTTAAAAACACCATCGATTAGGTTTAGGTGTTGGTTAAGGGAAAGGATATATATGTGCTTCACCTCTCATTTATCTTTTAGGACACAATTGGTTAGGTTGGGCTAAAGTTTTAGGTTAGAGAGTAGGGCTGGGCAATAAAACCATATAGATATTTATCTGAAATATAAAACATTTTATAATAAACTTTTGAGTAATTTTCTAAGCAATACAACAGCTATTGGCTGAACACAACAACAACACCGACATTAACACCACTGCTGTTTATTTATGTACTATTTAGTTACGTTTTTTTCATGATCCATAATACTGTCACAAGAAAGTGATTCTTCTTCTTGTGATGGTTATTGGTAGATGGCAATCCAGCTTTTGGTTCATTACTGCCACCTACTGATCTGGCCTGTTGAATGTCCCATGAAAGTCATTCAGTGGAGTCAAACGCCAGCTGAAGATGATGAAATTGGCAAAATTATATCAAAAAGGTCACACATCTTATGTAGGATTAAATCATCAACTGTGTATACTTTAAAGGTAGCTTACCCTCTGGATTTATCTTGTAAATGAACAAGATATGTTTAATTAATTATCGAGGTCTAACACACATGTGGAATGCAGTTTCGCCCCATTAATGCTATGAAATATATATCATGCTAAATATCGATATCGAATTATATGAAAAAAATATTGTGCTAATTGTTTTTGGTCATATCACCCAGTCCTATTAGGGAAGTACGTTTTACTCATTAAAACATCCATCTTATATTCACCTTAAAAACATCAGCTGATTACGGAATAATTTTGCTCGCTTTTGGTGCTCCCCACTGGACATTTCACTTGGAAACTGCAGCCAAACGTGTAATGAAGCACGCAATTATGGGTTTTTCATTTTCATGTAAATTTCAGGAGATCGGGTTGTAATTTAATGGCCACAAAATGAGAATGTAACAGCCAGCATTTGTTGGAATAGTCTGCTTTGGATATCAGTGTTCACCCTGCATATGATCCAAAGATCCTCTGGGAGGTCACTACCTATCAATTATGCAGTGATGTCATAGACAACTTGATAAGCATAAGTGATGTGCTTGAAATCATGCAATCGGCCAATTAACAGGTTTCTCCTTTAATCAGGAGTGCCCCCTATCTGTCCCTTCAAAGGCACTGTGGTGGGGGCTGCATTATGAGGCCCAATTAAAACCAGTAGAGAAACATCTGCTGCCCCTGAAAAGCTGTTATTCTGCACCTTAACCTGCAGAGCTCCACACATCTAGTGTGCCAGATTAGAGGTGCTCTCACTGTGGCTCAAATGAGGACATTGAGAGGAATAGAAACCATATTCTAAAGGTCAAACTTATACCTTCTGGACAAGCAGCCACACTGAGAGAACAGAGCAATATACACTGTGAAAAAAAAAAGCAAAAATATATTTGTGAGCTTTTTGAGGTACTACAATGCCTCCATATTTTTGCATTTATGATATTCAAATAATCTGACAATTGTACTCACTCACAGTGCCTAATTAAAGCATGGTAGTTGAATAATAAGTAAAAGGTCAGTGTCTGGGTTATTTCTTCACAGTTTCAGACTTTATAGTGTAGGTGTCATGCTGAATAGCACCATCCTACACACTTTTACTGTGGACTCCAAGATGAAGACCAAAAGCAAAAAGTTGTTTAATCAGTTCTCTTAGGCTATTAAATTAGGGTAGGCATTCTGTAACAATTTCATAGCCAGCAGATGGATTAATGGTAATGGCTAATTGGGGAAGCTAATTAAAGATATTCTGCACATATGGCACCAAAAGGATGGCTTTACTTTCCTTTATTCATGAACACTTCGGTCAAAACTTCTTCCCTGCCCTTTTTAACTTTCAGGTTATTTTCCCTTTTCTATGCCCTCAATGACATTACTGAATTAAATAAATGGCAATATAACCAATTATACCATTTGTTGACAAAAAAAAAACTTTGGTAACTAATGAGCTTCTATTTTAAAGCATATTGATCTATGAAGAGGTCTGAGTCCCAGTTTAACCTGCCAATGATTAACTGGAAAAGACACTTTTAGTGCTGCTGCCATGCATTTGTTAGTGTCAATGTAAACATGGAAGGCAGAATAGTTGTTTGTTGTAGAGATCCAATATTCTTCCCATGTAACAGCAGCTGCCTGTTACAGTAACAAAACCACAGGTTGCTTTCATTATGGACAACATCACAGATATAATAATATAGACTCTCGTGTCATTGTATTTATGCTCTGTTACCTTTTACACTGAAATGGACAAATAATGAAAGTAAAATCATGAAATGTACTAGTGTCATTATTAAACAGCAAAAGGCTGCAATCATAATCTGAATAAACTATGTATGTTGAATAAATGTGCGAAGCCGCTCATTGCCAGTGTGCAACTCCACAGACGAATCATTCATGCTGTATGAGATGACAAAGCAGAGCATTCATCCACTGTGAAGCACGCAGCACATGTAGACTATATTTTTATTTAAACTTTAAGACTATATATATATATATATATATATATATATATATAAACTTTAAAGCATGCAATTCTGAAAAGAAAAAGAAGAAAGAAAAAAGAGAAAACAAGATTTGGGGGAAAATTAAACAGATTTCAGTAGGGCCCTTGAAAAACATTTTAGCAATTCATACTTAATTGAGAAACACTTGAAGGAAACACCTATTTTATTAATTATTTACATAGAAATGTAACTTAGGCTAAATGGGTGTTTTCAATAGCACATTACCATATATGTATATTTTGCTGTGGTATCGAAATTGGTATCGAGAACTTTCTCTGGTATCGGTACCAACTACTGAAATATTGGTATAGTGACAACACTAATTGTAGGTAAAAAAAAAAGTGTTTGTCTGTAACACAGTGGCAGAAATCACCCAATTATATGTCTACATTTTATTAACTCACACCTTCAGTAGATGATTTGCTTTAAACTGAAAATTCTGCTATCCAACAGAGCAGTTCTCAGTCAATGAGCTTTTCTATGTTGGCAAAGCATCTATGGCTGATTTGGCCAATGCAGCATAAACAAATGTACGCTTTCTCTGAAGGTGGCTTTAACCATCTCCAAAACAATGATATCTCCCAGCAGTGCGCCTTCACCACAGTAGAGTGCCAAAGAGAAATAGCTCCTGCTTTACCCTCTGATGCATTGCCATCATGCAATCCCACTGAGACAAAGAGCCAATCAGAGTCCAGCGCCACACCCTGGGACTGCTTCCCACTTGTGAAGAGAAGGGTAAAAATAAATGACAGCAGGACATCCTTCTTGGCCATGCCTCCTCCACACGACACTGGGACATGAGCCCAACACACCGGAAAGAAACATAGAGATTTAAACATGTATTAAAGAGACAGAACAGTAGAGGAGAGAGACAGATAAGTAGAGATAGAGAGATAATGTGTAAGAGTAATGTAGAAAAGTTAAGAAGAGGGAGAGAAAGGGGGATGTCAGGAGAGAAGGCTAGATACTGTAAATATGGTTGTTTGTTCTGTCTGGTGTTAGCTTGAGAGCTGTGAATAAGAATAGACAACAAAGCAGAACAAAGTGACTGAATAAAAATTATGGTGAATTCCTGATCTAATTAAACCAGACAAAAAAAATTGTAAATAATGACTGTAAATATTTAAATTAATTTTATACAACAGTAAGTTCCGGTCCTCTAATCTGGTTAGGCAAGCAGTGTTCCAAGAGTTGATCCAACTGTTGAACCAACGGTTGTATAAAAGCAATACCACTCTCGCAAATATGCTGTTCAACATGATCACACAGGAAATCGACACAATACTTCTGAAAGTTCATGTCACTGAAATCAATCCCATTCAGCCGAATTACTGACAAGTACCATACCCATCAGATTTTTTTTGCATCAATTCAAGCGTGAGCACATTTCCCTCTAGCACTATATATAGCATGTTCTGAGAGTTTATGACACAAGTTCTGGTCCAATGGAAACCAGAAAGTACTCACATTCACATGAACAATTGTGAAACACAGTGTGATTCAAAGGTCCCATTTTCAATCTAAAATGACATTTTTACTTCACTTCACTGGTTAGGTTTAGGGTTGGGGTTTGGGTTAGGGTGTACAGTTAATAAAATATGCATTCATGTAGACTATAATTTACAACTAAAAATACAACTCGCTTTTGGCACTACTCTATGGACATTTCACCAATAAACTAGAGCTCACAAGCACCCATACGTTCAACAAAACATCCACCTTTATCAGTTTGTTTGTGATTACCTTTTATGCCAGGATCACAGTCGTGCTCATGTTCAGTAGAACAGCACTATTCCTTGTGTTTTTCAACCACCATACTTTCTGTTTTTGGGCCACTCTGGCTAAAATCTAAACAAAAGTGACCCCTGAATATCCCGATGGCTTACCTCAAACAGAATCAATGTTTGTACAGATTTTATTTCAAAAGTCTGACAACAGAGGGTTTGTTTTAAGCCCCTCCGAAACTGAGCCAGCCAGAGGACAATTGTTAAGGAACCATTCACCTTCATTGGCTTGCCAGGAAGACAACTAAATATTCTGCAAAGAAAATGTAACATCTATACACACAGTAGACATTCATTAGGGATAGACAAAGGACAGAAAAGACAAGAGATTGGGATCCAGCAGTGCATCAGGTTTGCTCTTAAAAGCTCTAGCTGGTAATGTTTGCATAATTAATTCAGCAATCAGGAAACACACAGTCTTCTGCGATTATTTTACCACCCAGTTATGCATGAACCAGAGCCATAGACACAGAGCTGTAACCTATTCTTTCACTAGAAAAGTACATACATTTTATAATGAAATTAACTGCGTCATTTACATAAGTTGATTATGCATTAGTGTTGATTCCTTTTACAGTAATAAAACACCTTAAAAAAAACACCCCTTTCTGGACTTTAGTCCCATCACATTTTGCCATGAATAATCCCAAATTTTCTGGTTCTTTTGATGTATAAGGATGTCATTGAGCAGGATTTAGAGGACTACTGTAACGATCAGAAACGGGAGAGGATCTATGTGCAGCTTTTATTGAAGCCAAAAACAAGAACACTAGGAATAACAAAATCCACAGGGAATGTAATGCAAAACAAAAACATGAAATAACAGACAAATGGACAGGAGGGAAACAAGGGCTTAAATACACAAGGGAAAACTAGAAACACCTGGGGAAACAATCAGGGCATGGGAGACAATCAGGGGAAAACCAATCAAAAAACAGAACTACAAAGGACTACAAAACCAAACAGGAAACAGGAACTAAACAGGAAACTTCAACATAAAAGCACAAAAACAAAAGACAACAGAGAACATGACAACTACATTATGTAATCCTCTTTCTGAAAAAGAAATGAATGGAATGAATAGGACATTTCTCCAATCTCACTTATTAATTTTTCTCATAAAATTAGAACGAAGCCTGAAGACACAACTTTTCACACTTACGATACACAGTGGGGTCTAAATCTAAGAACACCATTGAAAATGCTTCTATATTTTTTCATATTTTCTCATTTAATACACATTTATAACAAATATAATATCAATTAATTTTAGTCCTGTCAGTTGATTAAAAATGTTAATCGCTTCAATCATATAATTTTACATAGTTAATTGTTATTAATCACAAATTTTGAAAGTGCTAAAATTCGGCTCATTTGAAAATAATACAAAGTGCATCTTATCTGACCTTTTGTATAAATTAGTTAACAATAGAAAAATTTGCAGAATCTTAATTATTTTTTTCATTTTATGTAATAATATTTACATAAAGGTAAGTTTAAATTAATTAAGTTTATTTGTTTCAAATTTGCCAAAATCCTGAAAAGATGTTGAATTCTAGATTTTCAACATAGTACCAGCATTTTGGACCCTGTATGTAACTATAAAATGAAAACATATGACTCCCACCTTCTCTCAAGGCAATCACTACCCCCTCTTGAGTCATAAATTTAAAATCTCTTGTCACTTTGGTGTGTTTGTTGGAATGCTTGGTGCCCTAGTACTGCTGAGGTAAAACGCTTCATTCAAATATTAAACATTTCCCTTGCTAACTGGCACTAAAAAGGAATTTAAACTAAGTAAAGGACTCGTCTTTAAGGAGTCTAAAATGATTTGATCACATACTTCAACAGTATCTTGAATTGTATATTGTTGGAGGATTCTTGCATCATTTGTTGAGTGTTCTGTTAACCCTCTGTGGTCTGAGGGTGTTTTGGGCCCTGGAGAAGTTTTGACATGCCTTGACATTTGTGCTTTTTTCAGTTGCATAAACACATATTAATGGCTAATGTCTGATAACACTGTATTCAGCACAAACTGTGCTACAATAATATGTGAGCAACATGTGTGTACATGTTTGTATTTTTGAGAAAATAACATTTATGCGGGCGGCACGGTGGTGCAGCGGTTAGCACTATCGCCTCACAGCAAGAAGGTCGTAGGTTCAAACCCCGGTTGCCCCAGCCTTTCTGTGTGGTGTTTGCATGTTCTCCCCATGTCTGCGTGGGTTCTCTCTGGGTGCTCCGCCTTCCTCCCACCATCCAAAGACATACAGGCTAGGTTAATTGATGTCTCCAAAAATTGTCCTAGGTGTGAGTGTGAGTGGTTGTCTGTCTATGTGTGGCCCTGCGATGGACTGGCGACCTGTCCAGGGTGTACCCCGCCTTTCGCCCAATGTTAGCTGGGATAGGCTCCAGCCCCCCCCCCCCCTTCCCGTACACAGGATAAGCGGTTGATGATGGATGGATAACATTTATGCATGATTTTAAGTAATTGAAATAAGGCCATATAACACATACTAAACATTTGTCCACAAGCCTTTTGAGAACTGGATCTTGTAGCCTAGAGTTTTTCTACAAAATGATGTGAAAACCATCCTGATCACTCATTTATACAAAAACAAGTCATTTAACTTTTGTAAGACAATTTTTGTGTTAGAAAGGTCATATGCAAGGGGGCGTGAACTATAATGAATAATGATGTGATTCACACCTGAGGAGACAAAGACCCCATCCCCTGGGCCTATCACTGAGGAATGTGAAAGAGAGAGAATGAATGTGAGGAGACTTAATGATCAAACTCAAGTTTTAAGTTAAAAGAAGTAATCTGACTATAAATTTTCTTTACATAAAGACTTTACTTAATTTTAGACCTACACTACCGTTTAAAAGAAGTCTCTCCCGCTCACCAAGACTGCATTAATTTGATCCAAATTACAGTAAAAACAGTGATATTGTGAACTCTTTTAACAATTTTCTATTTTCAACAGTTTTCTATTTGAATATATTGTAAAAATGCAATTTGTGATCAAAGCTGAATCATTACTGCAGTCTTCAGTGTCACAAGATACTTAAGAAACCATTATAATATGCTGATTTTCTAATATGAGCATATTTAAAGTGCATTTTACTCATTTAACCAGAACACATATTTGCAAGCACAATCTTTGTTGATGAGGAGGCAGCATAAACACTAGTTAAAATATAATCTTAACATTCATATTATTTTTATACCATATTACATATCATATTTATATTATACAATTTAAATGCCTGCTTTAGCCGAAAAAGCATTTAAATGTAACTAAAACTTGCTTATTAGGACATATTTCAAATTTCAATACCTGGCTGGCAAGTCTGGAAACGGTCCCACTAGTAAAATATGTACATGTTTATATAAAATACCATGTCAACTAATATGTAAGTAAAACGAAATGACTTACTCATTCGAAATTGTAACCTCAGCTGGATCAAGTCTCTCTTCAAAATACAAACGTTCATCGGAGTCCCACTCTTCTTCTGAGGAAAATGTGGACTCTTCGTCACTTTACAGGAGCTTTCTCGCCTGTGTATCGTGCGATCTTCCAAATGTGCAGAAAAGTGAATGAACTAGATGTTTTTAAGGCACAGTCGGGGGTGTTTACCATTTGTATTGATCGACTCAGCACATTACCGTATGAATAGCACTCTCTGCCCATGGGTGTGATCACATTAGGTATAATTAGCTGAGCCAGGAGAAACTGTACATCGCTTTGTTTCATACAGATTACATTCCAGGAGAATATTTGTTTTAAATTTTAATTGTTTTATTTAAAAGTAGACATTTTAAGCATTCTTTAGACATATGTTTCATGTTTGTGTGATAAGTATTCGCTAAGTTTCAGTTCATTTTTGTGAAGTGTTTCAGATATATGCTTGCGAACACAGAGACTGCTGAAAGCTCACCCTTTTTATTTTATTTATTTGACAAAAGCACACAGTTTTGTTGTTATTGTGAGTGTACACAAATAAAAGTAGACCCTTTATAGTCTCTAATGATGTCTTGTACTTATCTGTATGTCCCAAAATGATAATTTTATGTTGTTTCCGCTGTAATGACGAAAAAAAATCCAGCAGTCCGTTGACCCCAGAGTGTTAGCACTTGAGGCAGCTCAGCACGTGACTTGTGTAGTACAGTATATTATGTAGAGGTAAAATCCCTTGATGCAGTTTAGATCTGTTATGGATGGCCAGTAAAAATTGTGAGAATGTTGTCAAAATATTTTTCTTAATCTTTAATGCCCACTACATGTCTGTGCATCTCCAATAACCATTCATGTTACGGGTCATAAAATATTACACTGTAGAACCGGCTATAGACACTACCACAATATACTCTATCTAAAGGGCAAACCTTTTACATTTTCCACTAGAAAAAATAGATGAGATCAGGACCCTTCACTCTTCTGCAAACAACTCTCAGCTGTACCATTCAATCTCCACTAGCACGCTCTAATGAAGTGTTTTACCTCTACAGTATAAGTGCACCAAGCATAGCAACAAACACACCAAAGTGACAAGAAATTTGAAATTTATGACTCCAGAGGGGGTAGTGATTGCTTTGAGAGAGAAGATGGGAGTCATATATCTGTCATTTAAGGCCAGCAGGCCAGGAGAGGCTGGCTTGACGTTTCAATGTTTAAATTAGATTCCCTTCAAACACGGCAACTGCCTGACTGGAAACAGAAAGACTCAGGAAAGTCTAACCCTTGAAGCATGTCCAATGGGATAAGATGAGCATGAAACTTTCCTGCTGACACCATAAAGGGTCAGTTAAAGCAAAGTGGCCACAATATGCAAAGACTACATAAAGAAAAACAACCTGCGCTGACAGTGCTGAGAAACTGTCATTCAGAAATGTCAGATTTCTAAGAAAGCAACAGCATTAAATTAGAATCAATGATATTTCAGCAACGTTTTAATTAATAATCGTAGTTTTTAAAAATCACAATTTTTAAAGTTGAAGTGTTCATTTTTTGGGATGTTAAAATAGCTTACTTTCTCTTATCCTAGCTTAATATGCAGAGACAACAACAAGTAAACCAATCATAGGTTGATTTCCCCGAAAAGTGTAAACACTGGCTCCGAGGTCCTTTCAAAACAGTGTTCTGTAGTGCATTTCCCAAAAGCATCGTTAGCCAGCTAAGGTTGCATGTTCCATCATTACTAGCATAGTTCAACGATTAGGTGTTTCCCTAAATAGCAGTTCCAACGAACAGTTTGCAAACAGCATCCCAAAGTTGTGTGGTTGGAACTACAGTTCTCCAATTTGTGGTGAGAAGCATAGTTCCTTGTTAATTGCTGTGTGGACATTGTTTCACTTCGCTGAGGCTTCTATATCTTTTATTCCATATGTATACAGTATATTTCATTCTTTCAACACTTTGACCACGTTTACATGCATTTAAGAAAACGTCTAGGTTACTGTGGCACGGCGGAGGGCGGGGCCGGGTCGTGACTCAACACACCCGGTCCCGTATCAGGCTAATCAAGCCACCGAGAGGGATAAAGGCCGATAGCAGAGGGCGGTGCGGGAGAGAGAGATCCTTACGGACATGTGCGTCGTCCTATGTGTTTGTCTTTTGAGTTTATCATTAAAATATTATTTGTATGTCAAGCCGGTTTCTCGCCTCTTCCTTGCCCGTGAGCGTGAACTGTTTTATATTGGTGCTGAAATCCGGGAAGGAAGAGGGATACGCCGTAGCAGAGTTCTCGCCACTACCCCAACGAAGCAGCAGCGGCCATTTGCCCGGGGACGAGGAGCCCAGCCGCCTGGAAGCGGAGGAACGGCCGCCGACCGCGAGGGGAGAAGGGGCTCCTGGCCGACCGACCTGGAGGGAGGAATGCCGCTGCCAGGGGTGGAGGAGACCCCTTCTAGGCACTGAAACGTGGCGGGGTAAGAGACCGCCGGTCGCGAGCGGGGAGGGGCTCCGAGTCCGACCACCTGGAGCGAGGAAACTGCTGCCAGGGGCGGGGGAGGCCCCTTCCAATCCCCAAGAATGCAGTGGGGCATTCCATCCGCCAGGGGCTGGAGAGCTACCTCTGATCCATCCGGAGAGATGCGGCTGCCGTTCGGTAGAGGGTGGTGGAGTGGCTGACTAACAAGCTACAACGTATCAGAGAACCGGCGAGTAAGTTTTTTTTTTATCTCTCTCTCCTCTCTCTCTCTCACTGCCGCTCTGCATTGGCCTTTTCCCTCTTTTTTAAATTGTAGTGTTTTTTTTTAAAGTGTAGTTTTTTTTAAAAAATTTAATGGATTGACGGGGGGGATGGTTATAAGAGTACCCCCCCCCATATTTTAATTGTTTGTTGTTTCCCTCCCCTTGTCCCCTCTCTCGTCCAGGTTGATGGGGATGACCTGCTGGCAGACCGAAAGTGGCGAAATACATCACATGGGCCACTCAGGTCACATGTGGAAAAATGATGCGGTGGTAGATCCAGCCTCAAGGAGGGGGGAGTTGCTACAACACGGCGAGTGGAGGGCAGTTAGAACTGCCTAAGGGAGACGCGGGTCCACTCGTAAGGGGACCGTACCATAGAAAATACACACAGAAGGAGTCCACGCAGGAGTCCCGACCTGTGGAGCACCTATTCCAGTACAGGTTAGATTTGAGTACCCGCAGTGGATTGGGTCGGCGAAATCCTCCGCTGAATTGTGGACCCACAGGGCTAGGGAGGAATCATCCAGGGAACCGAATGTATAGGATCTCCTCGGCCGAGGGAAAGGACACTAAGTGCAAGCGATCCCCCCGGCCAATCCGTCAGTGTGTTACCGAGTTCTACTGGCTCGGACCTGAGAAAACACGGGATGAAACTGACTCAACCCTGATATTGTAAAATCTCGCAAAGGTATTAGGTGTTGCCCAACCCGCTGCTCTACATATGTCTGCCAGGGAGGTGCCTCTGGCCAGTGCCCACAAGGACGCAACACTCCTTGTTGAGTGTGCGGACTGGGTGTGATAGGCCAATGAAATGGCGTCCACAACCCAGTGGGAAAGCCTCTGTTTGGAGACAGCGTTCCCTTTCCGCTGTCCACCAAAGTAGACAAAGAGCTACTCAGAACGTCTAAAGCTCTGCGTGCGGTCCAAGTAGGTACTCAAAGCACGTACCGGACACAGGAACGAAGGGTCTGGGTCTGCCTCCTCCCGGGGCAGTGCTTGCAGGTTCACTACCTGGTCTCTGAAGGGCGTGGTAGGAACCTTGGGCACGTAGCCCGGTCGCAGTCTTAGGATCACATGTGTGTCTGCCGGACCGAACTCCAGGCAAGTGTTGCTGACAGAGAGCGCTTGCAGGTCCCCCACCCTCTTGATGGAGGCGAGCGCGATCAGCAGGGCAGTCTTTAGAGAGAGGGCCCTGAGTCCAACTGATTCTAGCGGCTATTCAAAAGGAAACCTGTTTATTTTTATTTTGCAATTACATTTGATGATGCTAGATGCTAGTCATTTACAAGCACAAAAATAGTTTACTTAGTTTACTTAAAAATTGTTTAAATAGTTTACACCTTTAACTTACTTTAATGCTACCTTCACATACTATATCGGAATTATCGTAAATCCGACTGAGAAACTTTATTATAATAACCGAGTTTCGAGTTGGGAGGAGACATAAACTTTCAACATGGTGGAGGACAATATGTTTTCTATAGTGAATGATGGTTTTATGTATTTTTCTAAATGCAGCTACCTTGCCATCACTTGCTTCTCACATAAACAAATATGTATACCAGTAAACATTTGATGCATATTGTAAATTTTTCACACAGAGAAAATAGCATATATTTGACCAAAATTCCATTATAGTCAGCAAGTTGACAAACATTTAATACTTTGTAAAAATAAGAGTTTCCCAAGAAAAATTTAAGATTGAACCTGGCATTCTCTGTTTCCTTATCTCTCCAACAACAAAGCAATTGAAAGTAACATACTCATTATAACAACTTCAGAAGTGGAAAGTAGGGCAATTCCCATAGAACAGCATAGTGAAAGCAGAATACGATTGTCTACCACAAATCAAACAAGATCCTCAAATCATATATCTGATGTCAAATGCGGTACTGATAATACACTAAGTAAGCAGTTCTAAAATGATGGCCATAATCACTCTACACTCTCTTATTAAACAGACATGTCCAAGTAAGTACTTTCTGTGTTTAAAGAGAATGAGAGCCTTAGTTCTAATGTAAGAAGACAGGATTACTGCTCCCATTGAAGGTGAATTATTTGACTTTGCATCATTTAATATGGCAGTAGAGGTGGGCAACCTGGCACACATTTAATTAACATGGGCAAATGGTTTCATAAAAGGTTTCAGGAAAAAAAAAAAAACACCTAAACAGATCAACCCTGCTGAATGTGTCAAGAACACAGGCAAGGGCAAGAGATGGGAAAGATCTTATATGAGATAACAGATTTTCTCCTTTGTTCTCAAAGGATCACATATTGCAATGTCTTTTTTCATTCTTCTCAAACTGACGACAGAAAAAAATATCTGACAGGATTTTTTACATGAATCAAATTACAGGATACAACCAAGACAGAGTGGTAATTATATGGAGGAACTTGTGCCAGGCTATGTGGAGCAATTCTAGCCCTCCGCCCGAGTCTGTGCGTCATAGAAAGTGACGTCCCATCCAGAATACCAGTGCTGAATATTGCATAGCAGTCTCTGACTCTCTTTTTTCATCTCCTACCGAAGTCTTGCCATCTCTCTTCTATTTTCTCCTAGAGATTTTATTTTTGCCTGTCATCCTTTCTCCTGTGATAAATCTCTACACTTACCCTATCTTTATCTAGTTTGTGTCAAGTTTATGCAGTGACTCATTTATGTTGAACTAAGCTCCGTCTGTTAGAATCAGCCCTGCAGCCAAGACCATGTTAATGGCCTCCTTGTATAATGGCGGCCTCCTTGCCCCTAGTGGAGCTTCCCCATCTGTGTCTGACCCGTATCTGTCTGCAGCCTGATGGCTCTCTGACCAGGCCACAGCACCAACAGACCATTATAAAGGTAACAGGGTAAATGAAGGTCGATCAAAACTAGGGCTGTGTGATATATTAAATATGGACAATATAATCGCGATGACTGTGTTGACCATATCAAATATTGTGAATATAGCAATAATTTTATGTGCTTTTTTTATTTTAATATTAATTTTCATAAACAGTGCATCAGTAGACTAATTTTATGATCCTTTATGGCTGCACAATTAATTAAAAACAAACATAAAAATTGTGATAATGGCAATTTGTGATTGTGATTGTAAATTGCTAAAGGCGTTCATTAAATACAGATAAACATGATCTGTGTGCGCTTCAGATGAAGAACGCGCTGTTTTGTGCACAGGGACTTGTGGGCCCATGTTTTAAAGGGATCATACCATGAGGAATCAAATTTTCCTTACATACTTATAAAACATACATAAAAAACATACTGTAAGTTTCAGAACTGAAAAATTCCTCCTTAATAGAAAAAGAGCATTTAATTAAACCAAGCTGCAAAAACATCTCGTTTGGAATTTGTGGAACTTGTGACATCACAGGGACCAAATAAGTAATAATTTGTAGCGCCTATTTTTCCGTCATTGCACTCTTGGCCCCACCCACTGGTGCTCAGTCAGTTACATAGTTGAGGAGAAGAGAGATTCATCCAAAGTCGACTTACACATCTGGATTTAAATGTTTTTCTACATAAATGTCTTTGACCACTTGATACATATCTCTGTCTGCTTTTAAAAGACGTGGTATCAAGTTACAACTCTGAAGGGGAGAAGCTCTCTGTCATTCAGCAGCTGCCTTGCATTCTTTTGCCTGTCTGCACTATTTTTAGTTGTTGGTGTATGAAAACATGAATCGATGATATTGGAAACTGGATGTGGATGTGTCCTTGGCATATTTTAGAGTCTATTATATGTTCGGCTCATATCATACTAGTCATTATACCATTCAAGCTTTGCAAAGGAACTGTTATTGAAGAACAGGGTAGTTAAAAACATTTGGACATGATCTTAAAAACCTAGAGTTAACCGTTCCATTAATTAATATTTCATATGTAATGACTGTATGATAGTTTATGGGGCTGACATCTTGTCTAAACAGGGCACGTCTGTTGAGGCGACACGATGCAACGGCTTGAGGCTGTCTAAACTGTGCGCATCAACAGGGAATTTCTAAACTGTCTATTTGTGTTGTTGGCAGTAGTAGTAGCACCACAGCACCAACAGCATTGATTCAGTAGTTTGCAAGCAAATTTAATACTGCATTGAGTTGAGTGTAAACGTGTGGCTCGCTGTCCTGGGTGAAAGGAGCTCGAGGTTCAAGATTCAAGAATAATCCCCCCCACCCGGACTTAGATTAATTATTGATGAATAGATAGGAGGAGAAGAGGAGGTGGAGGGATGCCAGAAGTGCATACATATATACACTCTTACTCTGGCAATGTGATTGGTCAGATTAAATGACTTGCTCCTCCCAAACCTTGTTAAATGAAACTCGTCATAATGGGTTCTATTGCTTTTGATGTGACGTGACTCCCATGTCCGATGTAGACAGGGTGTGAGTGTTAACAGTTGTGCTTGAGATGAACAGTTTAATATATTCGGATGCAACCTGACATTTAGTTTTATGATGTTGTTGAGCTGGTTCATTTTCTTATGATTGAGTTTCAAAAATGGCTCTATTCAAGGGGCTCCACGATGTTAGTCAATCATAACAGTGGGCGTTTACGTTGACGTTTTAAGGAGGTGACTAGACCAAAACAAAGTGTTTCAGACAGAGGGCCAAAAACAGGTTGGAAAATTATCATATTTTACTAAAGTTTTAATGCAAAAAAACTTAACAAACATTATCAGTGGACCTCGAGAAGATAATAAAGCTTATGAAACTATAAAAGAAGAGCATTTCATGACCCTTTACGCACTTTTAGAGCAGTTCACATTCATTGTGAATGAAAAGTACTGCAGATTTAGGCATACACGTTAATAAACAAATCTACAAACATTGCACTGTTTCAAAATCCGAATAGGAATAGATGACAACTTTTCAGCAAATGCGGAACATTGTAAACTGTCACACATTGATGCTGCACTTTTAGTGTCAACATAAAAGCTCAAGGGGAAGGTTAAGTAAACAGGAGAGAAATATCTATACATTTTTATATAAAACAAATCTGATCCTCAGAATAATAATAATAATAATTCAGTATTATTTTATAATGATAATCTTGACTGGGTCCCACAGTAATAATTTACTATTATGCAATTTTCAACTGGGTTCCAAAAAAATAATATATATATATATTTTTTACCTTGTTCATTAAAAAGAAAAGGTAAATAATCTTTTTATTTATTTTATTAATACTTTTTCACAATGCAAAGCCCATGGCTAGGTTTGACGCAGAAGTATAAGCCAGACTTTTCTACCTAAAAAAACCTGTACCTGTCACTGAAAGTATGCTTTTGTGTGATACTGCATCCAGCTAGGTGTCAGAATTACGCCCAAAGTATTCTTTAGTTAGATGCAAAAGCTAGGTGTCTAAGTACAGGAAGCATTATGCAAAATTCATCATCAGCAAAGTGCTCGAGCACTAAACGCGTGTGGCCCAATTTTTGTAACCATGCATACTCTGAACGTGCACATGCGGCTGGAATTATTTGCACTAATTAGTGGGTCCACAAGGTGCCAACACTCACTAAACACTAAACAACAGGAGACGAAGTTGAAAACAACAACATTGGATGTGCAAGTCAAGAACGGGCGTGTGAGGAGGTCAGGAGATACCTGAATTTGTATAAATTAAGTCTGAAGGAACATAAATACATCTTTAAGGCTCTAAAATCCTTATAGTATTAGTTCACCCAAAAATGAAAATTCAGGCATTGTTTACTCACCGCTGTGTTGTTATAAACTCATATGACTTTCTTTATTTTTTCTTAACACAAAGGGAGAACTTGTGAAAAGATTTTGTGCTCAGTGATGTCATTCAATGGCACTTTATGGTGACCACCTCTTCAAGCTTCAAAAGGACACAAAAGTATAATTCAGAAGTCTAATAAGTTATTTTATGCGATTCATGTCTTGTTCTAAAGGAATACAATAAAGTTTAGTGAGAAACAAACTGAAATCGAATGTATTATAAGTGAAGCTCTTGACCAATGGTTGATCTCCTATGTGCGTTCATGAGGCAGCCTGAATGGAAGCTTTAGAGCTCTTTGCACAAGAGCAGTAGTTACGCAGCATGCGCAGGATGGGCCATTCAAGAAAAAACTTGTTTTGATTCAACTGGACTACCAGCAATATTAACATCAGAAAACAAAACATAACTGCACACAAACCAGAGAACAGAACGTCTAGGTTACGTATGTAACCTCTGTTCTGTGTTGGAGGGAACGAGACGTTGTTTCAAAGAAGCGACACTAGGGGTCTCTCTTGAGCGCCGAATATACCTCTGATCTATGAAAAAAGGCCAATGAGAAGTCGGCAGACAGAATTTGCATGTCCCGCCCCTGGACATACGGGTATAAAGGCAGGGAAATGCGTCTGTTTCATTTAGGATTTTTCTGAGGAGCAGGAAATGGTCCGTCCACAACAGTGGCTCGGCTCAGCGACGTGGCAGGAGGACACAACGTCTTGTTCCCTCCATCAGGAACATACGTAACATAGACATTCCCGCCTATCGCTCACTTCGACACTTTGTCGAAGAAGTGACACTAGGGGTCCAATTTAAATCACGCCATGTGCCGTGTACGTGTAATGCTGACACAGGAGCGGGCAGGTGCTTGAAGTGCCAAAACGACCAGCTGTATCAGACTGCAAATACCCTTCCACAATGCCCCATAAAGTCATCGGAACCCTTATAGTTACCCTAGACAGGGGAACAAGGCAACGCTTGACAACCTGGGAACGGGCCGAGCCTAACCGGGCCTCTTTTCTCTCTATGTTTCACGCATAGAGCAAAACGGCTGGGGCCCTTACACGCATCGTGGGAAGGGGGTCTTACCCAGTTTCCTATTCTTTCAGGGGGAAAAGACCCTGCGGAGACCACACCCGCCCAGAGAGGGGGAGGTAAAGTGGCGAAATACACCACATGGGCTTTTAGGTCACATGTGGGAAGTGGAGCGGTGGTATATCCTGCCTCTTTGGAAGGAGGAGTTGCTACAGACAAGGCAGCCGCGGGGCATTGGGAACCGCCCAAGGGAGACGTGGATCCACTCGTAAGGAGACCGTACCGCGGAAAAAACACAGGAGGAAAGTCCACGTAGGAGCCCTAACCTGTGGTGCACCTATTCCAGTACAGGGTAGATTTGAGTACTCGCAGTGGATTGGGTCGGCGAATTCGAGATCGGCGAAGAGTGAGTGGGCTCTCCTGGGAGAAAAGGTGCACGTTATTACCTCAGCCGAGGGAAAAGGCGCTAGGTGCAAGCGATTCACCCGGTCAACACATCAGCGTGTTACCGAGTTCTACCGGCTCAGACCTGACAAAAACACGTGACGAGACTGACTATACCCTGAGATTGTAGAATCTCGCAAAGGTAATAGGTGTTGCCAAGCCGCGGAGGATGCCATATGCCCCAGGAGCTTCTGGAAAAGTTTTAAAGGGAACGTTGTGCCTGACCTAAAGGTGGCGATGCATTTCAGCTCTGACTGCGCACACTCGTTGGTGAGGCGTGCTGACATTGAGACTGAGTCTAACTCCATGCCGAGAAAAGAGATGCTCTGAACCGGGGCGAGCTTGCTATTTTCCCAGTTGACCTGAAGCCCTAAACGGCTGAGGTGCCTGAGCACCTGGTCCCTGTGGGCGCATAGTAACACTCGGGAGTGGGCCATGATGAGCCAGTCGTCGAGGTAGTTGAGTATGTGAATGCCGGCTTCTCGAAGCGGGGCAAGGGCTGCCTCTGTGACCTTCGTAAAAACATGAGGGGACAGGGACATGACAAAGGGGAGGACATTGTACTGATACGCCTGGCCGTCGAACGCGAGCCGTAGAAAGGGTCGATGTCGAGGCAGTATTGAGACGTGAAAGTACTCGTCCTTCAGGTCTACCACTGCGAACCAATCTAAAAAAAAAAAAAATCAAATCAAATCACTTTATTGTCACACTACTGTGTACACGAGTGCAACAGTAGGTGAAAGTCTTGTGTGCAGTTCCGAGCAACATAGCAGTAATGACAGCGATGAGACATAAACCACTTTACAATAAACAACATATTTACACAACACAATTTACATAACAAATGTACACATAATTACACAACAATTTGCATATCAAATGTACACAATATACACAATGTAGAATACACATACACTAGATAAGGGTATGTAAAAATATATATACACTTATTGAATTGGGGAGAATATATTTGACAGAATGAATATTAATAAAGTGCAGTGCTGATTGTTGATCGTGAGAGATCATGTGTTCAGAAGTCTTATTGCTTGGGGGAAGAAGCTGTCATGTAGTCGACTGGTGCGGGTCCTGATGCTGCGATTCCGCCTGCCTGATGAAAGCAGTGAGAGCAGCCCATGACTCGGGTGGCTGGAGTCTCTGATAATCCTCCGAGCTTTTTTCACACACCGCCTGTTATATATATCCTGGAGGGAGGGAAGGTCACCTCCGATGATGTTTCTGGTAGTTCGCACCACCCTTTGCAGGTCTTTGCGGTTGTGGGCGGTGCTATTGCCGTACCAGGCGGTGATGCAGCCAGTCAGGATGCTCTCTACAGTGCTGGTGTAGAACTGTGTGAGGATGTGCTGGTTCATTCCGAACTTCCTCAGCCGTCTCAGGAAGAAGAGGCGCTGGTGAGCCTTCTTCACAACGGCCTCAGTGTGGACGGACCATGTGAGTTCCTCAGTGATGTGGACACCGAGGAATTTGAAGCTGCTGACTCTCTCCACCGGTGCTCCATTAATGGTGATGGGGCTGTGTTCTCTGCCTTTCTTCCTGAAGTCCACTACAAGCTCCTTGGTTTTACTGACGTTGAGGGTGTCAGAGTGTGCACCTCCTCTCTGTAGGCTGTTTCATCATTGTCAGTGATCAGACCTACCACCGTTGTATCGTCAGCAAACTTAATGATGGCATTGGAGCTATGTGTTGCCACACAGTCATGTGTGTATAGGGAATACAAGAGTGGGCTGAGAACACAGCCCTGCGGGGCTCCAGTGTTGAGGGTCAGTGATGAGGAGATGTTGCTGCCCATTTTAACCACCTGACGTCTGCCTGACAGGAAATCCAGGATCCAGCTGCACAGCGAGCTGTTTAAGCCCAGAGCCCGGAGTTTCTCATCAAGCTTGGAGGGCACTATGGTGTTGAATGCTGAGCTGTAGTCTACAAACAGCATTCTCACATATGTGTTCCTTTTTTCCAGATGGGAGAGAGCAGTGTGTATTGTAGATGCAATGGCATCATCAGTGGAGCGGTTGTTGCGGTAGGCAAACTGTAATGGGTCCAAAGAGGTGGGAAGAACAGAGCAGACGTAATCTCTGATCAACCTCTCAAAGCATTTGCTGATGATGGGGGTCAGAGCAACAGGACGCCAGTCATTTAAGCAAGTGATTTTTGATTGCTTTGGTACAGGCACAATGGTTGATGTTTTGAATGTGGGGGCTACAGACAGGGAGAGGGACAGGTTGAAAATGTCCGTTAAAAACACCAGCCAGTTGGTTTGCGCACGCTCTGATGACGCTGCCCGGAATGCCGTCTGGACCCGCGGCTTTATGGATATTCACCCGTCGAAAGGATCGGGTTATATTCGCAACAGAGACGGAGAGTTAACCAACCTCTGTAGTGTCAGCCGCGAGTGCTCTCTCCGCGAGGGCGGTGTTATTATCCTTGAAACAATCATAAAATGTATTAAGCTCGTCCGGGAGAGAGGCAGCAGTGTTCATGGCGGAGTTTCTATTCCGTTTGTAGTCCGTGATGGTGTTAATTCCTTGCCACATACTTCTAGAGTCAGTGGTGTTGAACTGTCCTTCAATTTTGTGCCTGTACTGGCGTTTGACTGCACTGATGGAGTTACGGAGGGCATAACTGGCTTGTTTACGCTCCTCCGCGTTCCCGGAATTAAAAGCGGAGGTCCGCGCAGTAAGTGCCGCATGAACATCGCCGTTAACCCATGGTTTCTGGTTGGGGTAGATCCGTATTTTTTTTGTCGGAACAACATCCTCTACGCACTTCCTGATGAAACACGTTACGCTATCAGCGTAAACCTCAATGTCGTCATCGGAGTGGACATCTCCCAGTCCGTGTGATCAAAACAGTCTTGTAGCATAGAGTCTGATTGGTCTGACCAGCACTGGATCGTTCTGAGGGTGGGTGTAAGCGGGCAGAAGCAGAATGGAAGAGTGGTCGGATTTGCCAAATGGTGGGCGGGGGAGGGATTTGTAGCCATCCCGGAAAGGAGAATAGCAATGATCCAAAACCCGGTCCCCTCGTGTGTTGAAACTGATGTGTTGGTGGTATTTTGGTGCTATTGTTTTAAAATTGGCTTTGTTGAAGTCCCCGGCAACAATGAACGCAGCCTCAGGGTGCACGGTTTCCTGCTCACTTATACTCCCATACAGTTCCCTGAGTGACCGGTCTGTGTCAGCTTGTGGGGGGATGTACACAGCTGTGATAATGACCGCTGTGAATTCCCTCGGTAGCCAGAATGGTCGACACAGAAGCATGAGATATTCCAGATCAGGAGAGCAGAAAGACCTGATAAAATGTACATTCCTCTGATCACACCATGATTTGTTGATCATAAAACATACACCTCCACCTCTGCTTTTACCTGAGAGGTCATTCGCTCTGTCCGCTCGGTGCACAGAGAAAATTGTGGGTTCGATGGCCGAGTCTGGAATCTCCGTGGACATCCATGTTTCCGTAAGACAGATAACACAGCAATCTCTCGTCTCTCATTGGAAAGAGATCCGCGCTCTCAGCTCACAGAGCTTGTTGTCCAGAGACTGAACATTTGCCAGTAGTATACTGGGTAGCGGGGGTCGATTTGCGTGACGTCTTACGCTGATGAGAACGCCGGCTCTTTTTCCCCTTTTCCTTCTGCGTTTCCGCGGCCGGGCAGCCCAGACAAAGGGCTCTGCTGGCGTGTTTGTAAACCATGGGTCAGCGTTGAGGAATTTGAAGTCCGGTTTTCGGTGTGTGATTGCCGAACCAATGTCCAAAAGCGTTTGTCTGTTGTACACAATAATGCAGACAACATCCAAGACAAAAAAACAAAAAACTCTAAACAAAACAAACAATAAACTGCAGTGTTTTGACGGAGCCCGCGACGCAGCAGCCATACTCAGCGCCATCTTGAGCACTTTCAAGATGCCGGACGCAAGTAAAAAAAATTTTCTGCATGAGCATTTTGAACGAGATTTTGTGTAAGGCCCGGTTGAAAACTCGCAAGTCCATTTCTTGGGTACGATGAAGTAAGGGCTGTAGAGACCCTTCTTCATCTCAGTTGGAGGGACAGGCTCTATCGCGTCTTTGAACAAAAGGGTCGCGATTTCCGCTTGGCATGTTCACCGTGTACTGCGGAAAAGCGGACACTCGCAAAGGAGGGCGGGTGCCTGGCAAACTGAATTGCATAACTGAGTCGTATGGTCCTGGCCAGCCAGCTCAGTGCTAGAGGCACTAAAGGATGATTATTTTTGACGTACCCGGCAGGGTGGAGCAGCGGGGTTTGCAGGCCAGGTGACCCAGAGACAAAGGAAATAGCTCTTTTATTGAGAATGTGGGTACCGCAGCCCCGCTTTCTGAGGGGTGCAGCAAATGAAATAAACTCAAACAAGGATTCTCCTCCCAGTCCTCCACCGGGGAACATAGTGGTCTTCTTACCAGCTCTGGAGCAAACGTCTCAGTTTCTGGGTCGATCGTCTAAGGAGCGCCTGGGAGCCTTCCGGGTCCTCGAGGGGGTCCGTGAGACGGGGGTGTGCGCTTCCTGCGGGGTGCTCGACACGGGGGCTGAGAGCTGGGCCCAGGTTGAGGCGGAGCAGCATGTTTCTTAGCTGCAGGAGGACGCCCTCAGTGAGCAGACGGGGCTTGGCCCGTGGCGGCAGAGTTGCGGCAGGGCAGGATATGTGAAATGGCCTCTGTCTGCTTCTTCACCGCAGAGAACTGCTGGGCAAAGTCTTCGACGGTGTCGCCGAAGAGGCCGAACTGGGAGACCGGCGCGTCGAGGAAGCGTGTCTTGTCCATCTCGCGCATCTCAACGAAGTTCAGCCACAGATTATGTTCCTGAACCACGAGAGTGGCCATCGCCTTCCCGAGTGACTGTGCTGTGGCCTTCATGGCCCTGATAGCGAGGTCGGTCGCTGAGCACAGTTCCTGCAGCACGTCGGGGTCAGGACTACCCTCGTGCAGATCTTTAAGTGCTTTAGCCTGGTGGACTTGCAGGAGGGCCATGGCATGCAGGGCAGAAGCAGCCTGTCCGATGGCGCTGTAGGCTTTGGCGGTCAATGACGACGTTGACCTACAGGCCTTGGAGGGGAGCACAGGGCGACCCCACCAGGTGGCGCCGTTCTCGGGGCATAGGTGGAACACCACCGCCCTATCCACCTGGGGAATCACAGTGTATCTGTGGGCTGCTCCACCATCGAGGGTAGTGAGAGTAGATGAGCGAGGGGCTTTGTGACGAGCAGAGAGGGGTGCTCTCCATGCAGTCGTCAGCTCATCATGCACCTCTGGGAAAAAAGGGACTGGGGGGCCGTGTCTGTGAGCGGCACGCAGACCCTAGGAACCAATCATCCAACCACAACGGCTGTGGGGAGGACGGAGGGTTCCAGTCCAGCCCCACGTTGGCGGCAGCCCGGGCAAGCATGTCGTACATCTGGGAGTCAGCCTCAGCCTGGGCGTGCTGGCCCGAAGGCGGCACCCCAGATGAGTCATCCACATCAGATGCCAGACCGCTCTCCGATGCAGCGGCGAGCTCATCCAGCTCGGGGGGCTCTAGAGGATAGGCTGGCTGGCTGTGGGGTTAGCCGCTGTTGCCTCAAGCCCGGACGGAAGTCAACGAGCATGCCGGGGGGGCGGGAGGTTCGCGGGGACATACCCAGCGAAACCGAGCCCGCTGCCACCTCCAGATCACCTCCATCGCCAGCCACATCATCCTCAATCCCGTGGGAAGAAGGAGCGATGAGGGGGGCGGCTGGAGTGGAGTTCCTTCGGTTGAAGGAAAGCCGCGACCGCAACATTGCCATGGTCATGTTCTCGCAGTGAGAACATGAACCATCCACAAACGCAGCCTTGGTGTGATCGCAGCCCAGACACACGAGACAGCGCCTGTGGCTGTCTGGAGCGGAGAGCACTCTACCGCATCCAGGAACTACACAGGGGTGGAAGGGCATCTTTATAAAGACACGTCCTGAAAAGGACGTTCAACGCCGCTGTGTATTGCTCTTTTAGAGGAAAATACTCTTTTAGAGAAAATAACTCTTTTAAACTCTTTTAAGTTTGCGCTGTCGAAGCACCCAGGGGCAAAATGCATTGCCGTGCAGAGAAGGAGAAAGCCTCTGATGTGCGCCATAGATCCAACAGCAGATCGACCAGAGGTAAGAGGAACAGGTGTGTGTGACTCGCAACTCGCTGCATGCACGACCATCGGCTCCGAAGAAAATTTCTGAATGAAACAGACGCATTTCCCCGCACAGTAAACACACCAGTAAACACACATTCATGATGGAAGATAGAGACTCAAATGACTGTGAGGAAAAACTGCAGTATTTTTAAAAAACTGTAATATAAGGAGAAATACACTACTTTCATGTAAAGTGCTTTCTATTAAAAAAAGTGACACTTTTTTATTTATTATGAAACTATAACATTTTTGTAATTTAGTAATACTATTTTAGCATGTTAGTCAAATAAATGGATGAGCCCAATTTTAAATGGAGAGCGCTTTTCGTTGAGCTTTAAACGGGCCATACAAACTTATTAATATGGATATTTTTCATTAAAAAAATGCATCGCTTTGCTTCAGAAGGCCTTTATTAACCCCCTGGAGCCGTATGGATTACTTTTTGGTTGGATGCGCTTTTTTGGGCTTCAAAATCTAAGGTACCATTCACTCCCATTATAAAGCTTGGAAGAGCCAGGATATTTTTTAATATAACTCTGATTGTGTTTGTCTGAAAGAAGAAAGTCATATACACCTAGGATGGCTTGAGGGTGAGTAAATTATGGGATAATTTTCATTTTTGGGTGAACTAACCCTTTAAACTCAAGGGCATGTTCGGCGCCAAGACCATTATCGGAATGAACGACTGTATGATAAAAGAGTGACATCTCCCATGGAAAGCCAATGAGTCGTGTTACCCGCTGCTGGTAAAACATGGCAAAAACTATTTGCACAACAAGCACCACCTATATAATGATAAAGAACATCTGGTTTCAATGCATTCATATAGGTTCATTTATGAGTTGCAAACTCGTTAGACGACTTCATGTAGGCAATTCTATTAATTTGGCTATTGATATAGGAACTGTAATCCAAAGTATACTTTGTGCTTTAGTCCAAGTTGCCATATCGGCCAGCGCAACATTAACAAAAAATTATTGAATTCACCTTTAAGGTTCTGTCAATAAAGCATTGGAAAAATAAGTTAATTATTTCCTCACGAAGTTGTTCCAGCATTTGTTTCCAGCATTATTAATTACTAACAGACATTAATAAACATCAATTGATTAATGATAATAAAACTGATGAGCCACAGTAGCATTATAACATGGTTATATTACCCAATGGAATTTATTATGGTCTATTTCTTTTACACACATGCATATAGTGTAATAATTTACTAAAAACAGGCTGCAAGTGATTATAAATTAATGGATAATAAAACACCCCTTAGAATAAATATTAGAACAAAACAACAACACTCCTGTGCACAGGCTTATCACCATCTTGTGTTCAGGTCTCATGTGAACTGCACTGGTTGCACTATGTGCAAGTCAATCAACTAATCATTCAACTGTAATTGGTGCCAGAGGCCCGTCAATATCAGCTGCCAGCAGAATCAGCCAAGTCACGCCTCACATTAGTCATGTGTACGTGTCTAATGACGGCTGCTCTGAGCACCATAAGCCCTCAGAGTACTGATAGACAAGGCTGCCAACTTCTGCTGCCTCATATATTCTAATTTGAGTTGGAAATCATCCATGTAGCATTTTAATTTGTTTAGTGGAGTCCGTGTGTGTGTGGGGGGGGGGCATGTCTTTAAACAACACCTATAATAAATAAAATATTTCTTTACCAATTAGGGTTGTCATAAAATATAGATATTTCGATTATTGATCGGCACGTTATTTTATTTTATGTATTCCCAATCTGGACTGTTTCCCAATTCCCAATGCACTCTAGATTGAGGCGTAGTGACTCGTGTTGCACAGGTATCACAACACAGAGGACGAGCTGATGCAGCAGTCCAAAGTTATGAAAGTTTTTGTACTTCTTCAAAAATGAACAAAGTGGAGATGATGAGTTTGCAAGTTAGTGTAAGAAATTGGTGTAACTGCGCAAACTGTACAATTAGAAATGGCAATGTTTATTATGCAATTTCTGTGTATGTAGCCTTGAATAGGTCTGTAACAAAGGATAAAAGTTGGGAAAGGAGGAGGAGAGAACCGGCTTAACAATATAAATAATATTTAATGGTTAACGTAAACAAAAAGACACAAACACAAACACATACAGGGCAGCTGCCTTTAGTTCTCTTTCCCTCGAACTGCCACCTCCAGTCACCTTTATCACTCTCGGGCTTGATCAGCCTGATTAGGGGCCCGGTTTGCAGCATCACAGCCCGGCCCCACCCTCCGCCCTGCCATAAGGTCTTTCATTCAGGCTGTCAAACCACAAAATGACATACTTTTAATTGAAAAACTCTTTTTCAATTTTATTATGCACCATGTCATCCAACTGATACGTCTTGTTCTCTACTTCCTCCACATTGTGATGTCCCACTGTGGTAGAAATTTGCATCTGACTGCCTCCACAACAACAAATCTGTGCCTACTTTACCTTTAATTACTTCCGTAGCCAACCCAGTAGGAGTGAGCAGTGAGATGGCAAGAAGAGAGCAGCTTAGTCAAAAACAGAGATCCAATCATAACAGTGGGTGTTTACTGTCAAGTCTTAAAGGAGAACAAGCACCAAAAACAAGGGTTTCTGGCAGAGGTTCAGAATGAGGGTAGAAAATTATAATCTTTTACGAATATATGACTGTTTTTGTGCAAATTACTTTATAAATATTATAAGTGAACCTCAAGGAACAATTTTAAATAAAAAATCAAATAAAAAAAGGCATATCATTACTCCTTTTAAATCAAACTCCAAATCTGGATAAGAGCGTAACAGACAAGCTAATTTCTTAAGTCCAGACTTAAAAACATATCTTAACACAAAACTTTTAAAATAAAACACTATCAAATAATAATGATTTTTTTAATCATTGGAGAATTTTCTCTTGAGGGTCACTCCTATTGTAAAAGGCCGCTCACTGAAAGGCACATCAGTCTGACACTGGTGCATGAGCACACAATTTATCATTGCTGAGGCTCATAAAAACTCCATAGCACTCTATTGTGGATATAAATGATCACACTGATATAGTACAAGATCCAGATAATGCTATTAAATTACCATTTTTATTGATGTAAGTCACCTTGCAAGAATAAAGGCCAGTTTATACGAGGGAGGATCACTATTAATAGATAAAAGAAAAATACACCTTATTGTTGCAATTCATTTCTCACTACATCAGGCCCAAGATGAAGATACATACCACCAAGGCAGTGGAACAGAGTAGAAAACCCCACTTCAACACAAGCAAAAAAAAAAAAAAACAACAAAAAAACAAGACTTCTCCCTAAGGGAAACCTTGAACTGAATGCATGATCATAGATAAAAAGGTGTTGGGGAGACTGATGATGCTTGTATTGATATTCAGCTTCATGTGGAGAAATAACAAACATGTTTCTTTCCAGACATCTTTGGTTTATTTCTTGCTAACAGTCCCAGTTGGGTTTAGAGTGTTAATTAACCATAGAGTCAGTCTGAGCCACCAGGCAGTTTAGCACACAGCTGTGTTCTTACACACACACACACACACACACACACACACACACACACACACACACACACACACACACACACACACACACCTTTCAGAGGCTCGTTTGATAGTGCAGACACAGAATGGGGAGATGAATATAGGATGTGTTCCCATTTCATAAATCCCCCTGAAACTTTAAGATTGTACATCCTGGTAAGGATTTTCAAGGGAGTAAACATTCCCAAAGGTAAATGTGTTTGCATGCACTTTCATAGGTCAGGTTTCTAAATTGTTTCATTGTTGTTTAAGAATCATCTTGGTCTCAGATGAGTCTCCCTAAATTCACACAAATGAGAAATTGTCTCAATTTACAATATAATGTAATTTATGTTGGTGCTCTAACAAAATTACAGTCTTCACATTACTGGCTTTGAACCCTCTGGTGCGACTGTAAGTCCAGTATTCTGCTTAATTTGGAATTTAGGTTGTATTTAACCAAGACTATTTCTTTAAAGAGATCTCATTACTGATTTTTCTTTTCTTTGCACTGCAAAACAATTCACTGAAGAAAAAAAAAATCTGTTGGTTTAACTTAACTCAATTGTGGACACTGGTTCCTCACAATGAAAATGAGTTTCTTTCATATGAAATTAAAATGTAGGCTCTACTCAAATACTTTGTGTAGTGAAAACCTAAATGAATTGAGTTAACCTAACTTAAATTTGATCTGTTCAAATAACTCTATTGAACCTTGCAGCTTGATACTAGCTAGCAGCAAACACTTTAACACACACAAACAAACACACACATATATATATATTTAAGCAATATCACATGAGCAAGGGTGCGATATGGCCCTACGTTAGCACTGCTATGATTCGGCCACAGGTAATTACAGCAGTGCTGATGTAGGGCCATATAGCACGATTGCGAGTGTGATACTGTTTATATACATGAACAAGTACATTTTAAAAAAATAGTAAAAACCGAATATGGTCATACTCATGGTCAAATGATGCGTCCAAGACTTCATTAATAATTCAAAAAGTTCACTTCAGAAATAGTATCAGGCTTGTGCTGTTTCTAACAAGTTATTGGATAAACAAGGATAGACGGCTGGATGTGTGTGTGTGTATGTGTGTGTGTGTGTGTGTGTGTGTGTGTGTGTGTGAGTGAGAGAGAGAGAGAGAGAGAGAGAGAGAGAGCGCGTGTGTTCAATCACCTGTTGCCACACCCAATCAGAGATGCTGTCAGCTTTTACAGTGGAAAATAGACATCCAAGAGGGGGTATTCCTCTCTATTTTGCGGTAGCCGGTCCGCAAGAGTCATTCACTATAGAAACAGCGATGTCCTCCACCATTTTAAACAGTATGTATCAAATGTGGAAACTCCAATAAAAGATAAGCACTTGAGTTCTGTAATAAATCAATCTGTTGTGTCTCTCAGCATGAGCCTTAATCCTGAAGTTGTCCGTTTAAAGCTATTTCCCAGTTTTGGTAATGTATTAGAAATACGAGCGATCACGGAGCACAGTTCTATGTAAACAATGACTAACGGATTCCCTTTAATTCATCAACTGGCTCATATTACACACAAAAAATATCTTTTGCCACCACCTGCTGGCTAACATATGTCATTTCAAAAATAAAGCCAGTAACTGCTAACAGATACAATTTAGTTTAGAACAGCATGAATGCAGATTGATACACACACACACTGAAGCGTCAGAGTGCTGATGGTGTCACACCATCAGTGCTCATGGAACGTTTCTTGTCCAATAAGATTCGAGGACCGGAACTAACTGTGTATTTGTAATTTTTTTTGTACTGCATAAAAAGTATGGTACTGATGAGTGTACAGATACCCAATCAGTCATTATAGTGATGGTTTCTTAGTATTTACTTCAGTGAAAAGCAATACACCCTAAACTTTCATTAGTGACGTACCCAACCTCGACCTAACATTAGCTTCACTCTTCTCCACATTGGTAACCTCCAAAAAAAATTCAGCTTGACAGAAAAACCTCAATATCCCAACATAACATAACATTAAACACTAACAAGTCTCCTAATTGTTTAGATTTTTTTATAGAAATAAATTAAAACAACACTTCATTTTACAATGTACTCTCCATGTAACGTATGCTGGGAACTGGAGATCCTCTACCCGGCTTCAGCAACACATTGATGCAACACAAATTATTCACATAGTCCAAACACAATTGGATTAAATTAACATAGATGGAGTGTACACAATGAAATCAAGTTGAGACCAAATGCTAAAGAATTGCATTTCATTAACTAATTTTAAATAAGTTAATTAAGCATGCAGTAAAAAACATGTTGCGTGAACACCATCCATTAGATGTCTGAATCCATTTGAACATTTCATAGTAATGTGATGTTGTAATTTTTGATTACTGTGTTGAATATCACTTTGACTTTACAAAATACAATTATGTTTTCATTTCAAACATAAATTTATTAAGTTGATCTCAAGTGTTTTGGATTGTATTTTCAATAGAGCTTCTTTCAAGTCAAGTCAAGTGGTTTTTATTGTCGTTTCAACCATATACAAAACACATAGAAACAGTACACAGCGAAACGAGACAATGTTCCTACAGGACCATGGTGCTATATAAAACAATATAGGACAAACCCAGAACCACAAGAGACTACACAGACTAAATAAAATACCTATATAAAGTGCATGTGCAAACGTGTGCAAAAAGTACGGGACAGTACAATAAATTACGAACAATGAACAGGACAATAGACACAGTAAGAGACTGTGCAGCGCCGACCAGCACATAGTAGTGCAAAAAGATGACAGTTTCTAAAAATGCCAAATGTAAACATAACATACTATTAGATATTGTTCTATGGACATAGCAGTTATTGAGGAGACAATAACTCAAGTCCAACTCAGGACATGTGTGTGTGTTTGATAAACCAGTCTCTGAGTATTGAGGAGTCTGATGGCTTTTTTGATCCTTTTTTTAAGCAATTTCATTCAATCATCTGATTTCTCAACATGTCCCTCTATTATCCAAATTAAAATCGGCTGGATACTCCATGGTAGCACTGCACCTCATCCTATACTCCTCCATTGTGCTCAGAGTGTGGAAAAGTGAGTTCATCAATCTGTCGGGAGTGTCGGTGGGATAAACAAAAGAGGTGAGCACTAGGCAGGGGACGGAGGCTGCTGTCCCCTCTGACTTACTGAAAGAGGGCTGATCCAGAGGAGCCATATGAAGGAGAAACAAAACATCAGCAGCCTGCTGGATTCACTGGAGTGAGACAGAGCTCCATGCTGGAAAAAATTGACACTTTTCCTCACCATTTACAGCAGCACAGAATATTGCTCAGACATCGGAACACTCCTCATTTAGAGATGCCTGTCCAAAAGTTGCACTGTAATGACTTAAATACCTTCCATTTTTGAAGGTTAAAAATAGGTCTCTTAATATCTTAAGAGAGAAAGGTTGTTTTTGCACATGTATTTGCTTATGGTTTTAAAAGTCCAAATTGTCTTCCAGTTGAGCCAAGAAACAAAAAAATTACAAAATTGGACCTAACTAGAATTAACCAGATGTCAATGTTTACATATAACACAGAAAATATAATACATAAAGCAGGGCTCGAAAAAAAAAAATAACCAGCTATATTTGTGATATCCTAGGGCTGTGTCACTTATTAGAAAGTTAATATTATTACTCTGCTGTTGAAAGTAATCAAGAGCATATAATTTAATAATTCGCTAGTGATCTAGCAACAGCTGCACCCTGTTTGATTGACAGGCGGCATATGTGTGTGCTGAAAATGCGTGTGTGTTTCGAAGATGCTTGCACTAATGCGCACCTGAACGGTAAAATACATTTAAAAATCTTGGTGAGGTATTCATGTTAACACAGAGAGTTACGTCTAAAGTTAACATAAACAGTGGAGAAAAAAGCAGATTTGTATACAAATGTCGGACTTGTAAGTATAAATATAAGCTAATAGACCTGCTGTCGTCTAGTGTGTCATTATATTAATCAAACAACCATAACAAGAACACGAGAAAACACTCACTGCTCTTGGCTGAGTAACTTTAGTAGCTTTAAAAAGTACTAATGTATTTATGAAATTATCTAAGTTCTTGGGGAATGGAGGAGTCAGGAGACAGCGAACAGTTGAGTACTGTATTCACACACTTCAGGTTCAAAGCAAATAAAACAAAGAAATGGCTCTTGGTGGCCAACTCAAATAGGGCTCTCAATATAAACAGCTGCTGGTCCTTCAGACACCACTGCTCTGACGCTCTGGCATGTCTTTTCAGGTCTCCCTCAACATCACTATAATTAGAGACAGGTGTTAGAGAAAACACAACCCAGGTGACAAGCCTTAAAGTTCTCCCTCTCCCACAGATCGACACTTGAACACGACCCCCCCCCCCGGCCACAGTATTATAATCATACAGTGAAGACCAGTAGTACTTTTATGTTGCATTTCATTCTGAATGTTTTATTGAATACTTGATAGCCTACTGCTGTTAAAACTTTTAAAGCTGATTAAAAAAAGCACAGAATTTTCTTAATTTGTATTCTTTGTTCTATTATTAATAATATTATGTTCTCATGTTTAATCTGTTTCTATTCATTGCTGTTTTTATTGTTATTTTATTACTGACTGTTTACTAGTCTTGAATAATTACTTAAGAACTTAAAACCATTCTTCCAAAATTAACATATTAATGTTATTCTTGTTGTGGTTTTGAAGCTGGTACTGAGAATCCTCAAATTTCACTAATGACTACTGAAATTTAAATGGTGGTGATGGAGGCTTTTCTTTATTTGACTACCATACGTAACATAACATAATTATCATATGACGATAGCCTCTTCAAAACCAAGTGAAGCCATTTTTAAAGGGGTCATGAAGTGCTTTTTTATCATTTTATAATCTTCCCTGAGGTCCAATGATGATGTTATAAAACCAAAACAGTCACAATTTATTAATACAGTATATGATAATTATCTACCCTGTTCTTGGCCCTCTGTCTGAAATGCTCGATTTTGGCCTAAGCACCAACCACCTTACAACGTAAACACTCACTGTAATAATTGGCTAACATCATGCTAGCCCTCAAATTAAGCAAACTCAAAGTTTGAAAGAGAATAAACATTAATATTCTAGAACAAAATTGCAGGGTTTACACATAACACACATTTTATCTGAATATATTGAACTGTTCATCTCAAGCACAACTGTTAACACACACCATAAACTATCAAACATGACATCTGAAATATTCATGAATTAAAATGTTTACTTATGTTTTTAAATGCTTTTGACTGCCCCATCCTTCAATAACAGTTCCTTTGCAAAGCTTGAATCATATTCTGTCATTTCACAAGCAATCCACGCTGACAGGAGCCGAAAAAAACACATCAGTCCAAAGAACAGTGAAATGACACACACTTACTGCAGGCGCTCTGAGGTGCACATTGCAGGAAACAAATCGAAATGGTCAAAGATGTTCACTGAAACTCATCAGACATCTTATGTTTACATACACCAAACAATTAAAAATATCGCAGATGGGCGAAAAAACACATCCTTGACAGAGGCAGCAGCTGAATGAGAATTGCTTTTTCCTTTCAGAGTTGTAACTTGATACTGTGTCTTTTAAAAGCAGCGAGATAGATGGCAATATATATATATATATATATATATATATATATATATATATATATATATATATATATATATATATATATACAATTTATTTTTAGACAATTTTAAATAGAAAGCAAGACAAAAACACTTGATAACAATAGGATTTTTTGCAGTGAATTTATACTGAATTAAACTTTTTCCTTTAATTCAGTGAATGTCATTTAGAGGTATGTTTAAAAGATGATTTTGTCCACTTTATTGTTAACCAGCACTTTTAATACAAAATTTAAGTCATGCACAAGCTGAATAGTCAGTTAAGAGCTATTGATTAATCGTTATCAATAATCGCTCGAATGCAGTAATTGTTCTAATAATAGTTTAGTCGATTATGAAAATAATTGTTAGTTGCAGCCCTTTCATCTATTGACAAGGCTGTTGGTAAATTTAGGAACCGACACAAGGTAGAGCTAACAGCCTTGCTTATGACCTCCTCCAACAGCAAGGAAGAAAGCTTGAACCATTAAATATCTGGTAATTTTACAGTTCATAGTGATAACTATTAAGAGTGCACAGACATGTGGTGATTTATTTTGTTTGGTTTCATAAATGCATTCAACTCCTCCTATATGGTACATTCCTGCAATTACATTATGCAGAGTGAGAGTTATGAGAAAGTGGAAAAAAGTGGAAAGCCCCAGCACAATTTAAATATCGAGCCTACCAGCAAAGACTAATACATGTTTACATGTCTTAAATGCTGATCCCACACAGAGATAAATCAACAAAGTTTATTCCAACATTTGTTCAGATAGTCCAGGAGTTACAGGAGTTCATCAAACAATAATGAAATTTCCATATATGCTTTGATAAAATATCAAATCTAAGCAGTTCTATAAACATGCACAAAATCTTCAGATAAATAAATAAAAGCAGACAGTACCTTTTCTGTCTTTGTAATTTTACAGTGGCCAAGGACTAAGTATCAGGAAACTTAAAGGGTTAGTTCACCCAAAAATGAAAATTATCCCATAATTTACTCACCCTCAAGCCATCCTAGGTGTATATGACTTTCTTTTTTCATCCAAACAAAGTTTTAAGAGTTATATTAAAAAATATCCTGGCTCTTCCAAGCTTTATAATGGGAGTGAATGTACCTTAGATTTTGAAGCCCAAAAAAGCGAATCCATCATCAAACAATTAATCCAGGGGGTTAATAAAGGTCTTCTGAAGCGAAGCAATGCGTTTTTGTAAGAAAAATATCCATATTTCTAACTTTATAAACTATAATTACTGGCTTCCTCGATCCTCTAAGCTTCCACGTTCATCACTTCTCTCCGGAGCTTACGCTACACCCACGTCATACGCTGGAACTTGACTATCTCATGATCGCGCGGATGGCCGTTACCGGAAGCGGATATAGTGAATATAGTTTATAAAGTTATAAATATGGATATTTTTCTTACAAAAATGCATCACTTCACTTCAGAAGGCCTTTATTAACTCCCTGGAGCCGTATGAATTACTTTTTTGATGATGGATGCACTTCTTTGGGCTTCAAAATCTAAGGTACCATTCACTCCCATTATAAAGCTTGGAAGAGCCAGGATATTTTTTATATAACTCGGATTGTGTTTGGCTGAAAGAAGAAAGTCATATACTGTACACCTAAGATGGCTTGAGGGTGAGTAAATGGGATCATTTTCATTTTTGGGTGAACTAACCCTTTAAGTTACAATTGAAAATGTATGGATACCATTGCATTAGTTAACAAACTACCAAATCAAGTGGCATTTTTAAAAAAAAGAATTAGCACAAGCATACTTTTCAAGTGAAACATTTAACAAAACAAGTTTGTTAGGTTTTAAATGATTAAACAATACCCTATATAAAGACAATTTCTGCTTGTAAAACATAGTGAAACATGTTCATAGTTCTGTGATTACTCTGCTAGAACCTGTGTGTGTATGTTCACTAAAAATGACCTTGGGATCAGTTGGTTAAAAGTAATTGAAAAAAGAAAAAAATCAATAAGGAAAGTGAAGGTCTAGCATTATTTGTTTGCAGATGCAACTTGATTTTATATTTTGTTGTCTAATCTGATGAAATTCATAAATGTTTAAGTGTGGCTTAGGTAACCTAAAACCTTTTAGGACCACTGTATGTCCAAGGTCATTACCAAACAGAAAACTCCTTACATCTTCCATTGGTTGTACAAAAACATAGTCACACCCTAACCTCACACTACTGGTTAAATAATGTTGCTGTGTGGGGCTGGATAGGCTGCTCAATCAAACAGAGGAATGTTTGAACACTTTTAAAGGTAGCCAGCTGGTAGGTAGCTGTACTGTGTGTAAACGTCACTCCCCTGTCCACAAGAGGCACACTAGCAACTGATTGGAACGGTTCAAATCCCGCTCAGCGCAGTTCGAGCAAGTCCGTTTACACTTGGGTTGAAGAAAGTATTGTAACATCGAAGACATTACACACATTAAGGTTATACAATGCCATGCCTGTCTCCAGACAGCAGTACCATTATTGTGCCATAAGAGAAAAAGAAAAGAGGTGCAGCTTGCAATCAATTACCGGCCATTACTTGGTAGCCGAGTCAATCAATAGCAGATCAAAGCTGCCAGTGAGCAGCTTCCTCCAATCCATCAGAGAGCAAGACATCTGCGGCAAGGAGCAATGAGATTTGAAATTAAGAAGACAGAGTTATCTCTACATCCAGCTGATGTGAATTATGGCCTTAGTGTTTTTGAACTGCCCCTGGCACACAGAAAAACACACATTCACATTGAAGCATTCCCTCCGCCTTTTACAGGCTGAGAAAGCACAATGCAGGTCTGTATATTGATAAAACATTTAAAGACTTCATGTTGGAGTCTTTTTGTCCTGTAGATGGGATAGCTCTTTTAACTTGGCATCTCACTGGCATAGTCTTCCACATTCTGTTTCTAATGCAGAGTGAAATGTCAGAGCTCTTTTCAGAATAAAATGAGCTTGTATTGGCATAAATCACTGAATGTATTTGCACTGCCGGAATAATTCAGTCTTGCAAAAACTATACACAAACAACAAAAGAATTTGGAAATGCCTGAGGATTCATAGTTGCTCATAGTCCAACCCCATATCTGTTCCTCTCCCTAACATCCAAATTCTCACCACCCAATTTTGCCCTTGCACGCATTTTAATTTTGAAGAGCAGATTGGTGAATTATTGCCGGCAGTGAGCTGAGAATTGTCTTCAGTTCAGCAGCTCCATGCTCCTTTATCAACACAACCCAAACAGTGTCTCCTGATAGGTCTCTGATAGGACCAACAGTCAGATCCCATGATGTTTCACTGAATATTGGGGAGTTTGTAACATCGCTTGTATATAAGCATTATTCCAGGATTTTAAGCTTTCTTAATGCAAATTCCTGGTCTTGTTGTTAACAATTTATCAGTGCGTGTAATTTAAAAAAATATCTAAATATAGCTGCAAGCAGCAATTAACAGGGATCAAGTGGCATAGGACTTTGAGTGTTACAAAATATAAATTATTATTCAGACAGCCAATAAGCACCTAAAATGTTCAGCTACATCAAATTTATAATAGAGATATAGTACTTTTAATATTTTTGATTAATATCATCACCTATTGCCTGATGTTCATGAAAATTTGCATGATTTTTCAAAAGCATGTTCATATGCTTACTAAATGTAATGAAATGTAAATGTAATGTTTCTTTGAAGAGGGCACACCCATATGTTTAAATAATGTGAAATATGTAACAAACAATTTTTTTGACATAAATGATTATTGAGGTTAATTTGTTTGGAATAAAGAGGTCTAGCAATATGATATGGAATAATTGTGTTTGTGAAACACTATTGACCTGTTTCAGTGATGTCACATTTTCCCCGCAGCCACTGTATTTGTGACCATCAGTGGGAGAAAACAATGGCAGTTTTGGATTTGGTAAAAATTTTATAAAACGTCTGTGATGATCCCATCTGTATGAATGTAAGAGCTGCTTTTAACTCATGAAGAAAACACAGAAAGCAACCAAAGCATATTATTGTTTTACATAGTCTGGTGGTGTGAATAAAATATGTGCTTCGTGATCTTATGGTGTTTTGTTTATTGACTGATATTAGTACATACACATTAAATATGTAATATATATATATATATATATATATATATTCACATTTAAAATAATGTGTTACAATTATGAAATACCTCAATATGCAGTCTGGGTCTTAACAGTTAATTGTATCTGACTCGATAATTGTATTAATATAGTAGACACGTGCATATAGATAACTGACATGTGTGAATATATGAGAAAGACCATGCTCTTTGCTTGACTTTGAAAAAATTATGCTGTCACTTTATAAACAACTTTATTGAAAGAAATTGTTTATTTTGGCTCTGGTAACTATACAGCAGTATCATCTTTGCAAGATTTATAAATAGCAACAACAATTCCGCCAGCTTTTGCCACATCCCACAGTGTAGCACATTGAACGTATATGGAATTTTGGTCACAAACATAGCAGCGCTGTCATACAGTGACATCACATGAAATCGGTCAATAGAATATACAAACATTTACATGCATGTGAAATGTGATAGTGTCTTCTGGTGGCCAATTTTTTTTTTTTTATTTGTCCAGACCTCTCCTATTTTTATTTTTTTTACAGAGTTTGTTGACTTTTCTGCATTTTCAAATAAAGAGATATTGTCAGCGCACAAATGTTTGGTGCTGTTCTTTGTAAAAAGTAAAGTCATCACTTTCAGTGTTGTGTGGATGCATGCACATGTTCAAACAGAAGATGGAGAGATGCTTATTGCACAAGGTATATACAACTAGAGGTCGACCAATATATCGGTTTTGCAGATTAATCGACACCGATATAGATTTCTGGAACTATCGGTTATCGGCAAAAATCCACACCGATAAATTTCCCCCTTTGTGTCCCATTGTGTCCGGTGCTGGAGCAGCTGGGAAGGGCGTGCTGTCATTATACAGTATGAGAGCGGCCTCTAGAGGCAAAATAAAAACTATCGTTGATGCCTCGTGGTGGTTGTTTTGACACGTGAGACGTTGAATGCAGCAGAACACTGCTTGGAGCTGAACAATGCAGATTTAAAACACCAACAACTAAAAGGTATGTATACAGTACATGTTGTCATATCATTATAAAGTAATTCATTTCTTGAATGGATACTGCATTAATAGAGAATAGCAGTATGTTTGCAGACCAGGCTGAGAGGACGCTAACATTAAAGCTAACCTCAAGCGGTTAGAACAATGTAACAAAAAACACCCAAGTCCTACACAAATGTTTAAATAAAATGTATTACCATCTATTTCCATTAGTTTATATCCAATCACGTTTATGCTTTAGCCATCTAAGTTGTATATTTAAAGGTGAGAGATTTGAGAAAAATATCTTCATGCAGTCAAGAGAAACGTATAAACAAATCAGAAATGCATCTGATTTTAATAAATTTGTATTCCTCACAGTAATACGTATTTATGTTATTTTGATTAGATAATCATCAAGCGATCGTGTGTGTGTGTGTGTTTGATGAGTTTCTTGGATAATTTAAACAAGCGTAAGACATTGCAATTCACTAGTTTGACCTAGTTTCACATTAAAGACCCCTCACAAGAAGTGAAGTGATCAGACACTTGAAGACTAGCTCTGTGAATCACAAAAGGCTGTGTCTAATAAGTAAGTATATAAAATGCACGCACAGCACCAGCGCGTCAGTGAATGGTGCTGCTCCGTTTATACACATACTTGTGACTATTTTTAGCCTTCACGACGGTGCGCAATATTTAAGCGCCACGTAAGAACAACATCTCAGATGTAGATGCTCAGCAGGTCGTTCACTTACAATAAGCATTTACAACGGCACCGGAGGTGCATTTAAACAGATTTTGAATAAGAAGCTAATTAAACTACTATTAACTTGCCAACAAACAGGCACATACAGGTCTTCCTGTAGAGTTTGGAAGGAATGTCAAATTTAAAAGCGTGAGGGTTTAAAAAGTGCACAATTTAAATATATTACTGTTGTGTTTAAAATATATATATATATATATATATATATATATATATATATATATATATTTTATTATTACTGTCATCATTAGTATTTGTTTACAATTTATAACAATATTTAAATTGAATGAGTTCCAAAAAATAACTGTGTGAATGAAAAGCGGACTGATGTCTTAACAACTAAATTGAACAAAAAAGTGATTGAAGTGTCCAGATGTAAGTTGAAACATTTTGGGGGAAAAAAGAAAGAAAGAAAAATCTAAAATAAAACTCTGGTTTCTTTTCTACTGAAGACTTGAAGACTGGAATTACTGTTAATTTTGCTGCTACATTAACCAGTATAGTAGTTAACAATAAAGTGTTTCTTAATAAGCTATACATTTATATTGAAATAATGTGTAGTTAGAGGTTTGTGTTTCTTTTAATATTAAAGTCCTCCCAATAAGTTCCACACAAAAATGTAAAGATATTCTAAACTGATTATGCAAAAAAAAAAAAACTCTGGTATCGGATCGGGATTGGCCGATACTGAGATTTCCAGTTTCAGAATTGGAAGAGAAAAAGTGGTATCGGTGCATCCCTACTATAAATGTTGTTTTGTCATTCAGTATCAATTTTAATTTACCGATTAATCGGTTACCGGCTTGTCTTCCCAACTTAGTCATCAGTAATGGCAAAATCCTATATCGGTCGACCTCTAGTTACAACAGCAGTATGGTAACTAATTATTAGTTTGTTTCACGTGCTGCATGAAGGTTGAGAAAATGTTTGTGGAAAACTCATGTCAGCGATGATCATGATGATTTCAATGCTAGATAGGTTCAAAAGTATCAGCTCAAAAGGCAGTATGGATTTAAGAAATGGTTTTTGGAAGAACCTGAGGTTACAAACTAACATCAGTAGGGGAGTTCAACAAGCCAGAAACGGAGGGTGCTAGGAGACCTAAGGATAAGTTTGAAAATGTAAATGTGAATGCAGCAAGAGTATGTGTTGCAAAAGATACTGAATCTTCAGGAAGGTTTAGTATTTTTAGTTAAATTTAAGGTAATGTGACATTAACAGCTACAAGAATATACAGTATCTCAAAAAAATGAGTACACCCCTCACATTTTTGTAAATATTTAATTATATCTTTTCATGTGATAACACTGAAGAAATTACACTTTGCTACAATGTATTGTAGTGATTGTACAGCTTGTATAACAATTTGCTGTCCCCTCAAAATAACTCGACATACAGACATTAATGTCTAAACCGCTGGCAACATAAGTGAATACACCCCTAAGTGAAAATGTCCAAATTGGGCCCAAAGTGTCAATATTTTGTGTGGCCACCATTATTTTCCAGCACTACTTTAACCCTCTTGGGCATGGAGTTCACCAGAGCTTCACAGGTTGCCACTGGAGTCCTCTTCCACTCCTCCATGACGACATCACGGAGCTGGTGGATGTTAGAGACCTTGTGCTCCTCCACCTTCCGTTTGAGGATGCCCCACAGATGCTCAATGGGGTTTAGGTCTGGAGACATGCTTGGCCAGTCCATCACCTTCACTCTCAGCTTCTTTAGCAAGGCAGTGGTCGTCTTGGAGGTGTGTTTGGGGTCGTTATCAAGCTGGAATACTGCCCTGCGGCCAAGTCTCCGAAGGGAGGGGACCATGCTCTGCTTCAGTATGTCACAGTACATGTTGGCATTCATGGTTCCCTCAATGAACTGTAGCTCCCCAGTGCCGGCAGCACTTATGCAGCCCCAGACATGACACTCCCACCACCATGCTTGACTGTAGGCAAGACACACTTGTCTTTGTACTCCTCACCTGGTTGGCGCCACATACACTTGACACCATCTGAACCAAATACGTTTATCGTGGTCTTATCAGACCACAGGGCATGGTTCCAGTAATCCATGTCCTTAGTCTGATCGTCTTCAGCAAACTGCAGGCTTTCTTGTGCATCATCTTTAGAACAGGCTTCCTTCTGGGACGACAGCCATGCAGACCAATTTGATGCAGTGTACTGACCCCCCCCACCCCTTCAACCTCTGCAGCAATGCTGGCAGCACTCATACATCTATTTCCCAAAGACAACCTCTGGATATGACGCTGAGCATGTGCACTCTACTTCTTTGGTCGACCATGGCGAGGCCTGTTCTGAGTGGAACCTGTCCTGTTAAACCACTGTATGGTCTTGGCCACCGTGCTGCAGCTCAGTGTCAGGGTCTTGGCAATCTTCTTATAGTCTATGCCATCTTTATGTAGAGCAACAATTCTTTTTTTTCAGATCCTCAGAGAGTTATTTGCCATGAGGTGTCTTGTTGAACTTCCAGTGACCAGTATGAGGGAGTTTGAGAGCGATGACACCAAATTGAACACACCTGCTCCCCATTCACACCTGAGACCTTGTAACACTAACGAGTCACATGACACCGGGGAGGGAAAATGGCTAATTGGGCCCAATTTGGACATTTTCATTAGGGGTCTACTCAATTTTGTTGCCAGTGGTTTAGTCATTAATGGCTGTGTGTTGAGTTATTTTGAGGGGACAGCAAATTTACACTGTTATACAAGCTGTACACTCACTACTTTACATTGTAGAAAAGTGTCATTTCTTCAGTGTTGTCAATTGAAAAGATATAATCAAATATTTACAAAAATGTAAGGAGTGGCAATTTTTAGGCAAATTGTATTCCTCAGGATTAATTTTATTGTTGAACACAATGCTCTCAGTCAATTCAAAATACTATTGAACCTCAAACCTCAAAAGAGTTTTGTATTTCTCAGGGGAATACATAAGTGTTACAATTATTAGGCAACTATTAGTGTGCACAATTATTAGGCAACTAAATTACAAAAATAATTTCTCCCAACTCAATTGTTTATTCTCAATCTTTAGAGTAGGTGCAACAAACAAGTAACACAAAATGACAACTTAACATTTTGGCCTCTCAAAAATATTCAGTGACCAATATAGCCACCTTCTTTTTAATAACTACCATGAGCCTTCCATCCATGGAGTCTGTCAGTTTCTTGATCTGTTCATGATCAACATTTGCTGATGCAGCAACCACAGCCTCCCAAATGCTGTTCAAAGAGGTGTACTGTCTTCCCTCACTGTAAATCTCACGAATAAGAAGGGCACACAAGTCCTCAGTAGGATTTAAGTCAGGTGAGGAAGGGGGCCAAGCAATTATTTGGGCAACTTTGAGGCCCTTGCTGGCTAGCCAAGCAGTGGAGTACTTGGATGCATGTGATGTAGTATTGTCCTGCATAAAGTTTTTGGTCTTCTTGAATGCTGAGGACTTCTTCCCGTACCACTACTTCAAGAAAGTACTTTCCAGAAACTGGCAGTAGGTTTGAGAGTTGAGTTTCAGTCCATCTTCAACTCGAAAAGGTCCAACTACCTCATCCTTAATGATAGCAGCCCATACCACTACCCCTCCTCCATCATGCTGGCACCTGACTTGAAGTGGTGTCATATGTCCATTAGTGATCCAGCCACGGGCCCATCCATCTGGTCCATCAAGAGACACTCTCATTTCATCTGTCCATAAAACCTGTCTTAATGTACAGTATTTCTTTGCCCAATCTTGACACTTCAACTGAATATATTCAGTGGTGGTCGTGTTTCAGCCTTCTTGACCTTGGCCATGTCTCTGAGCACTTGAAACATTGTACTTCTGGACACTCCAGGTAGGTTACAGTTCTGGAATATGGTAGCATGGGAGGATAATGGGTTTCTGGTAGCTTCACGTTTAATTCTTCTCAAGTCTTTTGCAGTTAATTTGTGCCATCTTCTCCATGCGCTTTTTGCACCCCAGTTGACTATTCGCAACAAAACTTTTGATTGTCCGGTTGTCACACCTCAATACTTCAGCTATTTCAAGAGTGTTGCTTCAGTCTGAAAGGCATTTTTCAATATTTGACTTTTCAGTGTCAGTTAAATCTCTTTTTTGGCCCATTTTACCCAAATGCATGCCACTTGAAAATGATTGAATCCAATAAGCATTCAAGTTTATATGGTTTGGAGTTAGAAAATTTGCATGGAAACAATAATAAGATCAGAATACTCACTTGCATAGTAATTGGGCATGCAGTGTAGAGTCTCAAATAATATGAAAACGGGGTGGAAGATTTCTCAGGAATATAAATAATTAAGTGACTAATAGGAAGTCTAATATACTTATGTAGACAAGAGTACAGTTCACAGTCTATGTAGTTCAGGGTATGAGCAGTATGTGTGGCATAAAGGATTGTTGAATTTGAATTTGTGTGTGGCATGTCATTGGTAAAGTATTACAATTTTATCCGGGCATGATAAAGAAAAAAGAAAAAAAACTGCAGGTAGCATGCAGTGTAGCCATCAACACTAAGCTCAGGAGTAAGGCAAGTAATTGACACTTATGTTTCTTTAGACAAAGTTGTTCAGAATGATGAGATCTATCAGATTATATGAATAACGTGTGTCTGTGTGAAATACTGCAGAATATACAACCATTCACACGTATGTGAAACGTGATAGGGATTAAAACAATAAGGGATTAATGGAAAGGAGGAGGCGAGAACCGGCTTGAGAATATAAATAATATTTTAATGAAGAACTTAACCAAAAAGACAAACACACAAATGTGTCGGACAGCTGTCCATAAATCTCTCTCTTTCTCTCTCTCTCTGCAGTTTAAAGGTGGCCCTTATCCATCACTGAGGCTTGATTAGACTGATTAGGGGCCGGGTGTGCAGAACAAGTTTTGTTCCTCTCTCGTTCTCTCAGGCCGGGGAGCCCCCGGCATGACATAAAGCCCCCCCCCCTTTTCCTGGGGAGGGAAACAAAAAAAATGTGTGTGGCACTTACACGCCATAACGACGATTGTGCCAAATTAACGAAAAAAAATTAAAAAGAGAGGGGAAGGCCAACACAGTCAGTGGAAGAGTGAGATGAAAAAAAAAAACACTTACTCGCCGGTTCTCCGATAAGCCGTAGCTTGGTCCTCAGCCACTCCTCCAACCTCAAACGGACTACAGCCACGCATCCCCATATGGATCGGACGCATTCTTCCGGCCCCTGACGGACGGAACGCCTCGCCACGTTCTCGGGAAACAGAAGGGGTCTCCCTCACCCCTGGCAGTGGTTCTTCCGCTCCAGGCGGACAGCCAGGAGCCCCTCCCCACTCGCGGTAGGCGGTCTCATACCGCACCGCGTTTCAGCGGCTGATAGGTGTCTCCTCTACACCTGGCAGCAGCCCTGACTGCTCCAGGTGGTCAGTTAGGAGCCCCTTCTCCTTCACGGTCGGCAGCCATTTGTCTGCTCTCAGGCAGCCGGGCTCCTCCGTCCTCCGGCGGATGGCGGTGGCTGCTCTGTTAGGGTGGATGGTACTGGCGAGGACTACGGCACATCCCTCCTCCTTCCCGGATATTGGCACCAGTGTAAAGGGATTAATAGAAAGGAGGCGGTGAGAACCGTCTTGACAATATAAATAATATTTTAATATAAAACTCAACCAAAAAGATAAAACACACACACACACACACACACACACACAAACACACACACAGGTGTCGGACAGCTGTCCGTAAATCTCTCTCTCTGTCCCACTGCAGTCGGCCTTTATCCCTCTCTGAGCCCCCCTCATTAGGGGCTGGGTGTGCGGAATCACAACCTGGCCCCGCCCTCGGCCCTGTCACACATTTATAACTGTTACAGGATCCACCTATAATCCAATGTACGCCGAATTCCATGCTTCTTAAAAATTATCTCTCACATATGCAAACTAAATTTTATGAAAATGAGACTTTTCATTAAGGAGTTTTTGGCTTTTGTGTAATCTAGGCAATACCAGATTGTTTAAATTACCCTGTTATAGCTATGCCAAATTAAACGTAATTTTTTTTTTTGATAATTATTGATCTAGACTCCAAAGATTCGTCCTGTACAAGTTTTGTTGCTGTTGCATAAAATTAAATGTTGCATTCCGCTTAAATGGTGGTGGCCGCCCTAATCTTACATTTTTTTTTCTTTTTAAATAATTAGATTTTTGGAAAGTTTGGGCACCAGACAGGTTTATGTAATTTAACACGTCACAATGTAATTTAACCCAGGATAGCATAAGAAAACCACCTGTTCAAAAAGTTAATTTGATCAAAAAATAAACAAACAAATAAACAATTATTGAACAATAGTTCTAGGCCCAACTTCTAATTTCTTTTCTTTTTCACATTCACAGGATGCAAATCCGTGCAGATACGGGTCACAGTTTGAAGTAACCGGATTTCTGCAACAGCAGACTCACATGTCCACATTAACTCCAAATGTGTACATGTAAAAAAAAAATAACACATTAAATAAACAATTAGTAGAAGAAGGGGTACAAACCAAGCAAAAACATACATCAAATAAATAAAAAAAACAATATTGCTGTAACTTGGAAAATTAGCTACAAAGAGCATTCACTTCTCCTCCATAGACACACATCAAAAGTGAGTATTTGAATGGTAAGTGTGAGCATGTATTTATCACTTTGTGAGGACCAAATGTCCCCATAAGGATAGTAAAACCCGAAATTTTTGACCTTGTGGGGACATTTTGTCAGTCCTCATGATGAAAACAGCTTATAAATCATACTAAACGATGTTTTTTGAAAGTTTTCTGTGAGGGTTAGGTTTAGGGTAGGGTATAGAATATATAGTTTGTACATTATACAAACCATTATGTCTATGGAAAGTCCACATGTAGGTTGTGTGTGTGTGTGTGTGTGTGTGTGTCTGAGAGCATGTGTGCTAGAATGTCTTTGTTTCACTGACCAAGACTAGCAGATCGCCAGGTTACTGAAGAGTGTTTTGGGACCGCAATGGGCTCAAGGATGATCCTATATCTGACTGTGCATTCACATTTGGATGGCTTAAGAACAAAGCTGGTTTGTGAAAGTGCGTCGCCCCATTTCAAGGACTCAATGAAGACAGCGTGTCTGGAAGCATCAGGCCAACAGGAAACATAAGCCCCACACCACACGGTAACTCGTACTTTTCACTCCTCTCCGACAACCCTCTCACGTGAACTGCGTTCACTTGTGACAGTCCTCTCCCGGTGCGCTAGCCTCGCCCTTATATTCGCTTGTCCCTTTAATTGACGTATACCTCCCTTTACATCATTGAATTGACAATATAAAAGTAAAATACAATTTTTATGGCATACAGAGTTTTCCGTGCTGTCACACCGCTTAAGCAAAACTTGCATGTCATAGCGTCTAAAAAGCAAACAACCTGGCGTTATAGCTTTAATGCATCCTTTATTAAAGTTCAAATAATAAAGTGAGTCATAAACAAACTCCAAAAATGCCATTTCTCTGTGCAGTCAGTGCCACTTCTATGAGTCGCGTGGAGGAGAAATTAAACTGCACCGGCTGAGGCACACTCTGGCACGGGGACACTCATCCCTCAAACGCGCGCTTGCTGCAGCTAGATTATAACGTGGTGGCTTGTGAGGTATTGAATCATAATACACTGTATGTGTCAGTGTGTATCTTATTGTGAATAAAAATCAGCCATACACAGCTCTTATAATAAGAGAGAGTTTGTTTTTGTGAGTTAAAGTTGGATTGAAGTGAACATAAAGGTGAGAGAGTGTAGTACTAGCCCCATTATACACTGCAACAAAATAAGTTTTTTGATTAGTCTTTTTTGGCTTGTTTTCCAAAAATAATATCTAAAACTCTTTTAAAACAATGTACAATTACTTTAAGAGCTATACTGCAGATGAAAACATTTTTATAGGAAAATGTTGAATACAATATTTTATATTTAAAGGTTTTAAAATATCTAAAAAAAGACCTACTTAACAAGATACATTTACCTGAGAAACAACATAAAATATTTAGACTTGCTTTTTGTAACGATCCACACCGTCTTTGGTTTGTGTACCTTTCATTTTTAGTTTTCTGTAACGAAACGGGCAGACGAGGAGTGAGGATCCAGTTGCAGCTTTTATTGAAAATAACTCCAAGTTAAGCGGAGTATGAAAACAGGAACAAATAAAACGTCCACAATGGGAAAACAAAGGTAATAACACAGGATATGACCACTGGGAATCTTCCAAGGAGTGCTCAGGCAAAAACACGGACGAGGGCAGGAGACACATGCAACATACATCAAACAATAACCGACAAAGGACAAGGTGAACATGAGGGCTTAAATACAAAACCAAAGGGGAAACAAAAGCCAATGGGAAAACAGAACTCAAAACAAGATGATAAGGCAATTAACTAAAACCAATAAAAAAACTAGAACTGATAATAAAGTAATCAAACAATGAACCAATGAAAACCAGACACATAGACATGGAGGGAAAACAGGACATGACAAGACTGGGAAAGAGGAACATGAGTGAATTTCAAAATAAGAGTGCATGAACAAAGAACAATATGGAACATAAAAGGTGCCAAAAACTAAAAATGAAAGGTACACAAACCAAAGACGGTGTGGATCGTTACACTTTTAGAGAATAGCTCTTGTATATGAGTATATTTTTTCTTTACTGCACTGGCAGAAGTACAAACAAGTAAAAAAAAATACACTTGTATACAAAATACACTTATATTCAAGACACATTCTCTGAAAGCAAGTCTAAATATCTTATGTTGCTTCTCAAGTAAATGTTTCTTTTTTTTAGGGATTTTTAGATAATTTAAATGGAAAACAAGACAAAAACTCATGATTACATTAGGATTATAATTTTTTTTTTGCAATGTATTTTTTACTGAATAAAACTAAATAGCAAGCACATTTAATACAACCTTTTAACTCGAGGCATAAGCTGAATAGTCAGTTAACAGCTAATGATTAATTGTCGCAATAATCGCTGAATAGTCAAATAATCGTTCTAATAATCATTAGATTAGTCGATAATCAAAATAATCATTAGTTGCAGCCCTAATCACTAGCAAAAAAACCACATTGTTATTTTTGGAGCTTGACAGATACTGGGCACTATGAACTGTCATATATGGAAAAGAACAGTACAAAGCAGTAAATTACTCCTATTGTTTCTCTCTCTCTCTCTCTCTCTCACACACACACACACACACACACACACACACACACACACACACACACACACAAATATAAATAAATAAATACATTTCAACATATGGGTTTGGAACAACAGGGGGTCTGTAAATAAGGACAGCATTTCAAACAATTTATGAAATGGAGGAAATTACAAACCATTCTGATAATCAGTCTCTTTAATACACATATTAATAATAATATGTCATATTAAGAGGTGATAGATAATAAAAATGCTTATAATAAAGGGCATTTATTAGCCCTTTAAACATTAAACATCTTAAAATAGGAATGATAGGCAGTAATCCAAAGCAAAGATGAAACACTGAGAGCTACACACACACACACAGAGACACAAACACAAACATTGAAAAAGTACTGTTATGCATATAAAGAGGTAGAGCTGTCAAAGCTGTTCTATCAAATTCAAATCTCCCATAAAAAATCCAGTAGATCTGGGAAAAATGGGAGGGCTACAGACTCCACCCCTTCTACTCCATAACTTTAACCTTAGAATTTACAAACTCAGGATGCCTCTACAGAATGCCTTATCTTATGTTGTGTTATGTTGTTCCTGACCTCAATCTCAGGATCAATCAGCAACTGGCTTTAAAATCAAAACCATTACTACATTAATTTAACTTATTCTGGAAACTGACCACATCACAAACACATTATATATGCTATGCATTCAAAACTCATTATCAAACTCATTATTATTCATTATTCATGGTACTGAAATAAATTGGACATATTTGCCATCTGCAAAATTAACAAGTGCCAGTACTCGGGTTCAGCTGCCAATGAGACAAGAAAGGCAAATGAGCCACAGCACCACCATTCTCTACTTGTGCTGTATCTCAAGAATTGCACTTACTGCAACCAGGCAGGTGTGAATCCCATAACTCTCTCTAATCTCCAGATACATTTTACTAACAGGTGTTTGTAAAAAAAAAAAAAAAAATTCTGAGGTGGCTTTGTGGATTATTGGGAGGAGGGAGTTGCTAATGGCCTCTGGAAAAATGTAGACCTTTCTTTATCCAATAGCACCAATCCTGCACACAGGAAGAGCCCCACTGAGGCATCTGAATTTAAAATCTTTTCTGATGAGATAACTCATCTAGATCCTATAAATAAAACCAGTAATCATAAATGTATGTAAATGCTTCCCTATACTTTGTGCTTGCCTGTCTTTTAAAATATAAAATACTGTTTTCACTCAGCACATTGAAGGGAGAACCACAGAAATTAGTTGACCTTATCAAGGATAAATATACGGAAGAGTTTGATTACGTGAAATAGATTTTGATGCATTCCTTTCTTTAATTATAAAACATTTTACAATGTGAAATGAAAAAGAGGTCTTTAGTTTTACTCGTTCTCTGCTGCATAATCAATTATAATACAAAGTGCATTGCCTTTATTTGAGAAAATCTAAACAAGATTATTTCCTTTCTAAACTTTTCAGAGACCTTCAGATGGTGAGAGGTAATTACAAAACATAAGTTATATTGCACCAAATAATTTCAATTGTAAAAGTTTTCATAAGCGCTTGACATGATTAAAATTATGTAGGCTAAATCACCATACCAAAGTTTTAATATCGAGGTTGACTGAGCCCCAGTCCAGCTCATTGATTGGATGTCATTATACTATTAAATGAGCACAAGCCTGCTGTAACTTAAGTTTAAAATGCATTATCAAATTTAGTTGAATACACATGTCTCACAGGCACCTAATGAAAGCCATATTGATTTCTGGACAGGCATAAAAAAAATGAGTCAGGGGAAAGGGAAGTCTGTTGGAGGCCATTTTGTTCAAACGATACAGACAGGTATAGAAAAACAAAATGAGCCAGATAGAGAGAGGAAGGGAGAGAGAGAGAAAATAATCAGAGCAAAAAAAGAGAGACAAAAAAACAGTGAGCAACAGAGAGAGGGAGAACAGATGAAACAAAGAAAACTTGCTTGTGAATCTCATTAAAATGCAAGAGGGCATCTATGAACATTAAAGAGAGAAGTGCTGTGAGTTTAAGAGTGTGTGTGTGAGAGAGAGAGAGAGAGAGAGAGAGAGAGGCTTGTTAGGGTGGTATTGGTATTAGGGTGATTAATAATTAGAGAGCTTTCCAGTTGTGCAAATGGTTATGTGAAAGGGTGCAGAAAAAAAATTAAGGGAAAGTGAAACTAAGAAGGATCAAATATCTGTGGGAATATGGAGAGTCATAAGTGACATAATTTTGAAATGTTAGATTCTTTGCAGGCACGGTAGTCTTGACACACTGCAAACAGTATTTGAAGGCATTCATGTGCATGTGTTACTCAAGGAACAATCAAGGTAAAATGGTTCTAACCAGTGGGGTGCACAGAAGTTGGGCAGCAGGGGTGCCAGCCAATGCCTCTTTTGTTTACAATGTAAAGGTGCCCTTCTGGTCATGCATAAATAGGGGGACAATTTAATAATAAACATAAAATGATTGAATTAAACAAAAATAAAATATCTTAATCTCACAATAAGAGTAATAATGTGTCAATGTAAGATTTCCTTGTATATCCTGAAAGCATTAAAGAAAATTAGGCAGAGGTGCCTTTAACAATGTGCACCACATCAGATCGGGACAAATTCCAATCAAAAGAGATCATTTAGACCTTCTCACTCTGAAAGACAGAGCCTTTGAAGTAGATACTCTAAAAGAAACATGGCAACATTACTGTATTAATGTACCCTTCTGGGGAAGGGCCCTTTGAGTAAGGATTCATTATCTAATTTTAGTTTGGAAAAACCCTTCGAGTGGTGTCCCCTTCCCACAGTGCCCTTCAAGTGTAAAAAAATTCATTGAGAAACTCCAAGGAGATCAGCAGTTACAGAAATACTCAAACCTGCCCTTCTGGCACAAATAATCATACCATGGTCGAAATCACTGAGATTTTTCCCCATTCTGATGGTTGATGTGAACATTAACTGAAGCTCCTGACCCATATCTGCATGCTTGTATGCTTTGCACTGCTGCCCCACAATTGGCTGATAAGATAATCACATGAATAAGTAGGTGTACAGGTTTTCCTAATAAAGTGCTCAGTGAGTGTCGATAGAAATTCAATATATCTTTCATAGAATACTATAATAGACTGAGGGAGCTGTCTGATTCAGTCAAAACCTGTTTAGTTCTTGTTTAAATGAATAAGCCATCAACCTAATTACTTTCAAAAAAGTACCATGGAATTAAAAAAACATTCAGTACCATGGTATTACTATATTGTACCATGGTTTTGCCACAATACTGCTGTAAGTTACTAAATATTGATCACTGAATATAGTAAAATAGCATTACATTAATATAAATGTCTAGGTTACTGTTGTAACCTCCATTCCCTGATGGAGGGAACAAGACGTTGTGTCGAAGAATTGACACTAGGGGTCTCTTTTGAGAGCCTTTTGCATCTCTGAACTTTGAGAACAGGCCAATGAATGGCAGACAGAATTTAAATGTCCCACCCCCGGACATACGGGTATAAAGGGAGGGAAATGCGTCTGTTCATTCAGGATTTGTCTGAAGAGCCGACAATGAGGTTCGGCCGCAACAGTTCAGCGACGTGGCCGGGAGGACGTTGTGTCGAAGAAGTGACACTAGGGGTCCAATTTTAATCATGCCATGCACTGAACCGTGTATGTGCGCTGCTGACACAGGTGCAGGCAGGTAGTTTGCTTGCCATAACGACAGGCTGTGCCAGACTGCATGTACCCTTCCCCAACGCTACAAAAATTACACCCCGATATGGGGGGAACAAGGCGACGTGCCAAGAATGGGGGCCATCTTACCACTATCACACACATCGGGGAAGGCGATCTTTCCCAGTTCCTATTCTTTCAGGGGGGAAAGACCCTGCGGAGAACAAACGTGCCCAGACTGGGGGAGGTAAAGAGTGGTGAAATACATCACATGGGCTTTTAGGTCACATGTGGAGAATGGGGCAGTGGTAGATCCTACCTCATTGGGAGGGAGGAGTTGCTACAAACACGCCGACCGGGGGTCAGTGAGGACAGCCCAAGGGAGACGCGGGTCCACTCAAAAGGGGACCGTACCACGGAAAATACACACAGGGGAAAAAAGTCCACATGGGGGCCCGACCTGTGGAGCACCTATTTCAGTACAGGTTAAAGTGAGTACCCGCATTGGGTTTGGTCGGCGAATTCCTCCGCTGAATTCATGGACCAGAGGGCTAGAGAGTAGTCATCCAGGGAGCTGAGTTAGTGGGATCTCCTGGGATAAGGGCACACGGTATTGCCTCAGCGGAAGGAAAGGGCGCTAGGTGTAAGTGGTACACCCGGTCAGTTGTTACCACGTTAGCGAGTTCTACCGGCTTGGACCTGAGAAAACACGGGATGAAACCGACTCAACCCTGAGATTGTAATATCTCATAAAGGTATTGGGTGTTGCCCAACCAGCAGCTCTACATATGTCTGCTAGAGAGGTGCCTTTGGCCAGTGCACCAAAGCAGACAAAGAGCTGCTCAGAATGTCTAAAGCTCTGCGTGCGGTCCAAATAGAAATGCAAAGCACGTACCGGATACAGCAACGAAGGGGCTGGGTCTGCCTCCTCCCGGGGCAGCGCTTGCAGGTTCACTACATGGTCTCTGAAGGGAGTCGTAGGAACCTTGGGCACATAGCCCGGTCGTGGTCTTAGGATCACATGAGTGTCTGCCGGACCAATCTCCAGGAAGGTGTCACTGACAGAGAACGCTTGCAGGTCCCCGACCCTCTTGATGGAGACGAGCAATCGGGGGGGCCATCTTCAGGGAGAGGGCCTTGAGTTCGACTGATTCTAGCGGCTCAAATTTGCCAGGGAGGGAGGAGCACGAGATCCGAGAACCAAGTCTGAGAGGGCCAATAAGGGGCCACCAGAGTGACTTGTTCCTCGTCCTCCCTGACCTCGCACAGCACCTGTGCAAGAAGGCTCACTGGGGGAAATGCATACTTGCGCAGCCCCATGGGCCAACTGTGTGTCAGCGTGTCTGTCCCGAGGGGAGCCTCCATTCGGGTGTACCAGAGCAGGCAGTAAGAGGTCTCTCGGGAGGCGAATATGTCTACCTGTGCCTTGTCGAACCGTTCCCAAATCAGCTGGATTGACTGGGGGTGAAGCCTCCACTCTCCGCTGGGCGAACGCTGTCGCGATAGCGCATTGCTACCATGTTGAGGTTACCCGGGATGTAAGTGGCACACAGCCACTTGAGTCACTGCTGGCTCCAAAGGAGGAGACGACAGGCGAGTTGTGACATGTGACGGGAGCATATGCCGCCTTGGCGATTTATGTATGTCAAGACGTGCTTTCCCCGAACTAGCAGGAGAAACCTCAGCAGGGCAAGAAGTACAGCCAAAAACTCTAGGCAATTGATGTGCTAGTGCAGCGGGGGCCCTTTCCAACGGCCCACGGCTGCATGCCCATTGCACACCCCAACCCTGTTTGGAAGCGTTTGTGGTGATCAGGACGCATCGGGACACCTGCTACAAGAGGACTCCTGCCCGTAAAAGTGGTCTATCCAGGGTTTGAAAGTTTTGCGGCAGGCGGAGGTGATAAACATACGGAGCGTGCCGCGGCGCCATGCTCAACTTGGGACTCAAGTCTGGAGCCAGTGCTGAAGCGGTCTCATATGCAACAACCCAAGTGGTGAGGCATTTCAGCAATGACTGCGCACACTCGTTGGTGAGGCGTGCTGACATTGAGACCGAGTCTAACTCCATGCCGAGAAAAGAGATGCTCTGAACCGGGGAGAGCTTGCTCTTTTCCCAGTTGACCTGAAGCCCTAAACGGCTGAGGTGCCTGACCACCTGGTACCTGTGGGCGTATCTCATAGTATCTCGAATGCCTGCATCCCGAAGCGGGGCAAGGGCTGCCTCTGCGACCTTTGTAAAGACGCGAGGCGACAGGGACATGCCAAAGGGGAGGATTTTGTACTGATATGCCTGGCCGTCGAACACGAACCATAGAAAGGGTCGATGTCGAGGCAAGATTGAGACTTGGAAGTACGCGTCCTTCTAGATGCCCCTCTAGATGCAGGACGCAAGTTAGGATGTGTCTTTGCAAGAGCATTTTGAACAGGAGTTTGTGCAAGATCGTGCAAGAAGTCCAAGATCGGTCGTAAGCCGCCACCTTTTTTCAGTAAGATGAAGTAAGGGCTGTAGAAACCCTTCTTCATCTCGGCTGGAGGGACAGGCTCTATCGTGTCCTTGAGTAAGAGAGTCGCGATTTCCACGTGCAGGGATCTTGCGTCTTCGCCGAGCACTGCGGTAAAGCGGACGCCCCCGAAGGGGTGGGGGCCTGGCAAACTGAATTGCGTAACCGAGTCAGATGGTCCTGGCCAGCCAGCATGACGGATTGGAAAGTGAAAGCCACGCGTCCAAGCTCCGTGCTAGGGGCTAAGGGTACGATTACTTTTGACATACCCGGCTGGGCTTCACAGCGGACGGAGCAGGTAATACGGCGTCGGGAGGCAAAAGCACGTCCCGAGGCTCTGGTGCTGAGAGAAGACTCGAAGCACTTACCTTGCTCCGCACACCTGGCAGGGGGCAGGTCAGTGAATGGAGGAGGTCCCATGGAGGCATCCTCTAGACTCGTCAGGACCGGCCGGCCGGGGGACAACAGTCTTGGGGCTGGAGGCGAAGGGTCTGTGTCCAATGTGCTGGGACTGTTGAGGTGTGGCACCTGCGTACTGTGAGAACGGCATTTGCGGACCAGGTGACCCAGAGACAGAGGAAATTGCTCTTTTATTGTGAATGTGGGTACGGGGTGCGGCAAAAAAAATAAACTCAACTGAGGATTCTCTTCCCGGCCCTCCACCGGGGGACGGAGTGGTCTGCTTACCAGCTCCGGAGCAAACGTCTTTGTCTCTGGGTTGTCCGTCTCAGGAACGCTTGGGAGCCTTCCTGGTCCTAGAGGGGGTTCGTGAGACGGGGGGTGTGCGCTTCCTGTGGGGCACTCGACGCTGGGGCTGAGAGCTGGGACCAGGCTGAGGCGGAGCTGAATGCTTCTTGGAAGCCACAGGAGGATGCCCTTGGCGGGCAGACGGGGTACGGCCCGTGCTGGAAGTGTGACATGATGTGGGAGATGGCCTGCGTCTGCTTCTTCACTGCTGAGAACTGTTAGGCGAAGTCCTCGACGGTGTTGCCAAAAAGGCCGAATTGAGAGACAGGCGCGTTGAGAATCTCGACCAGGTTCAGCCACAGATGACGTTCCTTAAACACGAAGGTGGCCATAGCCTGCCTGAGTGACCGTGCTGTGACCTTCGTGGCCCTGAGGGCGAGGTCGGTCGCTGAGCGCAGTTCCTGCAGCACTTCGGGGTCAGGACTACCCAAGTGCAGCTCTTTAAGTGCCTTGGCCTGGTGAACTTGCAGGAGGGATATGGAGTGCAAGGCGGAAGCGGCCTGTCCGGTTGCACTGTAGGCTTTGGATGTCAGTGAAGACGTCATACTACAGGCCCTGGAGGGTAGCACCGGGCAATCCGCCAGGTGGTGCCGTTTTCGGGACACAGGTGGATTGCAACAGCTCTGTCCACATGGAGGACCGTCGTGTACCCGTGGACCGCTCTGCCGTTGAGGGATAATCATGCACTTCCAGGAAGAAGGGGGGTGGGGGCATGACTGTGAGCGGCACTCAGACACGAGGAGCCAATCATCCAGCCGCGAAGGCTGTGGGGAGGACAGAGGATTCCAGTCCAGCCCCACGCTGACAGTGGCCCGGGCATGCATGTCGGCCATCTGGCCTGAGCCCGCTGCCATCCCCAAATCGCCTCCATCGCCAGCCAGGTCATCCTCAAACCCGTGGGAATAAGGAGCGATACGGGGGGCGGCTGGAGTGGCGGTCCTTCTTAGGAAGGAAAGCCGCGACCGCAACGTTGCCATGGTTCTCGCAGTGAGAACACGAACCATCCACAAATGCTGCCTTGGTGTGATCAGACACACGAGGCAGTGCCTGTGACCATCAGGAGCGGAGAGAAATTGACCGCAACCAGGAACTACACAGGGGCGGAAAGGCATCTTTATAAAGACGGGTCCTGAAAAGAACATTCAATTGCTCTTTTAGAGAAAATACTCTTTTAGGGAAAAATGTATCTTTTAGCAGCGCTGTCAAAGCGCCCAGGGGCAAAGCTGCACTGCCATGCAGAGAAGGAGAAAGCCGCTGATATGCGCCGTAGATCCAACAGCATACGCTGATGTCAGAGATGAGAGGAAACCAATTGGGACTCGCAGCTCGCTGCTCACACAACCAGTCAGCTCCGAAAAAAAATTCTGAATGAACAGATACATTTCCCTCCCTTTATACCCATATGTCCGGGGGCGGGACATGCAAATTCAGTCTGCCAATTTCTCATTGGCTTTTTCTCAAAGTTCAGATATGCATTAGGCTCTTAAGAGAGACCCCTAATGTCGCTTCTTCGACACAACGTTGAAGTGAGCGACAGACGGGGAAAGAAAGTTAAGTGACAGTGCTATAGAAAGTGTGAGTTCTAGAAAGAGGATGTTGAGGTTAGAGAGGAAGCATCAGAGATGACAGGATGAAGTGAGGGAGCAGAGCTGAGAAAAAGTGAAGAGTGTTGAGACAAGAACAAGATTCATACCATGGTAATGAATAATTATTTTATTCATATTTCATGATAATTCATTGTTGTCCTAGTTACTTCTATAAAATACCATGGTTTTAATATAGCACATGTCAAAAACATGGCACAACCATGGGCCATGTCCAAAAAAAATTGTAATACAGTGGTGCTTTTGTGAGAAAAATAACAAAATAGGCTATTATTTGTTATGAAGGAAATAATGGAAAACATAAGAAATGTATATAATAAAAGAAAATGCTTAAATCCTATAAAAGTAAAGAAATAAGTATACTGCATAAAAATACTACTTGTTTAAAATAATATCAGTGTTATCCTTTCCACCCCTGCCCCTACTAAGGTCTGTGCATGCCACTGGTTCTAACCAAATAAAACAAACCTCCATAGACATTATTTTGGAAATTATATGTGTATTACTTATTACCATCACTCATTAAGTACCTAACATAAAAGATTAGCTATAAAGTAGAACTGATCGAAAAGCACAACCATAATCCATTCAAAAGTCCCTCAAAACTTCACACTTGTAGTTCGGTTCTCTTGGGCCGGACCAAAAAATTACATTTTATATTTAGTCCTGGTTCTGGCAACACACGAACATACAAAACAATGCTGGCTGCTGAGCTAAATGCGTTTGTTGGATACATGTATATATAAATGGTGGTATTTTTACCAGCTGAGAACAAATGAGCTATTAAAATGTGTAGCTCCTATGATGAGAAGGACCAGGTATAATTAATGTCAGTATTAAAGGCAAATTTCTTCCTGTTATTGGTCCGTTTACATTTTTTGGTCCATGCTGCATTCATATCTCAGTCGAACTGCACCAGAGTTTGTTTGAAAGCGGACCAAGGCCCACTATTCAGGAGGTCTCGGTCTGCTTGTTTGGTGCGCACCAAGGTTCGGATGGCAGCATTCACACGTTCATATGAACCACACTAACAGATCAAACGCACCAGAGTTCGTTTTAATTGAACCAAACCTGCCAAGTGTGAACACAACCTTAATGATTATAGTCACATTTCAACAGAAATGCGCCAAATCAAGCACTGCTGGGTGCACCCTCAAGAGGTATGGAGATAAAATTTAATCTCTTCTATCAAGTGCTGAAAAAAACCTCAGGCAAATGACTGACTGTCACTTTGCTAGATAATGCAAAGATTTAATCTGTGTGTGGCTAGAATATAAACCCTCTGGACTAAAGGATCTGACATCAAAAAACTGGTTGCATGCACTTTACAAGTAATGCAACAGTTACTTCATTAGTTCCAATAAGTCTTAAACAAGCACAAAGAGAGACAAAGCTGTTTTTTGTATGTAAAAGTGTTTCCACAGTAATAGAAAAGATGGAAATATCAGGGAATTTGAAAAAGTCATGGAAATTTCAATAGTAAATGTACATATTTCAAGTTTTTCCTCTGCTCTAAAATATTTAACTGCTAGAAACTGCATTTTGTTAGTGCTCATGTAGCAACATGATTACAGTCGAAATGCTGCTTTCAAACGTTTATGTGCCCTAAAATATAACCCATTCTGCAGAATAACTGACAAACATCATTCCTCATCTCCTGAATTACTAACAAGTGGCATGCCCCATCTGACATATTTGCATTAATTAAAACATGTGCACCTATCTCTGTGGCACTACTGAATTAATGTCTTAAACATGACATTCTTGTCATTGACATGAAAAGTAACATTGACATTCGGAACGGTCAGTCAATCCGGAGGTTGCATTTTCGCTTGGAAATTTAACTTTTACTCCACTGACGGTTAGGTTTAGTGTTGGGGTTTGGTTTAGAGGGTAGAGTTTATAAAATATGCATTCCTATTGACTGTAGTACATAATTTACAACAAAAAAACACAACTCTCTTTTGTCGCCACTGTCAGCCTTTCACCTCAGCAACACTTCCAGCTTCGGCAACTAGAGGCAGTGCACAGACCGGTTTCAGCAGTAGGACATTCGAACTCCATTTGTCGAATTTACCATGTGATCAGTTTGCATGTAGTGTAACACTTGTAGCCAGCATAATAACATTATTCTGTTCATTGGGGGTCTTATTGGAGACGTCTGTACACTAATAGGTGTAATTGTTTAAATCCAAACCAATTCCAAAAATGATTATCTGACATACAAATGAAAATCTGTCCCAGAAATCTCTCAAAATGATGTTTAAAAAAATCCTTATGTTGTAATCATGCATTGACAGAAAAGACAATGGAGAAGTCATGAAAATTAATTGGTCAAATAGTGTGGGTGGGAATCCTGTTTTATCGTGATGTCTTCATCACAAATCAAGAACAGGCACATTCAAATTGTGAAGAGGAAATTCAGGAGGTGTGGTTTGATTGGGTCTCTGCATTATCTTGAACATCCAGAACAAACCTACTAATGAATCAATAAACAGAATAAATAAGACTTTTTGTGGTTAGCGCTAACCATGACCTTCTGTGTAAGTGTACAGCAATACTGATTTTATTTTCTCTGAACACTGTTGCCTGGAGACATGCAGATTGATGCATTCACTTGCTCTCTGAGGGTTTCTCTGCGCTGATCCAAGCTTGTGCAACAGGCTCAGTGAGTCAGCAAAGATATGTGGGCAACATCTTCTTATCATTCACAGTGGTTGTCTGTACTATAATTTTCTAGTGGCCAGGTTTTAACTCCTAAATAATTTATAGCTGCACTAAGTAACTTTGTGCTCTCAAGCAACATCTGTGGTTGAAACTTAAAATTGCAATATGCGGAAGAAAACATTAGTCAGTCGTGTACTGGCACTGCTCTTCTGGCGTATGAATCTCAAAATTTGAGCTTAACCTGACATCGCCTCTCTGTGATCTTGACTGAAGAGTCATAATGTGCTATTTTCATGTAATACAATTAAACATTTGAAACAGAATTATTACTTGCTTTGATTAAGATAAACAACACTTATTTACATATTTGAATGAATTTTACACTTAAATCGCTTTTCTGACTACACTGAATGCACTTTTAAAAAGAGAAGGGGACTCTCCTAAGCCACCACCAGTATATCTTAATATGATTATTCAAGTGTTTTATTATTAATGTTATATATATATGTTTTATTATTTATATGTTTTATTATCTACTATTAATGTTTGAATTGTACTACAGTTTTCAATTTAAGATGTTAAACTCGTAATATGGCTTACACGAGTTCAACAGAAATATTTATTATTTTTATACTATATTGTCCAGCCTCAGTTACTACAATAGCATGTCTATGCAATGCACACAATAACACTGTACAGTAAAAACATTAAACAAGGATTCAATAATGATGGGGATAAAATATATTTTTTTAAAGTCAAAATAATAAGCTTAAATATGCAATCTAACAATTACAAGAAATTGATTTCAGAAGTCATACATATTAAACATGTCACAGTAACTTCACCGGACAATGTAGATACATCATGATCGGTTAACACCCAAGTAAAAAAGAACTGTGTGAATGTTACTGAACTGAGATGAACAGCGTAGTTATTTCTCTAGCCGGAACATGAGACAGCCGGAACTTCTTTCCTGTGTGTGTGGACATGATGTAATGATGCAAAGATTAACATCATAAGCCAGCAATTTCGCGCCAAATCAAACCCGACAGCTCAAAATACAAATAAATTTTATAAGCTTACCGTAGTGAATTGGGGTAAGGTAAGGACATTGTTTTGAACATTGATTGTATATGTACCAGTGTTTCCCATTAAATACCTAGCCAGTTTTATATCTATTTCTACACTTCTCAAAATAACATAAAAGATCTATAGATTTGTGTCAGTATCTGAGGAGCAAGTTCAACACAGGTAACCACTTTTGCTTAATTTCTTTGATGGCTCAAATGTATGCTCTAGTCGATTTTGTGTTTTGACCATTTGTGAACTACATTAAACTCCATCTCATTTGCCATGCTTTGTGGGTGTGACTTTTTTTTTGTTTTGTCATCACCATTCATATCTATACAACCATTGTGTTTATGATTAAATTACTACTTAACCAAAAATTGTTTATCATAGCACAAATTTTTTCACAGATCTAGACTCTTAATTTTGTTCTCAAAGTTCACCAGATTGATGCATTTAACTTTAAAATGTACACCATTCCCCCCCCAAAGATATTCTGAGGTCTACCCACCACAGTCTCACAAAATCCTTGGGGAAAAACTGATGATCTCAGTCAATAATGACAATTTGTTCATTTTTAACCAAAAAAATCTTACATAGTGGAGCTTTAATTCATTCTTCACTTTATGGGATCTATTTTTGTGGGTGTGCAAACCATGGCACTATGCGCAATGACCGTGGGCAACATCTTATGCGATTATTGTGAGAGTGCTAATTCTACGTGCAATTTTCACACTTATGCTAGTGAGCGTGGGTGGCAATGTATGCGCTTGTATGGTAATAAAGTAGCACAAAGATCAGTTTGCTATTTTCCTGAGAAATAGGTCATTGCACTAAGAGGTTTCAAAAGCATGTCTGTTTTAAGCGCAAACTGTGGAACATCAAATAATGTCATGACGATCACTGTTGTAGCCAATTTATGAAGAAAAAAATCTTTAGGTCATGGTTTATTTTTTTCAATTATTATTATTATGTTTATATTTATAAGTTTTAGATAGTACAATGTTTGGTTTTGGTATGATTTTTTTGATCACTTTGTTATTTTGATTATATTTCCATTTCATTTGAAGTGTAATTTGACTTTATAAATAAATTTGGTCAAATGTTTTCATGTTTCAATAAATTAATGTAATATTTCAAAATCAATATCGACTTCAAAAGTAAGCACATTCCAATACAATCACTGTTCATAGTATCCATGATTTGTGTGTCAGTAGATGAAAATTATTAATAATACTTACATGCTCTATAATTTATCCATGGTTCTTGTTAGGGAATGGAAAATATAACAGGAAGCAGACGGTGCCAGAGAAGAACCTTAGAATTAAATTGCACTTGACCCAGCCCATTAGCACTTGCTAATTTCTCCAAAACTACTTGTGCCTAGACTTAGCGTATTCTTCCACAAAAATACCAAAACTTCATGGCCATGCCCATTGACATTGAGTTTATGACTTATGGCATAGTGCTGTGCTCTTAAAATAGGGTCTTCTATCTTGCCATTGCAGTATCTAGGCACAATCATGATTTTAAGATCAAATACACTTCCTAAGGCTTGACCCATGTGCAGTGCGCTAGATGGCACTAGAAATTGTACTCAGGCTTGAAATTATAATCACCAAGGAGACTGCTGATATTAAGATTTATAGTGAAAAAAGAGTTACTTTTTGGTCTGTTCTCACCTAAAACCATTATATTGCTTTAAAAGACAATGATTAAACCACTGGAGCCTTATGGATTAATTTAATGTTGTCTTTCTGCTTTTTGGAGCTACAAAGGCCTGATCACCATTCACTTTCATTGTATGGACCTACAGAGCTGAGGTATTCAAAAAGTCTTTGTTTGTGTTCTGCAGAAGACATGCACATCTGGGATGGCATGAAGGTAAGAATATGATGAGAGAATGATCATTTCTGGGTGAACTATTCCTTTAAGATGGTCAAATTCAGTGAGTGTTGACTGATGATCCAAACCAATTAGCAATGGGACAAATGGCTGGTATTTTGGATGGATTAAACTGGGAGATCATACTGCAGGCTGCTTGCTGTTTAGGCAACTATAAGTGAATGTGAGTAATCAGTATGAGCCACTCTCACAAAGGCCTGCTTCATTACTCTGAGACAGGAAGTTGGCAGGAGATTGCTTCCTCAAAGAGCACAGGCCTCACACACTGCTGAATCAAACAAACAAAAAATCCCCATCTGACTCACCGGCTTACTTCAGCACCTGAACATTTAGCAACAAATCAATGTAAAGTTGCCCGATGTCCACAGGCAAAAAAGACAGCTAATGAGTTAGTAAAGAGTGGACAGAGAGATTCACTCCACTCTAATTCAATCCTTTAAGCATTATAAATTTTACCCTCTCCCTCTCAGTACTCCATCAATGTACTATATATTGTTCTGTATGTACTGTATGTCTATTGCTTCTTTCTACATCAACATAATACACAATTTATTGTCCAGTAATGTTATGCAGATAATAAAACCAGTTAATTTATTTAGCAGATTTATTTAGCTAATCAGTATGAGCAAAAAATATTCTTGCTAAATTAGTTTTATGATCCCTCATCTTTTTTTCTTTTTTTTTTTTAAACAATGATAAGAGGTGTTATAGATTCCATGAACTGTCTTGTATATCTTATTGAATCAGGGCATTTAGGTAGGACATTATCGAAGGGCTTGACCCATTTATAAAATGCTATGAACCCTGATTTGCTAATTGCTGGTCTATTGCAAGGGCGAAAAGACATTTTCATGGACAAATATCACTGTAGTGCTACATGAACAAATCAATAAACAAACAAATGTTTTGGTCTGTTTTTACAGAAGAAAATTTATAAATGTGTATTTCTGCCAAAAGTTTGTGTTGTCACTGTTTCGAAAAATACACTAGCATGAGAGGTGGATATGGTCGAGTTTCACTGGAGGGACCCTAGTTTGGGAGTCAGAGGATATTTAATAATGTATTTATTTTTGTGGCTGTACTGGCATACAAATCTGCATAAATGGCAGCTAATAATCTTAAGTACACACTGTATTGCTAAATATAACTACTGACACTTTTTAGATTACAGAGTTGTAATGCATTATCAGCTTCAGCTGGCTATGGGTGCTTTCAATTCAGAAGTGATCATCACTATACCCGATTTCTTTCAAAGGCTTTACCCTCAACTCTGAAAGTTTCAGAGAGCTAAAAGGTGTGTGGCTCAAAAATAACAGTCATTCAGAGCTCACTTTTTAAATAATTAAAAAGAAAATTATGTTTGGATCGTTCTACAGTATGGCTATCATAATTGTTCACACTATTGTTAGAATTATGCACAAATACACACATTTGTACCCAAATTAATTCGGCAAGCAGACAGCTCAGGTCTTGCTGTTCAAATCTTTGAGCCCACTCAATGGATATTTAAAGAAGCTCTAAGCGCTTTTAGCATTCAGGAATTTCCACCGAGACTTTGGATTAGCCACACCTCCTCTTTCCAAAACCCAGTACTCCAGATATACCAAATGGGCTTATTGATGCCGAAACGAGCAGCAGCAGTTGTCAAAATCTACAGCGGCAAAATAGCGCCCTCAACTGACAACTGTTATGAACAACATGACATAAAAATGACATTAAGCTGCAATCATTCTCTGCAACTAATACACTATGAGAACACGTAAAATGATTGGCAGGCAGAAAGCATCAGAGAGCGCGGCCCACATACCATTTTTTTTTTTTGCTGTTTACAGAGTCTAGTGCTGTCATTGAGACTACTGCGATATCTCAGAACACTTATTTCAGTGATATTTTTCAGGGAGAAGAACTTTTTTTTTTGGCATAACTTTCCATGGAAAAAAATCACTTACAGCACCATTAAGATGCAAAGGATGTCAGATCACAAGATCCCAGTGTGTGAGGACAAAGAGCACCACTGGGATTCTTAAAATCACAAACAAAATACAGAACCCCACATGACACTCCATTAGACGGTTGTGTCAGAGCTCTGTGGGCTGGATCGTGGTGACTGGTCATAGTTTTTTTTTTTTCCTCTCTTTTGACCCAGCCTCCCTTAGCCGCTGTAACTGGCATTAATAAATGATGGTCTCTGATCAGCCAAGATTCACTACAACAAGTATATTATACAGTATGTGCAGGCTGCAAGTGAAAAATGAGAGCTAACATGAAGCCAGTCAAATTAGCTGCATTTTCCCATCTTAACTGTATCTTGAATCAGTTAGGAGGACAGGACATAAAAAAGGAGACATAAAAAGGTTCCAGAAGTGGTGCAAAGTGTGCCGCAGTGTGATAACACTCAAAAGAAACACATCTTCCACATACTGACTGGAGACCTGTTCAGAGAGAGCCTACTTCCTCAACTGGCCATTGGAGGAACCTAAAGTCAGGCCTCTTAGAGCATAGAAAGGGGGGTTTAAAGCTTGGGAAGAGGTATTCAGCACCTTGGACAGCTTCCTTGTGTAGCTTCTTCGTCTGGCACACTAGTGCCCTTTCACTGTCCAGTATCAGTTTACATACCATGCTGATGATACAACATATCCCCATAGACTATTTATACATGTCTAATTTCTTCCCATTCTAACTATTTGTATCTGTTTTGCATTTATTTCTATTTACTGTGGTCCACTTCTAATACTTATTTTATTTCTTATTTAAATGGATAGTTCAACCAAAAATTTGATTCTGTCATCATTTACTCAACCTTTATGTTGTACAAAACGCATATGACTTTCTCTGTTCAGTGGAACACATGAGGAGATTTTAGGAATATATGTTAGTCTCAGTCACCATTCTCTTTTTTCCATTATCTTTTCATTAATACATTGAAAGTCAATGGTGACTGAGGCTTTCATATGGGTTTGGAACAACATAACGTTGAGTAAATGATGACATCATTTTCATTTTTCATTTTTTCATCATCACTTTAATGTCAGTCCAGTGTCTTACCTGACCACAAGAAACTATTCTGCTTCTGGGCTGTTTACACACATTCCACATGCTGGATTTCCATCATTCACCTGCAGTCCCTCAACTTCTCCAGTATCATTTTATCTGCTCTTCCATATTGATATCTCTTCCATATCTATCCTCTCTCCGATTTTGTTTTCTCCTCGCTTTCACTATCTCTGTCAGGTAATCAGCCATACTGTACCAGCTTAACAAATCGCTTTCCATGCAAACTGGCCTCTCAAATTGCAGGCAAGTTTTGCATATATTAGACACTGTGTGCTGGTAATTACTAAGCATTAGCAATGTGTGGGGTGATTATGAACTGTGCTGACATTAGCAGTCTTGAGCCTGAACACGTTAAATTTAACACTCAAAGGAATATACATGTTTGTACACATTAGGCAGAAAGGTGACTGAGGTGCTATGTTTGTGTGTGTGTGTGTGTGTGTGTGCATGGATTCAAGCATGGGGAATTGGTCTATTCCATGCTGATATGCAAATATGTTCTAATTTAGAAGGTAAATGGAATGTAGTCATTTTTTTAACACTACAGTTTAAATTATTTTTTAAAGGAAAACCAAAATGTATATTCTGTCATTATTTACCCTCATGTCATACCAAACCATGACTTTCTATGTTATGCAGAACACAAAAAGAAACAATTTAATATACTAATGTATATTTCTTTCAGTTAACTTTAGACTAGGGCTAAACGATTAATTGAAAGAAATATGACAAAATCTATATATCTATATATATATCTATATATATATCTATATATCTATATACACTCACCTAAAGGATTATTAGGAACACCATACTAATACTGTGTTTGACCCCCTTTCGCCTTCAGAACTGCCTTAATTCTACGTGGCATTGATTCAACAAGGTGCTGAAAGCATTCTTTAGAAATGTTGGGCCATATTGATAGGATAGCATCTTGCAGTTGATGGAGATTTGTGGGATGCACATCCAGGGCACGAAGCTCCCGTTCCACCACATCCCAAAGATGCTCTATTGGGTTGAGATCTGGTGACTGTGGGGGCCATTTTAGTACAGTGAACTCATTGTCATGTTCAAGAAACCAATTTGAAATGATTCGAGCTTTGTGACATGGTGCATTATCCTGCTGGAAGTAGCCATCACAGAATGGGTACCTGGTGGCCATAAAGGGATGGACATGGTCAGAAACAATGCTCAGGTAGGCCGTGGCATTTAAACGATGCCCAATTGGCACTAAGGGGCCTAAAGTGTGCCAAGAAAACATCCCCCACACCATTACACCACCACCACATATATATATATATACACACACACACTCACCTAAAGGATTATTAGGAACACCTGTTCAATTTCTCATTAATGCAATTATCTAATCAACCAATCACATGGCAGTTGCTACAGTGCATTTAGGGGTGTGGTCCTGGTCAAGACAATCTCCTGAACTCCAAACTGAATGTCAGAATGGGAAAGAAAGGTGATTTAAGCAATTTTGAGCGTGGCATGGTTGTTGGTGCCAGATGGGCCGGTCTGAGTATTTCACAATCTGCTCAGTTACTGGGATTTACACGCACAACCATTTCTAGGGTTTACAAAGAATGGTGTGAAAAGGGAAAAACATCCAGTATGCGGCAGTCCTGTGGGCGAAAATGCCTTGTTGATGCTAGAGGTCAGAGGAGAATGGGCCGACTGATTCAAGCTGATAGAAGAGCAACTTTTACTGAAATAACCACTCGTTACAACCGAGGTATGCAGCAAAGCATTTGTGAAGCCACAACACGCACAACCTTGAGGCGGATGGGCTACAACAGCAGAAGACCCCACCGTGTACCACTCATCTCCACTACAAATAGGAAAAAGAGGCTACAATTTGCAAGAGCTCACCAAAATTGGACAGTTGAAGACTGGAAAAATGTTGCCTGGTCTGATGAGTCTCGATTTCTGTTGAGACATTCAGATGGTAGAGTCAGAATTTGGCGTAAACAGAATGAGAACATGGATCCATCATGCCTTGTTACCACTGTGCAGGCTGGTGGTGGTGGTGTAATGGTGTGGGGGATGTTTTCTTGGAACACTTTAGGCCCCTTAGTGCCAATTGGGCATCGTTTAAATGCCACGGCCTACCTGAGCATTGTTTCTGACCATGTCCATCCCTTTATGGCCACCATGTACCCATCCTCTGATGGCTACTTCCAGCAGGATAATGCACCATGTCACAAAGCTTGAATCATTTCAAATTGGTTTCTTGAACATGACAATGAGTTCACTGTACTAAAATGGCCCCCACAGTCACCAGATCTCAACCCAATAGAGCATCTTTGGGATGTGGTGGAACGGGAGCTTCGTGCCCTGGATCTGCATCCCACAAATCTCCATCAACTGCAAGATGCTATCCAATCAATATGGGCCAACATTTCTAAAGAATGCTTTCAGCACCTTGATGAATCAATGCCACGTAGAATTAAGGCAGTTCTGAAGGCGAAAGGGGGTCAAACACAGTATTAGTATGGTGTTCCTAATAATCCTTTAGGTGAGTGTATATATGGTAGTGCGGGGGGGCCTGGGTAGCTAAGTGAGTAAAGACGCTGACTACCACCCCTGGAGTCAGGAGTTCAAATCCAGGGCATGCTGAGTGACTCCAGCCAGGTCTCCTAAGCAACTAAATTGGCCCGGTTACTAGGGTGGGTAGAGTCACATTGGGTTAACCTCCTAGTGCTCGCTATAATGTGATTCTCACTCTCAGTGGGGCACGTGATGAGATGTACATGGATGCCATGGAGAAAAGCGTGAAGCCTCCACAAGTGCTATGTCTCTGCGGTCACGCACTCAACAAGATGCGTGATAAGATGCGTGGATTGATGGTCTCAGACGGGGAGGCAACAGAGATTCATGCTCCGCCACTCATATTGAGGCGAGTCACTACACCACCAAGAGGAATTTGGGAATTGGGCATTTCAAACTGGGGAGAAAAAAGGGAGGACAAATAAAATAAAATAAAAAAAATTTAAAAAAAATAATATATATATATATATATATATATATATATATATATATATATATATATATATATATATATATATATATATATATATATGTGTGTGTATGGCCAAAAGTATTGTCAGTGACATCAATTTTGTGTTTTGCCAAGTTTGCTGCTTCAGTATTTGTAGATAATTTTTTCCTATGTTTCTATGGTATACTGTAAAACAATGATAAGCATTTCAAGAGTTTTAATGGCTTTTATTTGGCAAAAACGTTCAATATATGCAAAGAGTCAATATTTACAGTGTTGACCCTTGTTCTTCATAACCTCTGCAATTCACTTTGGCATGCTGGATATCAGCTTCTAGGCCAAATCCTGACTGATGGCGATCCATTCTTGCCTTATTAGTGCTCGGAGTTGATCACAATTTGTGGGCTTCTGCTGGTCCACTCACCAGGTTCTCAATGGGATTAAGATCCGGAGAGTTGCCTAGCCACGGATCCAAAATTTCAATGTAATGATCTCCGAGCCACTTCATTATCACTCTTGCCTTGTGACATGGTGCTCCATTATTCAGAATTGTGAGAGAGCCCATGAAAAGCAACCCCACACATGGATGGTCTCAGGATTCTTCACTGTTGGAACGACACAGAACTCATGGAAGAGTTCACCTTTTCTTCTCCGGACTATCGATTTTCCAGATGTCCCAAACAGTCGGAAGGGGGCTTCATCAGAGAAAATAACTTTGCACCAGTCTTCTGCTGTCCAATCTTTGTACTTCCTGCACAATTTCAGTCTGTCCTTGATGTTTTTCTTGGAAAGAAATATGCATGCAAAGTGGCTTCTTTACTGCCCTTCTTGACACCAGGTCATTGTCCAAAAGTCTTCGCCTCACTGTGAATGCAGATGCACTCACACCAACCTGCTGCCAATATTGAGCAAACTCTGCACTGGTGGTGACATAATTCCATAGCCGTCTCCTCCTGGCACTTGCTGGACACACTGGGAGGTCCTGAAGCCTTCTTCACTGCAGTTGAACCTCTTTCCTCTTTCTTGATGATCGGATAAATGGTTCTTTCAAGTTCAATATTCTTTGCAGCAATTTCCTTACATGTGAGGCCATTTTGATGCAAAGCGATGATTTCACATCTTTCTTTAGAGGTAACCATTACAACAAGAACACAATGATTGGAAGCACTTCTTCCCACCTTTTATAGCAATCAGACTGCTCTTATAATCCAATCAGAATGATAGAGTGATTTCACTTGATGAATACTCGTTCACACTTTCCAAGATGCTGCTGATCTGATTAGTGAAATGATGTTAGCTGGTCATTTTGTGCCAGGGCCAAAAAACAGTAAAATTTGGGTTTTTGTGATAAAGTAAATTTTTTGGGCCAATGAAGCTTTTTGCAATTATTTAAAATGCATCTGATCACTCTGCACAATAATCTAGAAACAATGTGAATCAACACCACATCAACTGAAGCAGAAAACTTTGGCCACGGCTGTATATATATATATATATATATATATATATATATATATATATATATATATATATATAAGGTAGTGTGGTGGTCTGTTCTCTTTACACATAATTAAAACTAATGAGCACTCTAGATAAACTAGTTGCATATTTTCCAGGTTTCCTAAAATGCTTGACTGCTAAAAGTTACAATTAAAATCTAAAACAACTCCATAATGCCTTTTTTTGTGTACAGAAGAGTGGTGGAGAGCATTTCTCTGCAGTAAATGGCCATTGAGATCACAACTACAAACAAATTTCTTCCTTTATGTTCCATCAAAATAAAAGTTTTATAATAATAATAATAATAATAATAATAATAATTATTATTATTATTATTATTATTATTATTATTATTATTATTATTATTTAGTAGTAGTAGTAGTAGTAGTAGTAAATTTGTACTAAAATATGTGTGACGAGGAGGAGAGCGGGGCCGGGCCGTGAGTGCGCATGGCCGCCCCCCCAATCGGGCTAATCAGCCGAGGTGTTGTTTATTTTGTTGATTCATGATTTTTTTATGGCATTTCCTATGATGTCACAGCCACGCCTCAGCATGCTCCATGTCATGTCACAGTCACGCCTCAGCCTGCTCCATGCCATGTCACAGCCATGCCTCAGCCTGCTCCATGCCATGTCACAGCCATGCCTCAGCCTGCTCCATGTCACGTCACAGCCACGCATAAGTCTGAGCTATTAGACTGAGTTCTCCTGAGCAGGCAAGGGGAACTTTCAACCCTCCGACCCCGCCTAGACCCTCTGAGCCCTGGACTCCGCCTTGGCCTGTCGGTCCCGCAACATCGCCTCGGCTCTGTGTTCCCTTGGCTCCACTGCGGTTCTTCTCGCCTCTCCGGCTCCTCCTTGGTCTGTCGGTCACCTGGCTCCACCTTGACTCTCTGATCCTCTGTCTGCCTCCCTCAGATCCGTCAACTCCACCGGGGACCTCTTTCCCTACGGCTCCACCTTGGTCCTCAGTCCCACCGGCTCTGCCTCAGTCTTCCAATCCCACAGCTCCACCTTGCTACTCCGAGCCTCCGGCGCTGCCTTGGTCCTCCCTGCCCCCGGCAGCCACCCTTCGAGGCTTCGGCTACTTTCTGTGTATCCATTTCTCAATGGCTCCGTCCCTCAAGTCTCTCACAGCACCGCCTTCCATAGCTCCACCCCCCACAGGTTCCACCCTGATTCCATGCTCTACGCCCTACCAATCCTCAAGACCCCTTCCAGCTCCCTATTGAACATTTATGTCATGTTTTCTGTTTTGTTCATGTCTTGGGGCATCGGGAGCTGCCCCTTAATGGGAGGGATATGTCATGTGTATTTTGATGATTCATGTTTTTCATGTCTTTTATTTTGAAAGTTTATTTCCTGTTTAATGTCTTGTGTTCTCTAGTCATGCGATTCCTGTTTCCCCTCCATGTTCATCTGTCTTGTTTCCATTGGGTCTTGTTATCAGTTCTGTCTGTTCATTGGTCATCTTTGTCATGTGTTCTACCATGTCTAGTATTTAAGCCTTATGTTTTCCATATTTCCTTAAATAAAGTAAAAGTTGCCATGTTTATGTCAAGTTTTATGTCAAGTCAAGTTTATATTCATGTTTATGTTTCAAGTTTATAGTTAGGGTTTTTTTGGATTTCACGTTTGTTAATAAATTGCACTTGGGTTCTTCAATTCATCGTCTTCATCATTGCCAGCACGCAGCACCAGAGAGCCACACACAACTGCCATGTATGCGTTTATGTTTGTATTTTTTCTTTAAAATATTACTTGGATGCTTCCCGCCTGCTCCTTGCCCATTTAAAACTTGTTACAAAGTATTTCTATAATTTCTTAATAATAACCTCTTATTGGGTTCCAAAAAATAATTGCGAAAAGTGGTCTGAGACCCTATCACAAAGTGGACAAAAACAGGTACACAAGAGATACAATGTGAAGGTGATTTGAATCTTTTTTTCCCCTCAATACTTCACTGAAATGTTTTTTTTTTTTTTTTTTTTTTGGTCATGTTCTTTTTAAGAAGACTCAAATGTGAACACTAGGGATGCAGCAAAATTTCAGCCACTGAAATTTTTTGCCTGAAAATTTATTTTTTTGACTGAAAATTGCAAAATTTTTGGACGAAAGAGAAAAAAGGCCGAAAAAATGAGCCAATATATATGCCTCCCTGCCCCTCAGTGCTCAGGTTTCACTCTCGATTGATCTAATCATTATCATTGTTATCATATTAACATTGTTAAACACAACTGTTGTTGTTGTTAATAATCATATCAAAGTTCAAAATGCAATTAGATTTGTGGACCAAATTGTTCAGCCCTAATAGTGACTCACTTTAATGTTTAATGAAGCACCAAAAAGTGTCATAAAAGTGCATATACCAAGTCTGCTTATGACACAATCACTTTGTAAGAGGAACAAACCGTAGTTTGAGTCCTTATTCCCTTTCAAATCAAATAACTGATAATCCTTAAACAGTGCAGCTTTCCAACATGGGGGGGCTATGATGATAAAATCAAACCTCATTGTTTTTTGGCACAAGTTGAATTGACTACTTGTGACATTTTTGGGTGCTTCATTAAGCATTAAAGTGAATCACTATGTACTGCAATTGCATTCAGTTGTATACATTGTATAGCATCATTTTATTTCCTATTGAGTTCCACAGAAGAAAGAAAGTAACTTGGGTTTGGAACAACATGAGGTTGAGTATAGCATATAGTGACAGGTTTTTAATTTGTGGGTGAACAATTCCTTTAAGGTAGAAAATATTTAGGCTACCTAACCCAAAAATGTAACAATTGTATACAGTATGTTTCAATTAGGTTGCATGCTCCAAACAAGAGGCCATTAATGTGTGGTCTGTTTCAATTATGCAATAAAATATTTGAATGATTTTGGTTTATTTTAATAAACACTTTCCTTATCTCCACACAGATGTGTGTTGTTGTACTGGAGAGTGTAAAAAAAGAGGCATGAAGAACAGTTCAAGAGAAAAATCAATACAATGTCTCAAATTGCTCTACAAATGGTTGCATTAAGTGTCTCTAAAGGAAATAAAAGGTAAGAGAGAGAAAGAGCATGTCGAATGAAACATTGCTGGCCCTTCTCAAAGTCAACAACACAGCACATATTGACAATGTGTTTACTGGCAGAGGTACTTGTTATTGATGGTTACAGGTTGTAATTAGAGAATAATATGACTTGAGCTGTCTTTAAATCAGCAAATGCAAACAAAAGAATAATTCATAAACCATAGTTCAGAGTAATTTGTGTTTTTTTACTGCAACATGCTTGATACAGAAAGAAGTTCACTGTTTACACTTCTTATCAGTGATACTGGATAACACACACTTCACTGTCTGTACCGGTCAATAAGAATCCCCTCAACTTCTCTCCCTTAAGTAACAGGCAACACATTAAAGCCATTCCACAGTAATTGCAGCTGTCTTGCAGGCTTTCAGAAACTGGATGGCTCTGACAATAAGCCACCACATCACCTGTCAATAAAGACATGAATGTCATGACTGACAGACAGATCGTTTTAAAGGGCTTTTGCCCATCAGGCCAAGATCTGCTTAATTTTTAAAGTACTTTCCCAATGCACAGATCAGTTTTCATCAATTACTACATTTTGTCCAAGGAAAGACTGACTGGGGCTACAGTAGTTGTTACAGTAGTTTTCTCTGGTGAGTATTTCTCAGGGTATGTTTAAAAAGTAGGTTTGAAAGTCAATTTCTGTACAGGCATATACCTTAAAGTCTTAACTACTGAAAAAAACCTACTGAGTATTTCCATAATTGTTGCAAGGGGAAAAAATACTTCATTGAACACGTGTTGACCTCTTGTGACAGCATGCCCCAAATTGTCACAATAAGATCTAGCCTATATTATACACTATTCACCCAACTTAAACAGAAAAAACAAAAGCACAAAACAATACATGAAACAGCAAAAATTAAATCCAACCATTGTTTAGCCAACAGAAATTCTAATTAAAAGAATATTCCGGGTTCAATTCAAGTTCAGCTCAAATGACAGCGTTTGTGGTATCATGTTGATTACCGCAAAAAAATAGTGTCGACTCTTCTCTCCTATTCTTTAAATAAAGCAACGGTTACAGTAATGGCACTTACAACAGAAGTGAATGGAGACAATTTTTGTAGGGTTTAAAAAGGCAGAAATATGAAGCTGATAATTTGACAAAAACACTTGCATACATTTTTCTGTTAAAAATTATTTGAGCTGTAAAGTTTAAACAGTCAATTTTAGGGTTGTTTAGGGTTAACGGCTTAACATTGTCATAGCAACAAAGATGTAAAATTGGATATAACTTTACACAGAAAAAGTTAAGTGATTTTATCGCACTAAAATCTTGTTTACATGTATATTGTTTACGTCTTGTGGCTAGATGTTTAAACAGTGAAGATTGTCAAGTTTACGGATTGCCCCATTCACTTCAATTGTAAGCGACTTACTGTAAATTGTATTTTTTAAGAAAAGGAAGGACAAATAGTAATAATTTTTTATGGTAATCTACATTATGCCACAAATGCTTTCATTAAACTGTATTGAGCTCAGAATATTCCATTATTTATTTAATGATTTATTCATAAAATTACAACATATAAAACACGTGTCTTCCGCCCAATCAAAATCCTACCAGTAAAGGAGTCTCCCTAACTTTCTGATTTTACTGAAATAGAAAACTGAGGGAGGAAATCTCTCCCTGCTGCTGCAGTCTACGAAACAAATTTATGGTCCTAAATGACTGGAAAAGATCCACAAGCTGATACACATTCTCCATGGATCAACAACTCATAGTGGCATCCACAGAAAAGGGAGCGAGGAGAATCTTTTTGCTACTCCTTAACAACAGTGAAAGGCTTCAGTCGGAAAGAACAAAATAAAGCAGGGATCAGAATCCCTGGAGAGGAGGAGCAGTGCCTCCGTACCATGGCAGCATCCATTGTTTACTCTCACAGTGTGAATCATACTCTCCACAGCATAACCCCAGACTTAAGTCCCACTGATCTGAGCACATCTAAGACATGTAGAAGGCTTGATTCATCTAGTTGGAGGTTTTGGATGACGACAGAATAGGCAGAATGCCAGGAGAGCTTCCCAGCTAAACATTAACTTACCAACTCACAACACTCAACTTTGCTGGGACTCATTAATTCAAATAAATAGATAACTGACACAGTCATCACCGTTATAATGGTTTCATTGAGAAACAATACCAGGAATAATCTGCAAGCTGCAGCTACATAAATTCGCTCAATGGCACACACTGGGTGTGTCTCTCAACATCCAGATTATTTATTTATTTATTTATTCTGTTCTCTAAGTGCATCGGAAAAATTTTGCACAGCACTGGAGACTGCAAATGCATTCAAATGGGCCTTTATGAAACTTTTATACCATCCTGATTGTACATTATTAAAAAACATTATAATCTGCATTTTAGTGTGGCAAATGAATTAAATTCACGAAGCTATAATAAAAATAAATATATTTTTTGAAATATTAAAAAAAACAGTCAAAGCCTAGAATGCAATACCATAAACATTAATTTAATAAAATATCAGTTAAGTCTTTAAAAATAAACTTGAGAATAAATAGAATAGATAAACTCTAGACATTTAAATAATTGGCCCACTTACCAATTCAGCAAGGATAAATATACAAACACTGAATGCCAGGTCGGCGTTCTTAAACATTGTCTTGGAAATAATACAGTTTATTCCAATTGATTATGGAAATCACATAACATACCGGACTACATTCGGTCCATGAATTTGATGTTAAATAAAACTTAATCATCATGATCATCAAGTCATGTCAAGCAGGTGCATGCAGACCCCCTGAAAATAATCAATTACGAAGCGTATTATTAAAACTTAAGTAGGAATTTCCATAATGACACTTACCGCTTTGCTCTCCAAGAAAGACGAGTTTGAATTTCCTTAAAGGGTTTCCAAAGTCATTGCCCACGGACATGTTTGGGGGTTTATTGTTTACCAGCGTGTTTCCACCGGTTTCAATGTCTGGATAGGGTAACGCGATGTAAAAGCGGCGCTTCTGTGCTTTTGGAAACGGGAATGCTGCACTGGATCGCCTGACAGCCTCAAGAGCTGCTGCGCATGCGCGGCCTCGCCTCACCTCTCTCTCTCTCGACGTTATATTAACCCACAGAACGTGACATCATGCCGTATCACCCACAGCACGCAGGTTATAATATGCTCGAAAGATTTATAGCTATGAGATTTATTAAAATATAAAGGCTCACTGGTTGTTCTTAAATTAATGGTTCAAGCTGAAGCTAATCGAGGTTACTTTTTTGAGCACTTGTGGCACTTAACCACAGGTTGTTTTAAGGGTCCGTGGTAATAAGTAGGCTATGTCGGTTACATGCAAATCACTCCTTACTACATTGTGGGCTTAATATACTGTGTGTGGAGCAAAATGTGCCCTACATTGTTGTGTAGTAATGCTTTACTTGAAACTACATCTTTAAAACATTAAATACTTAGCTAAATCAGTGGTTCTCAACCATGGAGCCAGGGACCTTAGCAAGATTACCTAAAATTAAAGTTATTTGAAAAAAGAATAGTCCATGTTCAATACAAGTAAAGATTAATCGACAGCTTATGTGGCATAATGTTGATGACCACAAAAAAAATATTTTGGCTCGTCCATCCTTTTCTTTAAAAAAGCAAAAATGGGGGGCCTGAATAGCTCAGCGAGTATCATTGCGGACTACCATCCCTGGAGTTGCAAGTTCGAATCCAGGGTGTGCTGAGTGACTCCAGCAAGGTCTCCTAAGCAATCAAATTGGCCCGGTTGCTAGGGAGGGTAGCCATGGGGTAACCTGCTTGTGGTCTCGATTAGTGGTTCTCAATATCAATGGGGCACATGGTAAGTTGTGCGTGGAAAGCAGAGAGTAGCATGAGCCTCCACATGAGGGAGTTTCTGTGGTGTCATGCAAAACTAGCCATGTGATAAGATGTGCGGACTAATGGTCTCAGAAGTGGAGGCAACTTGTCCTCCTCCACCCAGATTGAGTAAAGTAATTGTGCCACCATGAGGACCTACTAAGTAGTTGGAATTGGGCATTCCAAATTGGGGAAGAAAAAAAAAAAGAGTTTACAGTGAGGCACTTACAATGGTATTGAATGAGGCTGGTTTTGGAAGATTTAAAAGGTAGAAATACTAAGCTTTTAATTTAATAAATGCACTAACATTTATTCTTCTGTTAAGACATATATTATTTGAGCTGTAAAGTTGATTAAATCATCTGTCCCACTTTATATTAGGTGCATTTAATTAGTTACTGTTAACCTTACCCCTAAACCTAACCCTACCCTTACCCAAAGCCTAACCCTGCCCCCTAATTTAAACCTCAACCTCAGTCAGGGCCGTAGCTAGAGGGGTGAAATGTGGTAATGATTCTAGAGGCGACAGGTCTAGGGGGGACCCACAACAAATTCAAAACTGTATTTTTTAATAGGAAAGGGGCCTAAAGCAATATACAGTCAGAGATGTACAACATTTCAGCTGACATCATATTTCTTGCTATAATTAATCCTCATAACAACGGTTGATTTTATTGAAGAATATACCGTTCTTGAAACTTCTAGTGTCCTGAAATGAATTGTGACAAATTCATTTAGTCTACTTTTGCTTATATACAAAAATGTTTTTATAAAAAAAAGTTAGAAAACAAGCAGCTATAATTAAAGCAGAAGATGAACCAGAGAAAATATCTTACTATATACTAAAAAATACTAAATACTATATTGGGGGCCTTCAAATATTGTCTTGGACAATGAGGTGCCTTGAGAACCAATGAGCTAAATTATAGAAAAAATATAAGCAACAGTTTGGTGTTCATGAACAAATTTCATTTCTGAAATAACTTATACATTGGTAAATACATATTACATTAGCTTAGTACAAAGTTTTCAGAAAGCCACGATTCATTATTCCAAGCAGCGATAAGAGAAGCATTGTGTCACTAGAATTAAGAAACGTGTGAAAAAGAATACATAAATGGTATAATACAACAGTAACATTAAATATAAAAAAATATATATATTTTACAAACAGATTATGCTTATTTTCAAAAATGTCTTCACATTTGAAAGAAACAATTAAAATATCAGGCTACTATTGTTATTAGAAGCTACATATTTGACCTCACACTCTGTGAGTTTTTAAATATACACAGGTTACTAGGGGTGTAATGATCCATCGATCTGGATCTGGATTTTTTTTCAACATCTGAAGTACCTTATTTTGTTGTGGATGTGCCAATGTGGATACAGTGATCTGAACAAATTAATCAAATTATATTTTGTTTGCATTTGAGGGCACATTTGTTTTAATTGATAGTGTAAAATAGGCACATAATACCGTAATATCGATCGCAGGCCCCTGAATCGAATTGTATCGCGGCAGACTTTGAAGTATAAGCAAATATCGGATTGCAGGCCAAGAGAATCGATTCAAGATTTTATCATGATGAAACATCCGATTTACACCCCTACAATTTACAACTGATTTTGGTATACAGAGCATCCTACATCCTTCAAATAGTACACAAATATATATATATATATATATATATATATATATATATATATATATATATATATATATATATATATATATATATATATATATATATATATATATATATATATATATATCTCCATTCTCCATCATATATCAATTACATATTAAAAAAAAAAAAAAAAATACAATAAATTGACATTTCTATTATGTTTTGTTTGGAAATTACTTACTGCAGATGAAAACTGTTGCTAAAGTTTGGATGAATGTCCAGAGAGCATTACAGTTTTTGAAATCTGAGTATTGCTCTTTTTTTTCACCAAAATAAATGTGGATGAGGTGGCAAGCTGGCACCATGTACAACTTGAGAAATATCCAAACTGCCAGGTGTTGGAATGAGAGGCTTCTGATGAAAGACATCCAAGGGCTCAACTCACTGAGGAGATTCTCAAAAGTTAAAGCCGGTGGGCTAAGCAGGGTTGAGGCATCACAAAGGTTCCTCAAACGTTTTCTCTAAGCTGTACTCTCTGGTCCGATGCATTTTCCAGCCAATAAATGCCATGAGTGTAATGCCTACTATCTTATAGCCCACCTGAAGTCCTAGATACCTGAAAAAAGTCATCACCATCATTATCATAGCTAGTAATTAGTCAATTAACTGTAATTATCATAGAAAGTATACATTATTTATGTGTCTTTGATCTTATGAAATACTTAAAGGCTAAATGTACCACTTCAGGATTTTCAACTCAAACATACTGTACCTTCATAATGCATTTAGGTCAAGTGAGAACATATCCTTACCTGTTTCTAAGGAGGTTGTTGTCATAGTAACCACAGCCTTGCTTTTTCCCACAAGCAGTTTTCCACCATATACATGTGGAGTCTATGGTCATTCCAAATAGAGCCGGGGCTGGCAACCAAGCTAAGCAAAGAAAGAGAGATAAAAATACTTAATTATAAATTTAATAATATATATTACTCTCCCCAAAATAACCAAACTAGCAAAGATTTCAATAGTGTTCATAATAATACTTCTAAATGTTGTACACTATATAGTTAGGTTCTTGTCTCACCACAAGGGGGCACTATTATATATACAGTAACATACGAAGTAGATTTTTTTCCCCCAATACTCTTTCATTGTGCAAATATCATCCCTACTTATCCCAAGGCTAGAAATTCAAATAGCTTTTAACACTACTTATTTATATGACACAAACATTACATTAAAATCAAAGAGGGTAAATTGGTATTTGACTTACTCAGAACCCTGAGTAGCAGAAATTGGATACCAATGGCAAAAGACTTCTCTTCTGGAGGAACAACTCTACAAGTATAAACATACAGATTTAGTGAAATTAAATTTAAAAAGGGATCGTTCACCCCAAAATGAAATGTCTCATTACTTTACTCAGAAGCCATATGATAGGTTTGGGTGAGAAACAGATAAAAATGTAAATCCTTTTTTTACTCGAAATCTTCACTTTCAATTTCAGATGTGAAAGTGAAACTAAACAGGCACAACATTTGGCTTTCAGGTGTAAAGGTGAAAGGTGGCGATTTAGAGTAAATAAAAAAGGACTTACATTTTGATCTGTTTCTCACCCACATCTATGATATCACTACTGAAGATATAGATTTAACCACTGGAATCATATGGATTCATTTGATGCTTCCATTATGTGATTTTTGGAGCTATAAAAGGTCTGATCACATTATCTTGCATTGTATGGACTTACAGAGCTATTCTTCTAAAAATCTTAATTTGTGTTCTGCTGAAGAAAGACTACACATCTGGGATGGCATGAGGGGGAGTAAATGAGTATTTTCATTTTTTGGTGAACTATACCTTAAATTCTGCACAAAAACTCAAAATTATAACAACAGTATATAGTTTGTGAGTGTGCACGCATACATGCATGTGTGTTTCTCACCTTAGCACCATCATGTAGATAGGGTTGTGTGTTAAGCTTGCAATAAGCCCGGCCAGAGAGATGAGGAACATTACAGGCAGGAGAAAGTGGGGGCATCTGTTGGCACAAGGGCCAGGTTTGGCAGTGCCCATATTAGGAATGCAGTGGCAGTTACTATAAACCTGAATTTGGAGAAATAAAGGACAATATTCTGGTTTACTTTATCAATAGCAACATTTTGTGCACAACAAGCATCATTACTTGTAAGTGATTGTTATAAAAATGCTATAAGCATAGAGTGAATTTAAAAGGGATGGTTCACCCAAAATGAAATTGCTGTTATCATTTATTGAACCCATCAGAATTTTTTCTTTCATGAAACACAAAATGAGTTGTTACACACTGTTAGCCTCAGTCACATTCACTGTATGGAAAAAGGATGCAATGAAAGTGAATGGTGACTGAGGCTTACATCTACTGCCTTACTATTCTTTTTGTGTACCATAGGAGAAAGTCATACAGGTTTAAAGCAATATTAGGTTGAGTAAATGGTACAAGAGTTTCCATTTTTCAGTGAACTATTTAATTTATGTCTGCTGTGGAGTCTTAGAAAAACAGCAACTTGGGGTGAGTCATTAGACAAACACTTGCTTATCGTGGTTTCCTTATGCTCTATTGACTTCCAATTGCACAGTGTCCTCCATTGTCTGTTTTATACAATTCAACAAGGAGCCCAGACCTACGTTAGCAACTCTTTCTCATCATAATTACCTCTCTGTATGATATGTGCTGTAGCACATTATCATCAGCTGGTCCTGGAAGACACTTGCTTTGCAAATATATTGAAGCTTTAACACTGTAAAGTTGTTTGAGTCCCCAGAGCACTTCCTCCAGGAAATATTGCTAATTAAGGATTGATTGGACACAGTCATTGACTTCTTACAGAGCGTGACTGGTCACTTGCTCGGTGTTTCTAGTACAGCTGAGACTCCCAGTGAGCTGCTATCTGGCCCTATTATGAGCTACAAGTCTAAACTGACAGAAGTATGCTGTCGTCTTGCTAAATAATAGTGGCTTGAGATAATTTTACAAATGTAAAAAATTAAAATGTGCAGTTGTAACCTTAAGGAGCAATTTATATGTGACCTGACCCATAAATTACTTTTGATGGTGAAGTGTGTAATTTATGTGCCTCTTATGGCACCAAATGCTATTGCGAATATAATAACTGTTTTCAAGTAAGTTTCCTGAACACTACACCCTTCTTCCATTGGTTGGACAAAAAGATGGGATGTCTATATTGACTCAAACGCATTATATTGGTTGGTCCAGAGTTGCTGCATTAGGCTGGTTGTGATGCTCAAACAAATCGAGCAATGTTTTGATACCGCCACAGAGCCACAGTCAGTGTTTATATTTGCGCAGTTAGGGTTTTTGAGTAGTCATGCAACAGTTTTCATCTGTCTGTCCAGGTATACATTATCCATTGCGAAATCGAATATTTGATGGAACGTTTTTAGCTAAGCAAGTGCTACAGTGTACCTTTAATGTGTCACCACTGTCTTTTGAACCATGCGTGCACACAACTCCAAGGCCAATTGTAGTACGATTAAATTGGACAAAGCCAAGCAACAATCACATTTTGTAGGTATGTTAATCTGACTTCACAAACATCTGACAATTTCAGTCAGAATATGTGCGTTTGGCTGCCAAATATATTTGGTAGTTTCTTACCTGGACTCTGTATGGGTTGTTGGGATCCATAGTGAAGTTTGTGCACCCTGCATGGCAGGGTGAGATGTATTCAATGTTGTTTTCCCCACACACTGGGTTAAAGGCACTGGTGGTGCAGGAGCAATTGGCACTACAGGACACGAGCAGCCTGCAGGGCATGACAAAACAGTTTAGCCTTTACTCGCAGAGCACAAACAACCATTTTATGAATTAGTAATCTTAACATTCAGTGTACAGTGAAGTCTAATAGGAACAGACTTCAAGAAACAGAATATAGAGCATTTAATTAAGGGAGTCTTACAGTGTGTGTGTGTGTGTGTGTGTGTGTGTGTGTGTGTGTGTGTGTGTGTGTGTGTATTTATTCTTGCAAGACTGTAACAATAACAGTAGCACATTCATAAAGTTCATGGCACAAAGTCCTACCACTAGTGTTCCATTTGAATGCATAGTGTTCTAGACAAACGTACATCATATCCATTTCCCTTTCCAGCAAGGAAAAGTGAAGGCATTACAATATTTGTCCGATAGGACACTGCATTTTTGTATGATGATCTGAACCCCAACTTAGTACAAGAACCACTCTCAGTGATTCTACCCTTGCTGTTTCTCCTCTGGCTGCTAGCTCCTCTGATTACGGCTTTTTACTAGCTGAAGTTGTTACAAACTTTCCCTAGAACACAATGGTCTGTTTCCAAACATTGGCAGATGACATGGAACAGACACAGTTTAACGGTGTTCTCAGAGTCTGTGAGGGGGACTGGCTGTCTTTCACATCCTAAATTAGAAAGGGTCTTTCTATTACTATTATTGGCATTAAAGCTGCAGTGTTACATTTTTGCACCAATTGCGCCACTAAGCGGAAAAATAAGCATTGTCTGCAAACATCTTTCCTGCATAAAGCCCTATCAACAAACAGTCCTGCCCCAAATCATGCCATTGGTTGCATCAAAGTTGTTGCATCTGGCTATTTGGGATGCTCAAACAAACCGAGGAATGTTTTGATAGTGCCTTAGAGACAGTGTTTACACTTTTTGAGGAAGTCAACCTATCAATGTCTTACAGTTGTCTCTGCATATTAAGCTGGGGTAGGATCATTGTTTTAACATCAAAATGTTAGACACCTCAGCTTCAATTTATACTCCTTTTTTTACAACTATTTATTGCTTACAGATCATTTATTACAATGGTAATTGATCAGATAAGCCATTAAAATAATCAACATGATAAGACAAATTTGTTCGATTTGTTAGAATTTGAAATCCTTGGCGATCATGATTTTCAGTTTGATTACATTTCCTATAGCGCCATCTGGTGCTCTGCGCATGCATCAAGCACTAGGTATTGTAAGCGAGCTTGAAATCTTGATCATGTCTAGAGACTGCAATGACATGATGGACAGTGAAAAAGAAGATATATTTTGGTCTGTCTCACCCAAAATGAACTGGATAGCTTCTCAAAACATTGATAAAACCACTGAAGTTATATAGATTACTTTTATGCAGACTTAATTTCCTTTTTTGGAGCTTCAAGCCCTGATCACCATTCACTTGCATTGTATTGGCATACAGAGCTGAAAAATTGTTTCTAAAAATCTTTGTTTGTGTTCTGCAGAAAAAAAAAAACAATGTCATACACATCTGGAATGGCATGAGGGTGAGTAAATGAGATAATTTTCATTTTTGGGTGAACTATCCCTTTAACATAATTTAAGTGTGATAAAATTGCTTATTTACCTTTTCTGTGTAAAGTAATATCCAATTTTACAACTTTGTTGCCATGAAGTGCTGTAAACCCTAACCCTGTTTATTGTTTAAGATTGTTTTGTGGAAATCAACATTATGCCACAAATGCACTCTTAGAAAACAAGGTCAAGTGTGAGTTACAAATCCATCACTGGGATGGATTTAGTTTTCCCAGAGGAACAAAAAATATAAATGTACCTTTAAAGGACACAATAAGTCCTTAGGGTACAAATATGCACCCAAAACAAGTTTTACATTTTAACTTGAGGTACAAAAAATGTCCCCTTATTGGTACCACCCCATATTCTGAGAATATGCTGTCAAATGTGAACACAGATTAATCCTTTAAAACTAGTCCAAGAAACTTTACAATGTGTTATTTGGTTTCTCACTTATGTTGGCCAGCCTGACCTGTCAAAACCTTCTTGTTTCACACCACCAGTATTGTGTGACCAGGACACATATGGTTTATGGGGAACGTGGGCAAAAAAAACGAATGTTTTTTTTTTTATTAAATGGATAAAATTAGATAAATGGAAAATTGTAAAAATATTTCCATGATAACAAGTGTTTACTAAATCAAACAAGCATCCTATGTCACTCACCCATTAGCGGCATTAGATTTTATTGGATAAACACCAGCAACATCTTGTGTAGGGCAACCCATGAAGAAGAGTGGCACACAGAAAAAGATAGAGATGGTGAGCATTATGACAGAGAAGCGTGGAATGACTCTGAAGGACAATCCCCAGCGCTTCATAATCAAACCCCCCAGCACCATCCCCACGGCAACAGATGGTAGATTTAAAGCACCTGAGAGAGGATAAAGATTTCATTACAGATATCCTTAAAAAGGATGTTTCTCATTATGAAAATACTGAGACTAATTTAAGAGCAAGATTATGCCACATTATATCCACACACACACACACACACACACACACACACACACACACACACACACACACAAATATCTGAAACTACACTGAAACATTTTTTTAACCAAAAATAATTTTCATGTGTAAAAATGTTTCAAAAAGTCAAAAATATTATTTACAGTAACATTACAGAATCAACCTAAATACGTAAAGTTACAACAACAGAACCAATTTTAAGAGTTAGATCCAGTATAAAAAGCTCCTTAAGGTAACAATACAAGTGTTTTTTGTTTTTAAAATATAGTGATAGACAGACAACTGAAATCCAGTCTCTAAGACTCTGATTGGTCTTGTGACAGATGGGTTTGGTTAATGTCCAGATTCAGAGAATACAGAGTGAGACTATTTTATAATACAGTTATGAATGGACAAAGCACAAAAAACTTTTAAGCCATTTTTCTCAGTTTCAGTGTTGGCGTAGATCTTGTGTTTTGGCTTTGTAGGCCAGAAATTCCAAGCAGGCCAATTAACAGAACCGACAGAAGCATTTGTATTCCCTTGTGTCAGTTTCAAAATCTATTGACAGCCTAGATTTTAATTTGTTTTTGTTTCCAAATGTTTATGGTAAACATTAAGTAAGTGTTCATCAATTTCCACAATTTTGTGTCGCATTTGCCATCATTATTAATAAAAAAAACAAACAAAAAAACAAGTATATTTATCGTATTATATCAACCATCTGATCTCTAGCCTTTGAAAACCCATTTCAGTCAACCACCAAACAACTGTGCTCATCTATAATGTTTTTTAGTATCATATGGTGGCTGACCTATAAGAAGGCTGCTGTAGGCAGCAGAGGCACTGTACTGGCGCTCCAGGAACTTGTTGAGGAAGGTGGCGAGTCCAGCGATCACAGAGGAGAAGCAGCACTGGGTCAGAACCAGCAGCAAGAAGAGAGGACTTAGCAACAACTTAACAAACATCTTCGGGAACACTGCAAGAACACAGACAGGACACAAAACAGATCTATTAATGTTTAATATGTTAACATATTAAATTAACATTGATTCTTTTTGAGTGAACCTAAGAGGATTTTTTTTATATGAACAGAAAACATTAATCAATCCCTTATGAAGGGTTTCTGGCATCGTCCCTGCAGTAAAAATGAAACCTATTAATGCAATCTAGTATTATAGCAATGATTAAGTAATATAATTTCAGTGTAATTACAATTATTGCTTTTTCATGGTCATGGACATTTTTCTTTTTCATTCAAAATAGTTGACTAAAGACAAATGTCTCACATTCAAAGATATTTGTTAGCTTAAATGGTGGCATGGAAATCACAAAGCCTTAGGAATATGGTTGATTGAGCAACATTCTCTCACAGATCCAAAGTGAGTTAGATACAAATATGATATCTACAGGAAGCTAGGGTACAGAGCCATCTGGGCAAGGAATTTACTTTTTCTTCACTTTTGTATACTTAAAAACAAGGTGTTTGACACTTGGATGAGTTACAGTATAGTTGAGGCAAGAAATTATAATGGGTGGGGCAATTATTTGTTGAAATAGGGGGTCTGGAAGAGTTCTCTACTTAAAACAAAGTCTCTAGAACGTGGCAGGACCAATTTCTTCCCACTCAGTCCAGCTTGTGGTCCAGAAAAACCCAAACATATACTCTCATAGTGTACATATCCACACACTATTAAAGTACATAAAATAGATTTGTCCCTGTACATTTGTGAGCTAAATGTTATAACACCCAAAAATAAAAAGGACACTGACATGCACAACTATTTTCAAACAGAAAACCAAATTTACCCTGAGCACACATGAATAAAGACATGAGCATGCAAAAAACGCCCGTTTACAAATCATGCTCTGGGGGCTGGTAAATTCGAAAGAGCAGTGACAGATCCTGTATGCTGAGTATGCTGTATGACTCATCATACAGGAGAAAGGCAGCACACTGCATGGTGAAGCCTAACATCTATGGACTATGTTTGATTTTTGGTTTTAAGACAGGCTGGTTTATTTAACTGGCCATTACACATTAGAGTGGACTCACTTTTAAAGAAATCCAGCATGGAGCTCTCTTGTGATTTCTTGTTGTCATCTTTCATGATCTCACCCTCCAGCTCAAAGGACTGCAAAAGAAGAATTTATTTTAATAAGTAAATAATAAATAAGTAGCAAGCACATGTCTAGAACATTCCCTTTGTTTTGTATGACTGTCTTTATGCATTAGGCCCAAGTTTTTGAACAAACAAAGATCCCTATTGGCTTTTTCGCTACTTTGACCCCTCTTTCAAGTTGTAGAACTGTGGAGAGCTTTCAGAAAAATAGAAATAGACTTTGCGTCTTACTGTAAATTGTGGTGAAGGTATTGTATATCAAATTCACAGCTATGGTGTTAGCTACATTTAATTTTCACAGAGTCAAACACACGGATGATCTGTTAATCATGACAGGATGCCAAATAGTTGTTTTTGGGGAGGAGTTTCTATAAAAATAATCTGCTATCTGTTGTACCTCATAAAGAGCCATGGAATCTCCAAAATAACCATCACTGATTTTTAACTGCAGAGACAAAACAAGCTACAGAACTACTGTTGAATAGACTATGCACGGTCACTTCCACATTTTACATCTGGCGCAGTGCCGGAAACAATTTATTTCGACGTTGATAAATGCTGTCAAGATGACTTGGGGGAAATATCTTTTCACACACATTATTTACAGGGGTTTCTGTGGATGACATTAGACAATATTCTTTGCACTGCACATAGCCTATGTATTTCCAGTAAAATCTGAGGGCAATAACAAGTTTCTGGTATCATATTTAGCCTTAGCGAAATTGTCAAGAGAGTTGCTGCAAACTACTCTTCTTTCTAAAATAAAATGATTGATCCCCAAATCTATTAAAATCTATATTTAAAAAAAATATAAAAAAAATTATTTCAGTATTTAAAGCATTACAAAAGGCTCTTCCAACTGGTTGCTATAGTAGTGGACACAAAAACGTGCAAGCCGTAAACTGTATTACTAAAGTATATAATAGTTAGTTCCAGTCCTCTAATCTGATTGGACAAGCACTCTGCAGAGGTCCAGAAAGTCTGTCAATGAGCTTTATATACAAGTTTAAATACAAACAATATGAAAATTGCAGAACTGCTTTCCCATTGTGTGAGGCTTTCTCTGTGTGAAATCCAGTGACTCTACAGCGATTGGGGACACGTGAGGAATACAATAACACAAATGATTCATGTAATCGAAAGCACAAACAAACACCAAAATTTCTAAGTTAGGCTCAGCCTGGGTTTTAGTGGCATCCGCAGGGCAATGAAACATCATTCACTCAAACAGTCCTAGTTATTTAAAAAAACATTTTTTTAATTATTATAATTTCCTAGCCAAAGCTCATATGTACACATAGGTAAAGCACCCTATTCTTCTGAATGAAAAAAAGGTACAGTGAAGGATTAATTCGTTTTTATTTGCCATGAAGATGGCATATATTCAATTGCTAAATTATACTAACCTGTAATACTTAAACCTAAAAAATATATAAAAATATAAAGAACCTGTACTGTATATTCTTTATCTAACAAGATGAATCAAAATAAATAGATGCATATACAGTCGGGACATTGCTTACGGTGCTGGTCTATGGCTTTTGAATATTCACCCTCATAGTGGTCGATGGTTACGTATGTAACCGTGGTACTGTAAATTCTGGATGACAGCCAGAGACAGTGCCACAGTAAATGTATGATCACAGCACCAGCCAGATAGGTCGCAAAAAAGAATACCAACGAAGTCACTTAGTGATATAATCTGAACTGAGGGAAATAAAATCCACTGCAGTTCAGCACCCAGCCTCAGAACTTTGTAGCACATTCTGAGTGACCAGGAACTCTGGCGGTCATCTAAAATTTACGGTTACATAGGTAACCAGCATTCTGTTACATTCCTCCTGACCGCCAGAGATGGTGTTACAGTAATGGATGACCAACACAAACAAAGTCACAAGGAATAACTCACCAAACAACAGGGGTCATCACCGGAGAACAGAAATTTGCAAAAGTGCATGGGGAGGACCAGGTGTCCACAACACAGATGTCCACGAGGGAAACACCCCTGAAGGCAACCCATGAGGAGGAGACCACCCTGGTGGAATGGCAAGTGACTATCTCAGGCAACGGCCATTGAGGTTTCTTGTATGCCATGGTGATGAATTCCACAACCCACCATGACAGCCTCTGTTTGCACTCTTCTTAATTCCCCCAAAACAGAAAACCAATTCATCAGATTGTCTCCACTGCACAGTAGCCTCTACAAAACATCTAAAAGTCTGCAAGGGGCACAAGGAAAGAAAATGTCCATCATCACTGGACTCAAGTGCTGCTGTTTGGAAAGAACAAAGCTCAATAGACTGATTCATGAATGGATGCAGGAGCACCTTAGGAAGGAAGGTGGGGTTGGGCCAGAGGGTAACACCAACACCTTCCGGTTTTCATCTCATGCAGGACTGACACATGAACAATGCATGAAGCTAGCTAACTCTCTTATTGGAAGCAATGGCCAAGAGGAAGGCCGCTATCAAAGACTTCCACTTAAGGTCTGCGTTCTACAATGGCTCAAAAGGAAGGCAGACAAAGAGATTCCAACACCAAAGGTAAGTCCCACACTGGGACACGGGGAGTGCGAGCAGGATTAAGAAAACTTGCACTTTTAAGGAAGCTGCAAATCAAACTGTGGGAACCCAGAGATGAGCCCCCAATGGGGTGGAAGATGCTCTACCACTTTCCAAAATACCTTTGTAGGAAACTCTCAACTGCTGTAACTGTGCAATGCATAGTTGTGCCATGATCACGACTCTCAAACCACGAACAAAACAGCCACCACAATCTGCCCACGAATAGAGATAGAAGTAGGGTAAACCATGGTCTGGACAGCCATAGTGGTGCTCCCAGAAGCACCCTACTCTTACCTGAGCAATTCTGTAAAGTGCCACCCAAAATAGAGGAATCGGGGGGAAAGGCATACAGGAGAAAGGCAATCCGGCCAGCTGTGCGACAGTACGTCCTGTCCCAATTGACTGGATTTCTCCATCTGGGCAAACCACAGTGGGTGGTGGGTTGTGTCCTCCAAGGCAAAGAGGTCCACCTTCGCTGTACTGAACTACTTCCAAATCCCCTAGACTACATCTGGGTGAAGCCTCCATTCTCCTAGATATAACCAGTTCCTGGAAAGAGCATCTGTGGCCCGATTGGCTAGCCCCCGCAGGTGGACAGCCCTCAATGCAGCAAAGCGACCAGGTGAAAATGCAGCGATAGAGCTTTAACAAGCTCCTCGAGCTCCTCCCCTTCATGCCCCTTGACGGTTTTGGATCGCCTCTTGGCCTTTCCTGATCTTTTCAGAGCATTAGAAAATTCTGCCATAAAGTCTTTATATGCAGGCATAGTAAAATTGTCTGTAGGTAGAGACTTGTGAAAGAACACATTGGAATGAATAGGATGGGCTGGGCCCATCCGTAAAAGTACGAGACACTGCCATCTGAAGTGCTGTCAAAGTGTCATCCATTTCAGGCAGGCTGAAATATGATGTGAACCTCCAGAGCTACACAAGACGGATCTAGCTTGTGGATCCTCAAACTCCAACTTCAGAGCCAAGGTGCTTCTGAAATTGTATATCATAAGCACACATGGACATAGTGTCAAGGTGGGAGCTAGGAGGAGGATAATGAGGCCTGCTGGTTGAAGGGACTGCAGGAGTCTCTTCATCTCCCTCATATGGGAGGAAAGGCCAGCAACCTTTGTTGACAACAGATGCTCTACCAAAATGACTGCCCTTAGAAGTGGATCTTTTCTAAGCCGGCAAGGTATGCCAGCAGCTGCAGAGGCATGCGCTTTAGAAGTATCTGCTGTGAAAACGGGTCAGTTTCTACAAGATTAGCTTTCAGATTGCAGTCCAGATCAGCTAAACGCAACTGTCTCTCAGACAAAGGCAGCAAGCTACAGTGTGTACATGGGTCCGTAAGCGCTTCGTGCAAGTGTTGAAATCTCAGATATGATGGGCAACGATCATGCCCATCATCAGGAAGGATCTCATAAGGACAAATTCAGAGTATAGGCAGGAGAAATTGAGCTTCAAGCCATATCGACTGTCAAGTAGCCCTTCGGATAGAACCGCAAGGAGTGATAGCTATATGCAAATGCATCACAACCTCAAGAGGAAGGATACCAGAGCTATAGTACCATGTAATTGGCTCAATCACACCCACAGATAGGACTGACAGGCGTAAAGAGAAAGAAAAATAACACACAAAATAACGGGAAAAATGTGCAATCAACGAGAACACATCAGCTCTAATCCAATGGATCATAAATTTAGCAGATAGTAATACACTAACAAAGATACAGAATAAAGGGGAAACCTAGCCAAATATAAAAACAGATAAAACCAAGAGGCACAGTGACACCAATGATATAAAATGAGTTCTGTATGAATAAAAAAAAAAAAAAAATAACATATCATCACAACATATCGTCACAGCTTGGGAGGATGAGTCTTCGATGCTCAGACAAAAAGCTGTACTAGATGATGCGATAAAAACTTAATGACATAATCTGAAGGCGAAATAGCAAAAGAGGCTGGGTGCCAAGCTGCATCCCACATGACAAGGAGCTATCAGTGGTCATCTGGAATTCACAGAATACATGTGTAATTAGCGTTCTGATTTAATTCCTCCAGATAGTCGGAGGCGATGCTAAGCACTAGTGGATGACACATACCAACACAGTCATGAGGAATGTCACCCACCTGAAATCATCAAGGTCGCTCCAGAAGAACTGCAGAGCTCACAGCATGGGAAGCAGCCACATTAACCTTGTAGATCTGTGCAAAGATGCATGGAGAAGACCAGTTAGCAGCCGCACAGACATCTGCCAAGGAAACTCACTGAAAAGCAGGCCAAGATGAAGATACTGCCCTGCTAGAATGGCAAGTATCACCCTCTGGTAAGGGTTGTTGAGCCTTATCATATGCCAGTTATCACCTCCACAATCCAGTGCGATAGTCTTTGTTTGGACAAAGGTGAACCCTATCGCACACCACCACAACAGACAAATCCGTCTGTCTGAATGAAGCAGTAGAATTTACATAAAACCTTAAAAGCACACACAGGACACAAGAGATGAGCCCTCACATCAGAATCAGATTGAGATTGCAGCTGAAAAGCTCACTCACAAATAGCGCATGGAGCTCACCAACACATTTAGTGGAAGCAACAGCCAGTAGAAATGCTGCTTTCAAAGACATCAACTTAATGTTTGCACCACCCAAAGGTTTGAACAGTGGTGCACTAAGGAATTCTAGCACAAGTGGCAAGTCCTACACAGTAAAAGGGTTCACCCTTTTTAAACCAGCTTTAAACACCTTGCTCTCTTCAGAAAATTCCATTCAGAGGCATGATGTGTAGATTCGGCAGCAATATACACCTTTAAAGTAGAAGCAGCTTTGTTGTCATCCAATAGATCTTGCAATAAGCTCAAAACCTTCAGCACAGTACAGTGGATAGGATCAAATCCCTGATCCCCACAGCATGAAGAGAGTATTCTCCCAACAAGCAGCAAAAAGCAGTTGTGTTGAAGCTCTGGCATTATCAATGCTATGGACTACTGCCAGCTCACAATTTGCTAATAGTGGATTGGGCCCAGTGGCCACAACTGAAGCTGAAGATGAACCATATCAAGATGCCAAACACGCCCATCCATCTGGGAGAGGAGATCCCTGCCACAGTTCACCCTCTAGCAGACTCAGAAGTAGAAGAAACCATGGCCTGGCCAGTCATCGAGGTGCCACTAGAAGTAAACTGTACTTGCATTGTAATATTCTGTGTAATATCTCCCCTAGCAGCAGAAAAGGAGGGAACGCATACAACAGGTAGTTCGGCCACTCGTGAGCCAGCACATCCTGTCCCAATGGGCTGGACTTCGCAGTCATCGCAAACCATCAATGGCGATAAGTGGTCATGTCTGATGCAAACAGATTCACCTCTGCCTCGCCGAACCACTACCATCCGGATGAAGCCTCCATTCCTCCAGTTATCACAGATACCTGGATAAATCATCCACCACCTGATTGTTCAATCCTGGGAGATGAACGGCTCTCAATGACGCCAGTCCTGCGACTGCGACTCACAATCCTGTGAGTTAGATGTAACGACTCAAGAGACTTGGTGCCGCCCTGATGATTCAGATGAAAAACCGTAGATTTGTTGTCGGATCGGACAAGCACATGGCAGTCTACAAGGACTAGCAAGAAATCTCGTAGTGCTAGAAACACTGCCTTCAGTTCGAGAATGTTGATATGCACCAAGGCCTCTGCTGGTGACCAACAACCACCAATTCCCCTCTGGTTCCATGTTGATCCCCATCCCATAAGCAAAGAATTGGTTGTGATTACTTCCTGACAAAAAGGAACAACCCCAGGGACATGTTGGCTATCAAAAACACCAACCTATTCCAAGGTTTCAGCTGAATCATAGAAACTTTCTCTGGTGGTGTGAAATGGGAAAATGAAATAAGCGTCTTTTAAAATCTACACTCACAAAACAGTATCCTTTCATCACAGCCTGAAGAACGTCGGCAGTGTGCAAAATGTGAAAAGGAAGTGAATTTAGGAACACTTTTAGATGTCACAGAACTGGATGAAAATGTCCATCCTTCTTTGGATTGAGGAAGTACTGACTGAGGGGGAAGAACTTTTTCTATAGCTCCCTTCTCCAACAGTGAACAAATTTCCAGAGAAGGAGCCACTGAATGGTTTATATCCTCGACAACTGTTCCTGAAAACATGAGGGGCAGGCATCCAATTATCAAAGTTGCCAGAACTCAGAGGTCTGACACCAAAGTTCTCCAATAGTTTATATGTTGCAGAGAGAAATGACCAACTGCCAGCTCAAGGGTTTGTGGCTTCTGCCTTTAGCAACTGTGGGGGGATGCTGACGTGGACACCCCTGAGGCTGACAGTGAAATGGGCAATGGCCCTGGGCCTCCTCAACACCCCGAGGAGGCTGTGGGGCCTGATGTTGGGAAGCAGTGTAAAGATGCAATCACAGCTCTGGTATTTGGTAGCGATGAAAAGCTGCAGCTGGCAGCCTCCTAAAAGTAGGTGCCTGTGGGACCTGAGTCAGCTGACAGAAAGCTTCCGACATCTTCATTCTCTTCTCCAATACCTCAGAGACATTGGGGCCAAACAGATCTACTACAGATTACAGATCTGTCCTGGTACAATTGGCAGTTCTCTCAGGGTCTTTTTACAATCTTCAGCCTTGCCTGAGTAAGCCATATCTGGCGCATGGCTGTTAGAAGGGTTGCTGAGAGTGTACCCAGCTCAAAAGTCACATGACCCATGGCCAACAAAGCCATCTGTAGAAACTGAGTCACACTAGAGTCTACATTTGATGACCCCAACATGGTGATGCAGACAAGAAGCAGCTGGTAGATAGAATTCTCCGAGTTATGTTGGCTACTGTCTCGTATGCCTTCTTAAATAGAGTGTCAGTACATCCACACTGTGCACTTGGACAGCATACATTGCCTCTTAATACTTCATCAGGTGCAACCCACAAAGGCTGCCACTGGCTGTTCAATCACCCCATAACTATGGAATCAGCCTTAGCCATTGAAGCCGTCTTTGATCTCCTTCTATAAACATTGGAACCTGTAAAAGTACTCGAAAACTCTTGACATTAAGTCCTTACATGGTAGCATGGTAAACACGTTTGTATCTGAGGATTGCCTGAAAAATACATTGGCCTGAGCAGGTTAAACAAGTGTTTTGTCCAGGCCCAAACGTACCAATGCCATCTGTAGTACTGAAGTATCATCTGAAGTGGATGGGAACATCCCTAATGAATGAACAGAACCCCTGCTTAAACCACCTGCTACAGACAGGCTGGATAAAACCTCCTGAGAGGGAGGATGCATAGCAGCATCAACCAATTCTTTATCATGAAATTACAAATTGGAGGCACTCATGGAAAGATCATCCAAATCATTATTAAGTGGACTTTAGAAATCGCCCAGTAACCAGTGACCCAGTGACCCAGTGAAATTGCCAGTGTGTTCCCATTGGGCACGGCCGATACTAGGAGTTGAAGAGTTTGAAGACGACTCTTCATCTCCACCATTTCTGATACTCAAATTGTCAGTTTGCAGCACACGTTTCTTTTTCACAAGCAGATTATGGTTTCGCGCGGGACTGAATCATGTTGTACGAGGCTAACTGGAGAATGAGGATCCAACTCAGCTAGGCGAAGCTGCCTCTCTGACATTGGAGCAATAATACAATGAATCCGTCAAAGCCTATCTTAAATGCTGAATTCCTAAACATGATGGGCAAAACATGGATTGTGTCCATAATCGGGAAGAAGTGTATTTGAACAGTTTACAACTCGGCGGAAAGCCAATGGCAAGGGAGCCGTGAGCCATGATTTAGCCGAATATAACACACTCTTGGTTAGGACAATAGGAAATCAAAACTGCTGATAATAAGCGAGCCCATGGAATTGAGCCATAAAATAAAATCTTCAGATAGAACCAAAGAAAGGTTCTGGCAGTTGGATAGCACCGCGATAATTTGCTGCATGATAGTAACTAAGTAATAGAAGATAATTAAAAAAATAATTGTATGCTTTCGGGGAGACACCAGCCACCAGATAGTACTGTGAAGCACAGTGAAGCACAGGGTATCGCCAACAATCAATATAAAGTAATATACACTCACATGTGATGAAAGATGAAAAAAAATCCATCCAGATAATGGTGTAGAGAGTGATGTCACAGCTTGAGAGGCTAATCTTCGCTATTCAGAAGACAACGAGCTATCATACAGCGAGAAAGCGAAAGAGGCTGGGCAACGAGCTACTGCGGTTTATATCCTTGCAGATTGGTCTGTGTCAGGACGTGACTTTGGCTGTGTTCCAATTAAAATTTTAACTTTCCTCCATCTTACGTACTTGGATGTACGTCATTGCTTACGTTGCGTGAGTGTCCACAACTGGCGGAACCTGTGCCAGTGGGTTTAACTGGAACACCCTAAACCCTTGATCACTTGGAGCACATTGAGGGTTGATGTCAATTTGTGGAATTATTATGTGATTTTTGCACCCGAGAAAACAATGTTTTCTGAGATTGATTCAAGCACAGATTCAGGTAAAGTTTATTTGTAATTTCAGAAGCTTATGTATAAATCTCATAAGTTTATTTATTTTTTATTACAGTTAATTGTTAGAAATGATTAATCAAGCTTTACAAAAACGAATATGGTAACATAACTGTGAACACATACTATATAACTGTGTGACAAACAGATTGTTTAAGGTAGCTACAAGAATTATGCTGTTAAATATCAATATGACTTTTCTACACTGCTTAATTGACCCAACTTCACTTTCAATATAAATTAGAGTTTTGTGGGGATGGGGTTTATGAAGTACGATATACTGTCACGTCACAATCGAGTTGCAGTGTAGGCTCACCCTCTCGGTCAAAATTGATGGTTTTGAGGTTCTGTCAACAGAAACTTCCCTTGCTCACTTAATGAAGTGGAACAGACTTCCAAAATGGCAGCGGGGATTCCCCTGAGGGAAAGCGTTTAGGGGAGTTAGTGAGTGGATGTTAAAAGTGAAGTGGAATGCAGCCCTTGTTGATATATGTCGACCTATCTGGCTGGTGCTGCGATTATCCACTAGTGCTTAGCACCGCCTCTGGCGGCCAGGAGGAATGAAACAGAACTTGAAAAACACACTTGTTCCCCTTTTTACTAGATGAAGCAACAGCTCTGTCTCAATGTGTGATGAATATTGTCCAATGTTATCCACAGTAACTCCCCCATAATGCGGAAGTGATAGTGCATGGGACAGATAGGACTGAGTGAATTGACAATGGTTTCAAACATTGCTCCCTATTTGTTCCAGCTGGTGTTGACAAAATAACATTTAGAAAAAAATCTATATTATTTTTTTTATTTATTAGTTGTATCACCTATACTTATTTTAAAAATAAACAGAAATTTTATAAAATACTATAAAATCTGTGGCCTTTATGATCAAACAGCAGGTCAAATATTGAAAAAGGACCAACAGGACGAAGGCTGACTTTAATATTACCCGATTTTATGTTTGATAAAATGGTCTCTGGTGATTTCACAATTAAGGACACAGCTGTGAAACCTTATTTAAGAGGTTATATATATATATATATATATACACTACCGTTCAAAAGTTTGGGGTCACCCAAACAATTTTGTGTTTTTCCTGAAAAGTCACACTTATTCACCACCATACGTTGTGAAATGAATAGAAAATAGAGTCAAGACATTGACAAGGTTAGAAATAATGATTTGTATTTGAAATAAGATTTTTTTTACATCAAACTTTGCTTTCGTCAAAGAATCCTCCATTTGCAGCAATTACAGCATTGCAGACCTTTGGCATTCTAGCTGTTAATTTGTTGAGGTAATCTGGAGAAATTGCACCCCACGCTTCCAGAAGCAGCTCCCACAAGTTGGATTGGTTGGATGGGCACTTCTTGCGTACCATACGGTCAAGCTGCTCCCACAACAGCTCAATGGGGTTCAGATCTGGTGACTGCGCTGGCCACTCCATTACCGATAGAATACCAGCTGCCTGGTTCTGCTCTAAATAGTTCTTGAACAATTTGGAGGTGTGTTTAGGGTCATTGTCCTGTTGTAGGATGAAATTGGCTCCAATCAAGCGCTGTCCACTGGGTATGGCATGGCGTTGCAAAATGGAGTGATAGCCTTCCTTATTCAGAATCCCTTTTACCCTGTACAAATCTCCCACCTTACCAGCACCAAAGCAACCCCAGACCATTATATTACCTCCACCATGCTTAACAGATGGCGTCAGGCATTCTTCCAGCATCTTTTCATTTGTTCTGCGTCTCACAAACGTTCTTCTTTGTGATCCAAACACCTCAAACTTGGATTCATCTGTCCACAACACTTTTTTCCAGTCTTCCTCTGTCCAATGTCTGTGTTCTTTTGCCCATCTTAATCTTTTTCTTTTATTGGCCAGTCTCAGATATGGCTTTTTCTTTGCCACTCTGCCCTGAAGCCCAGAATCCCGCAGCCGCCTCTTCACTGTACATGTTGACACTGGTGTTTTGCGGGTACTATTTAATGAAGATGCCAGTTGGGGACCTGTGAGGCATCTGTTTCTCAAACTAGAGACTCTAATGTACTTATCTTCTTGCTCAGTTGTGCAACGCGGCCTCCCACTTCTTTTTCTACTCTGGTTAGAGCCTGTTTGTGCTGTCCTCTGAAGGGAGTAGTACACACCGTTGTAGGAAATCTTCAATTTCTTAGCAATGTCTCGCATGGAATAGCCTTCATTTCTAAGGACAAGAATAGACTGTCGAGTTTCAGATGAAAGTTCTCTTTTTCTGGCCATTTTGAGCGTTTAATTGACCCCACAAATGTGATGCTCCAGAAACTCAATCTGCTCAAAGGAAGGTCAGTTTTGTAGCTTCTGTAACGACCTAAACTGTTTTCAGATGTGTGAACATGATTGCACAAGGGTTTTCTAATCATCAATTAGCCTTCTGAGCCAATGAGCAAACACATTGTACCATTAGAACACTGGAGTGATAGTTGCTGGAAATGGGCCTCTATACACCTATGTACATATTGCACCAAAAACCAGACATTTGCAGCTAGAATAGTCATTTACCACATTAGCAATGTATAGAGTGTATTTCTTCAAAGTTAAGACTAGTTTAAAGTTGTCTTCATTGAAAAGTACAGTGCTTTTCCTTCAAAAATAAGGATATTTCAATGTGACCCCAAACTTTTGAACGGTAGTGTATATATATATATATATATATATATATATATATATATATATATATATAAATAAAACCTCTTCCATAAGGACACTGTAGTAATGTTCCCTTTCAAGTCAGTCACTTCGACACTGCATCGATAGCTGACGCTATGAGAAACTCCACCCAAGTGTAATCGCACCAATCTATAGGCATATGGTGCTTGATGCTCCGCCGTTGATGCACGCATCATCACAGGCATAAAAACCGGGGCACAGTGCCATTTCATCACAATTTTTCTCTCATGCTCTAGATGCTCAAATGTTCGCTTCTTTGGTGAACCTTAATGAGTCAATTATTTTTTACCTCCCTGCTTGTGCTCCGACGAACAGCATATCCTTTTAACTCTTCTGAGTTTAAAATTGTGAATTGTGTTGTGTGTTTCTTTCAGTGAAAAGAAACTGAAAAGTGTATTTTGCTTAACGTATTTATAAAGATGAAGTTTGGATGATGCGTCACTCGTTGAGACTGATTGTGTTAACTGTGAATGCATAAAACTCAAGTAGCTTTGCTCTTGGCACAATTTCGGTCTGTAGCTGATGCCGTTCCCCCTATACTCCTCCTGCGACCTCTGAGGAACGGCACAAAAAAGGTGCGCAAGGTTGGGATATAGAGCAATGAGAGTTTGAGGCCTTGTGTCTCTCCACTTCTACATCTAAAGAGGCTTCATCAGTCCAGTATGGCTAGAATGAACTAGGGGGCTACTATATCGCTTACATTTATCCCTGCCAGGCACACAGCATTTTTTTAAACTCATTGTGTTTATTGTGAGCAAATGACAATAAAAGCACTTTGTGCTCAGTTTGCTTTCTGGGAAAGCTGATGCCGGTCTCCTCTCTTCCCTATATCTAGCTAGGTTGGGATACAGGGCATGATAATTTAGTATTATTTGTTGCCGTCTCTCAAGTGGCTTCACTTGTTCAGTGTGCCAGCAGCGATTTGCGGCTCTCGTTCACAACTGGCGGTGGTTGATTATGTCAGGGATATTTTGTTGCTGGGCTTTCATTAATGAGACATGTTGCTCAGGTGAGGTGCCTTCCGCTAAGGCTCTCTTGCTTGCCCATCGTCGATGAGATGGGAACGAGTTGTGGCATATCACATGTCACTTAAATGCCTATTTTTATTATTGCTGGTGATGTGCCATATCACAACATGATCAAAAGAATGTTGGTATGCGCGATGTACTTACAAAATTATGTATGTAATTTTGTGAGGCGGAAGCCTCGCTTCAACATTGTTTGGTCCTCTTCCGTATGTTGCAGGATGTGCTGATTTTTAGGCTCAGAGTTACGGTGTCTCCTCACCAAACATGCGATAGGGCAAGTACTGGGGTGCAACACACAGAAAGACTTCTACAGCCATTATTTTCTGATTTCCAAGACAAATGCTGGGCTGCAGCCCAAACTGGACTTGAAGTGCTTGAACTGGACACTCACAAGTCTCATGGTTACCGAGATGGTTATTCAGAGACAGATTTTGTCTCTTGTCCATCTGTCTGACTGATTTGTTTCAGTGGACCTGGACAATGAATTATTTTATGCACAAAATAGACCCTCACCCCAGTTAACTCTTGAGATTTGCCCTTTGAGGAGGCAGCATCTCAAATCAAGGTCCTTCCTTTGGCTTGTACCAAATATGTCATTCCTGCGCTCGCTCCAATGTGCCCGAGCATGGGCCGTGTGCTGATTTAATTTGATGATTGGTTGCTCTTTAAAAATTATTGTCCGATTGGTAGGATTGCCAGGTTTAAGTACAGCAATGACCATTGCCTTTTGCCAATATTTTTGAGATGCGTCCAGATTCCAAGGCTTTGACACAGAATTTTGCCAGGCACTGAAAATCCTTAGGGCCCAGGTAGGCTTCCCCTTACACCTTTTCAGTACAACTTGCTATTGTTCAATGATCATGCTGTTCCTTGACTCTCCTAAGAGTGAAGAGCAGTTTTAATTTTCTGAAATTTTAAAGTAAAAAAAATATGCCAGTGATGACATACACATAAGGCGTAGAGCATCAAGTGCCATCTGCCAACAGATTGACATGTTCCAAAGGGCTTTAGAGATCATCACACCTGGGAGGAGTTTCCCATTGCTTCAGCTACTGACACAGTGTCTAGTTCCCTCCCTTCAGGTAACCAGGAATTTCTAAAGACACAGTATGCAGTATATTGTTATATGTATGAAATATTGAGTGATGGTCTGAGGCCAGGTGATTTTAGGTCTAGTGAGTGATAATGTAATGTCATAATTTTGAAATGAAAATGAAATAGTTAATTTGTTATTGTCTGATTAAAAAATGAAAATGCTGCCGTTTTCTAAACTAATAGAAGGAAAAATGGTGGGACATGTCTCAATAATCAGTGCTATACACTGTTTATTTGTTACTAATACAAATGCATGACTGACCTTCTCCACATGAAGGGTTTTAGGAAAGAAGAAGTATGGGATGGAGGTGAGAGTGAGACCTCCAGCACTGATGAGCAGACCCATCCACCATGCGCCAACCCAGCGAGGGTCAGTAGGGGTCAACTCCAATGCCTCCCCTGTAGAACAGAAACTACGTAACATGTAATAATATATCTTCCTTCATTACAAGAGTAACATACAGAAAAGGAATAGTCTATTGCTAGGATTCAAAAGGAAACAAACTAGAATCGGCTCTGTCCACGTCCACATAAATCCGCAGAACCACAGAGCCCAGGAGGTATCCAAAAGAAGGTCCAAACACTGACACAGCAAAGAGAATAGCTGAAATATACAAAAAAGACATCTAATTATTCTTCACAGTTCATTTTTTGATAAACACAGCAATAACTTTAAAACAGAACATACCAATATAGAGAGGAGAATTTTCAGGCCCTGCAAAGTCATCTATGTATGAGATGCCAAAAGGTTGGATAGGAACAGAACCAATTCCAAACAGCAGCTGGGCCGTAGCCATTAACACCCAAAATTTACTGGTGTCCACAAGCTTCCGAGTATCCTCCTTACCACAAACCTCAGCACCTGTTGCATTTGCATGCAAATAACACATGTCCTGTCTTTTTGCTGTTGGTTTAAATCACAGAGATACACCACATTAGAACATCATTTAAACATTATCAGTGCCAAATGTTATCAGTCTTCCAAATATTCATGTTTAGTAACAACTTTGATAAATGTTTGATTTCCTCAAGGGCTGGTGATCAGCACAACATATGCATAATATGCATCCCTAAAAATTTATTTGGCCATAATTATAAATGTATGAATGTCATTCCATTATACAGTTATACGTGTGGCTTTTTTGGGCCATTGTACTGGAGGCAAAAGTGCTCACACAGCAAAGAAGAATCGCTCACTAAAATAAGGCATGATTTGCCGCTCCTGAATGTTAAAGTTTAAAATGACTGGCTATATATTTACTTTAATCTTTGCATACTATTGTAATGTATAGGGGAAGTAAAAACTAAAGTGAAAAAAATAAAAGATGTAGGGAGTTAACTTTTATCTTCTGGACTAAATTCCAGGTGATCTTAACTTGAGTCTGAGCAATGAAAGCAAGGTTCTTTACAGTCTTGCCTCTTTTGTACCGAATCTAATCTTTTACGTCCTCTTTCCCTTTTTCCTCTTTGTTCTCTCCTTGTTTAATCTTAATCTATTTATTTCCTCATGGCATTTTTACCAACCTAATGCTAAACCCTGTCTAAGTAGTGGTTTGTGGAGGGTCACAACGGTACAGCAACCCTTTCTGCAGCAATTTTCTGTAGTCCTCTCTGCATTATAACCTCTTTTATATCTAAGCTGATGTTTATCATCCAGCTATGCCATTATAGATCCTTACTTTGTTTTGTCTAGGTTTCTACTGAGAGTCTTGAGACCTTTTAAATGAAGCTGATGTTATTATAATTTTGAAGAGTTTAGGGGCTATAATTCACTACTTTGGAGCATGAAAGAACGTAAACAGAAAAACAAATAAAAACAGAAAATAGGGATAAAGAGAGATGCAGAATTAAAATGAATTCTAACAGATATGTTAAATTTCCAAATTTTTTTACAGCTTGTTTGATTCTTATTATGAATGAAAGACATAATAAATAAGGTCTGAGGATATGACTGTACCACTTCTTGTCTATTTTGCGCAAAGGCTATCCATATGCTCCTGCCACTGAGAAAGCAGTGCAGGATGTGGTTTGTTTAGTATTTAACTTTAAAATTAATAAAGTCAAGTAATGCAGAAAAATATTGAGCTCTCACCACGTAGAACAGAGTCAAAGGTGTAGGGCTGAGACAGGAAGTGAGGTAGAGTTAGGATCAGGGCGCTAATTGACATTAGCAGGCCACCCAGTCCAATGAAGCGAGGTCGATGAACCCGACTACCCAAGTAGCTGACAAATGCTATCAATACCGTGTTCCCTACCTACAAAAAGCAGAAAAACATGTCACACAAATTAGCCAATCTATTTTTATTAATCCATATTTATTACATGGCTCTGGAATGTTTAATTATGATTGGTCAACTCGCTGCATTCTGTTGTCAAATATTTTTATATAATGATCCCTAAACTGTATATTTGACAGATTTAGGTTAATTCTTTAAACTCATCAATTCACAAAAAAAAACAACAACAATATGACACACTCATTGATGTTCAACAGCTAACTTGAAGAAAGGCAGCAAGAAAGAAAATTTTTAAATGATTAAATGCCATCACATCTAGAATTCAAATTTAGAGAATTTCAAAATTAAATAAATAAAATAAAAATACATCTTATATCAGCCAAAGTTGGATTGCTGGACTTGGTTGTTTTAGATGGTCTCCCAGCCTGGTTAAGGTGGTCTTTAGATGGTCTAGACAGTCCCAGTTTCATCAAACTAGTGTTTAGCTAGTCGGCCAGCTGGTCTCCCAGACTGAACATCTGACAAGTGCTCAAAACCCCACTAAAACCAGCAATACAGACCAGCTTAAGCAGCTTGGCCAGGCTAGGAGTCAAAGCCTTGTGGTCCACTCTTTAATTTCAATGGCTCCACTAGAGTAGACCTCAACCAAGCTAAATATTACAAATTCTCATTGGCTAATTGTGTGAAGTCTTCAGTACCTCATGGAGGGAAGAAATGGTTCCTGAGGAAAGGCTATCCAGGCCAAAGCGTCTCTCTATTGTGGTGATGGTGCTCTTGAAATAAGAGCTGTACAAGAGCTGAGTGAGCTGGAGCAGGCCATGACACAACACAAAGATCTGCACGAAGACAGAACAAAGAATACAAAAATGGTCAGGTTATTAACAAATTATTGTTATCAATTTACTAAATGTGCTCATATGATTAAATGTTCTCAATGTTCTGTGATCTAAACGTGCATTCATCAATATGATGTTGCAATCACATGGGAGTTATTAGAAAATGCAGATGTTTAGATCTAAACAACAGCTTAAAATATAATCAACTGGTTTTAGTTTGTCTCCCAAATTCCAGTCTGGTCAGGCTGGGAGGTGAATCAAACTGTAGAGATGAATCACAACATAGCTCCTCAATATCTTCAATTTACACTGCAACCCTCTACGAACACATTGGAGAAATACAAGTCTTTTGATGACATGCAAGCATAACAAAACTGAAAAAGATATTAAGCAAGCCATTTTAATCACATTATAGCTCTATTATAAATTTTAAAATGACTATTAATTTATATGATGTCACAGTTTGAAATTACACACACATTTTTAACACAAAATATTCACAAGGTTGCAACCTAATAATGAAAACAGGATTCTGCATATACATTAGGTAAGTGAAAAAACAAGAAAACAAAACATTAGGTTTATGGGGCAGGGCTATAAACAGGTTTTTACCAAACCCCTGCACAGATCCTGAAAGAGCCTATTTGATAAATTCTTCAATATGTACAGTTTGATGAAGTTAAAATATTTCATAATGTATGATTGCCACTTTAAATATTTAGATATTTCAACATTTCTTACACTCACAAAATGTTGTATCATGTTTGTTTAAACAGAGTACCGTGCAAAAGTTTTAGGCACTTAAGATGGTTCACAAAAACATTTGTCTTAAGATGGTCATTTATATCTTCAGCTTTAGTGTGTCAATAGGAAAAATAAATTTTTGACACCGAAACATTACTTTTGCAAATAGAAAAGATTAGAATAGAAGAACAGGGCACTCTGCAAGAGATGGCAATGCCCCCACAGAGCCCCCCACTGAACAGTGATTCAGTCTGGCATTACATGAAGAGACAGTGGTGCCATGCGAGATTTGGACGTGTGAACTATGAGCTCTGTGCTCTTTGATAGTTTAAAATGCTTTTTATATCATAAACCGATGAGATACGCTACACCCTGCTACATAACTGTTCAAAGAAGTCAACATGTCAAAGAATTAAAAATCCTCAGGCTCTGGAGATATTAAAAGACATCAGAGTCTGCTCGACATAATAGGTCATAAGCTGGAATTCGAGCGAGCTCACAGAGACCCGGCTCGCAGATCCGTTGTAGGAGACAGGCCCCGAACAATTCTGGCCACATTTCTGAGATCATCTGATAAAGATCTCATGTTATGCGAGGCGAGGAATGAAGGAAATCTTTCTTGGAAAACCGCAGCATTTTCTTGTTTCCAGAATTTGCGATTTCGAAGAGAGAAACATGATCGATTCAAGGAATGCAAGAAACTCATCACCGGAAGATTGATTTTGCACTGATGTTTCCAGCCATATTTAGATTAGATACTAAGGATGTTCACAAAATATTTACATGCCCACAGAAAGCATTGTCTTTTATAGAGACAATGGCACGAGTAAGCCACATGGTGTTTCTCACGTCGCCCCCAAGAGAGCTTGTCTCGCTGAACATACACTTGACCGTCTGAGGAAGCCTTTCTTGATTCTTTTTGTGCTGGTTCTGCCTAGTGGCTGAAGTTTGTTTTGTGGAATAACACTCCTTCGGGACAGATGTGGATGAATCTGCTCATTCTTTGTGCTTATGCCTCCTATTGGCTGGAGTTTGTTTTGTGGAATATTTTTTGCAGGACATTGGAAGAATTAAGTCATCTGCTGCACTTATGAAACAGCCGGCTCACTGAACAATCCTTTGACTGCCCAAGGATACAGAATTTTTTTTTCTTTGTGCTGGTTCTTATGTGGAGAAACACACCTTTGATACAATTTAATTAATTAATCTATATGTTCTTTGTGTTTAATCTGCCTATTGTCTAAAGTTTGTTTTATAGATTTTCTTCTAATTCTGTCTCACAAAATTTTTACAGAAGCACCAGACTCCGGCGGCAAAGTTGTCACGGGGACTCTCGTAGGCGTACACAGACTGTTTGAGTTTAGAGGGATGGACGCAGGTTGGTGCTCATGTGCGGGGTTAATGAGCACGTTTTTCAGAAAAATTTGGGAATATATGGGGTGGACATGTTTACTTTAGTGGTGGCTCAAGTAAGAGTAGGGGAGTCATTACATTGATAAGTAAACATCTACAATTCAAATGTCTCAAACAGTTTAAAGATAAATTAGGAAGAGTCATTATAGTTTTAGCAGAAATTCAGGGGCATAGATTGATTTTGACTAATATTTCCACACCAAACACTGATGATCAGGGCTTTCTTATAGATCTTGAAGGGATGTTGCAAACTTTGGCACCCCTCATGATATAATATTGGGAGGAGATTTTAATCTATTGATGGACTCAGTCCTTGATCATAGTGAAGCAAAAGTGTGCAAGCCCCATAGAGTCCCTCATTTCATCTGTTGTTGATTGTTCAATTGGAAACCTCTTAGTCTCAGATTACGCACGGCTGAGTTTAGAGGTGTTGCCACATATAGAGAAAAATAAATCATATAGTTGGTTCTTTAATGTATCTCTTTTGCAAAATCCTGATTTTCAACAAATGCTAAAGGCTGAAATCAATGATTATTTGGAGACCGTCTGGCCCTCAGTTTCCTCTGTGGGTGTGGCTTGGGAGGAACTTAAGGCAGTTCATAGGAGTTGGATCATACAATATGCCTCATTCATCAAAGGTCATGAGACATCAGTGTATTACTCCCTGCTAATTTAGAGTCTGGGGGCTGGAGCTTCAACTTCTCTCAAGAGATTATGAGATATAATGTAATAATATACAGTATATTATGGGATTTAATATATATATATATATATATATATATATATATATATATATATATATATATATATATATATATATATATATTTATATATATATACATACATATATACACACACACACACACACACACACATACACACATACATACACACATACACACACACATACATACACACACACACACACACACACACACACACACACATTCACCTAAAGGATTATTAGGAACACCATACTAATACTGTGTTTGACCCCCTTTCGCCTTCAGAACTGCCTTAATTCTACGTGGCATTGATTCAACAAGGTGCTGAAAGCATTCTTTAGAAATGTTGGCCCATATTGATAGGATAGCATCTTGCAGTTGATGGAGATTTGTGGGATGCACATCCAGGGCACGAAGCTCCCTTCCACCACATCCCAAAGATGCTCTATTGGGTTGAGATCTGGTGACTTGTGGGGGCCATTTTAGTACAGTGAACTCATTGTCATGTTCAAGAAACCAATTTGAAATTATTCGAGCTTTGTGACATGGTGCATTATCCTGCTGGAAGTAGCCATCAGAGGATGGGTACATGGTGGCCATAAAGGGATGGACATGGTCAGAAACAATGCTCAGGTAGGCCGTGGCATTTAAACGATGCCCAATTGGCACTAAGGGGCCTAAAGTGTGCCAAGAAAAAAAAATCCCCCACACCATTACACCACCACCACCAGCCTGCACAGTGGCAACAAGGCATGATGGATCCATGTTATCATTCTGTTTACGCCAAATTCTGACTCTACCATCTGAATGTCTCAACAGAAATCGAGACTCATCAGACCAGGCAACATTTTTCCAGTCTTCAACTGTCCAATTTTGGTGAGCTCTTGCAAATTGTAGCCTCTTTTTCCTATTTGTAGTGGAGATGAGTGGTACCCGGTGGGGTCTTCTGCTGTTGTAGCCCATCCCCCTCAAGGTTGTGCGTGTTGTGGCTTCACAAATGCTTTGCTGCATACCTCAGTTGTAACGAGTGGTTATTTCAGTCAAAGTTGCTCTTCTATCAGCTTGAATCAGTCGGCCCATTCTCCTCTGACCTCTAGCATCAACAAGGCATTTTCGCCCACAGGACTGCCGCATACTGGATGTTTTTCCCATTTCACACCATTCTTTGTAAACCCTAGAAATGGTTGTGCGTGAAAATCCCAGTAACTGAGCAGATTGTGAAATACTCAGACCGGCCCATCTGGCACCAACAACCATGCCACGCTCAAAATTGCTTAAATCACCTTTCTTTCCCATTCTGACATTCAGTTTGGAGTTCAGGAGATTGTCTTGACCAGGACCACACCCCTAAATGCATTGAAGCAACTGCCATGTGATTGGTTGATTAGATAATTGCATTAATGAGAAATTGAACAGGTGTTCCTAATAATCCTTTAGGTGAGTGTGTGTATATATATATATATATATATATATATATATATATATATATATATATATATATTACATTAAAATGATTTATCTCTTTACATACAGATATCCAAGTATTGGGGCATAGAAGCCCTTGTGACTGAGGAATGATACTGTATGAGGGTTCAAGGGTATCTCCAGAGAGAAACTTTTGAAAACGTAAAAGTCTGAATGGACCATTTTTCTATTTTCATTAAAGTGAAAAAGACTAGGCTACAAACTAGTAATTGCTTTGTCGTTCATCCTTGTCAGAGATTATGAAATCTGAATAATTTCATTAAATTATAAATCTATTTGTTCCAAGCCTTTAATAATAAACATGCCGATTTATAAAACTAAATTTAGAAAGAAAAAGCTATGGTCTAAAGGCGGTCTGGAAACACGCACCTCATGTCTTCGCACATGTGGGGAAAAGAGGATGCGGGTGCGGACTGGGCATCCAGTGAAGCGTGTTTCGGTGCTAGAGAAAAATATTCAAGAATACTGCGCAGAAAGATCAGATATGATTTAACCGGCACTGTTGATTTGTCGCGCTGCTCAGAGACGATGAGAGGGCATAACCGTCGTCATGATGTCTTGCAGTCAAGATGGAATCAATCTGGGGTCCAGTTCCGGAACGCGGTGACCTGTCTGTCAATTTTACAATCCACCTCGCGAGCTTGATGCTTGGCTTCCGGAATTGAAAGTGCTCCCTCACTTTTGCTCAGCAAGCACCAGTGGAAATATACAATAAGAAAGCCAAACTGCTAGCGTTTTTAGCAACACGCATGTCTAGATGTAGAACACAGGCTAAATATCAAAGATTACTCAAAAGCATATCGTCGCTATCATGGAGTTTATTTATCACGCTAAATATTGATATCGTTTTATCGCCCTGCACTAGCGCTATGTCTCAGCGGTAACGCACCCAACAAGACATGTGATAAGATGTGCGGATTGTCGATCTCAGACATGGAGGCAACTGAGATTTGTCCTCTGCGACCCAGATTGAGGCAAGTCACTACGCCACCAGGACGATTTAGAGCGCATTGGGAATTGGGCATTCAAAGTTCACGTTGTTAAATGCAATGTAAAAGTAAATATCATGGCTCTAAAGCGATGCGACTAAAGCGAAGGTGACACCGCAATCCACTACAATTCAAGAACCACTGCAGCCAAATATGATTAATTTCCTTCAGATTGCTCGCTCATGAGACATGCAGTGGAAGGATTTTAGTGCTAAAGTTCTACTGGGGTATAACCCCTTGCTGAGACCACTGAAATGCATGAGCAAAACTGCCTGAAATCTAGTAAAATACTAAATTACATGCCAATTTAAAACCCCTGCTGAGAAGACCACCTTAGACCAGAATGAATTTCCATGCCAGTCCAGGGCTGCATGTCCCAAAATCTTCACGAGCCTAAGTATATTGTAGAAATGGTCTCTACGCTCAACTTAAGCTTGAAATGCATTTGGGAAATGCAGCACAGGCTGGTTTTGAGCTGGTCTAGCTGGTGGTCCAGCACAGCCATGTTGTTTACCAGCAGAACTAAAAGCTGCTTGACCTAGGACATCTCGTTGGTTATATTAGTTAAGAAGCCTGTATGAGACACCATCATACCAGAATCCCATGTTGGTGACCAGCATCCAAAACACAGCACAACAGCTGGTGGCCAGATATGCAGGTTTTTTCAGCAGGGACAACACAGAGCTAGTCATATTTACTTCTTGTAATGGTTGGCAAATTAGATTTTTTTTTTTTTAACAGTTTGTTCACTTCTCTCTCAAAAAGTCCTAGACGACAAGCCAGAAATGCAGTGGAGATAGAAGCTCATACATTTGACTGTTTCCCTGGTAGAGAGATGCATTGTAGCAGCTCCCATATAATATGATGCTATTATTTGGGGTTTTGAAGACGTCAAGCAGAGTAACATTTGCAGAGGTCTCAGAGGTATGAAGCAACCTGAAGGGGCATGTAGAGATCTGGACTGGATTTCCTACACAAACACAAGATATAAATCCATCTCCTCAAGTCCCTGCCAGCTCTCTACCGATGCAGGACAAAGCATAATTCAGCTTCTAGAACAACTAATGCTCCCATTAAAGCTTGGGCTTTATGGTTTGTTAGCACAAATAATAGCATCTTTTTTCATTCTTGTTTTTCAGCAAAGGGGCTTTTAATTACAGAAATATTTTTAATAGGCTGTGCCACCCAAATAATTGCCTTTGTTAGACATTTGAATGGCAGCTCTGTGCCTCTTTCTGCCTCAGTGGCAATACCAGTTTCGACTTTGGATCTCCAGCTTCAACTATTCTTTTGGCAGAAGTTTGACTGCCAATGTCTGGATCCGTTCACGTATAATGTTGCAAAGACTCTCGAGCAGATTGCTATTTTCTCAAGGCTCACTGGTAGACTGAAGCCAATACTATGAGCAATCTATCTCCAGGGGCCATTAAACAATGAGTGCCCCTGAGATGAATGCATGAGGTGTACTATAACAAGGGCACATTACTATTTTGCATACACTATAGGAGGTCACAAAAGTGCAAGCAATAGCAAATGTCTGGAGCATAACTCAACACAAGGTAAATTATAGCTGGAACGTTCATCAGTGTGTACAATTATTTCCACACAGCAATCGTAAAATCACAAAATAGTTTGGCAGTTTACGGGAGTGACAACCACATTCTACAACCGAATGAACTCCCGAAAAAAAATAAAAAATAAATAAATAAATAATCGCAGTACGATTGTATTTAATAGAACATTTAAGTTGGCGTATATTTAATAATTTAACAAACTTATAGATTTTTTGTGGTTAGGGTTGTTGGGGTAAGTGTAGGTTTGCTGTGGGACTCCGAATAAACACAAAAAACAGTGTATGAATGCAACATCCATCTGTTGCAAGACTCAAGCTTTTTGCTAGTTATTTGAAGGGTGGAGGGGGGGCGTAGTGAGTGTGTAGTGAGCTTGTACTAATTTTGCAGAACACAGACAGACCATTCTTGTTTTTTTTAGCTGTACAGGATGTCATACAGTGAAGAGGAATGCATATTTTATAAACTGTACCTGCCAAACCAAACCCCAAACATAAGCGAGAGACAGAGAGTCAAAATGTAACGTTGGAGGAAACCTCTGAAGCACGCTGATCACTGATTATGCAAACACGATTACTTCCTGCTTTGCTTTCAAAGCAGGATCGGAACCAGGGGAGGTAAACACACTGGAGCCGATGCAAAAATGTCTGATAGGAGATTGCGCTTGACAGTGAGCATGCATTATGTGGTGGGTCCTAGAGTACTGAAACTCTCTGAAACAACATGCCATGTGATCTTGTTGACCAGTTACCTAATTATTCCTATGAGGGAACTCAGAATTTGCTAATCCTTTTCAGCAAATTATTTACTAACTTGCTAGATACCGTGCATTAATAACCCATATAGGTTGTATAAAAGTCATGCAGGTGTAATCACTTATGCTTGTACAACAGAATATATACATGTACAGAAAAGAGTTTTTGCCATAATTTACTATGCATTTGTTTCCAATTTGAATACATGATATGTCATAATAACGAATGCCCAATTTCGACATACATTTTTCGAAGGCAGCATATGATCACCAGATTTGTTTTTCCCCATGATTCACCCAGTGCACCTCATGACTGGTTCACTGAAATTGTAACAAACCCATCCAGACCTGGATCACTCGACCCCTCCTCAGCAGCCATTGTGCTACATGAGGAATCCTGCTGAGTAAAGAGAATCAGAGGAAGAACGGACTTTGATGTCTCCATATAGATCTCTGCACTGCTATCATGTGCGAAAGGAGCCATTAGTCAGACATTTCTGGATTTCCTGAGGTTATAAAACTGAAACAGAGAGAAAAAAAAAAAAAAAGTCCAAGTCCCAGTCATGTTTTGCCCATCCTGTGCACCACAGCCACAATAACAGCAGGAGACTGGTTCAGAAACTGTTTTTCTTTGAGATGAAACAAGCACTGTCTGTTGCTGGATACAACAATGGGTGGAGGGGCATGTTCCACATCGAAGATAAAAGGAACTGCAGATCACAATAAAATATTTAGTCATGACAAACATTTTAACGACTGCAATTATCAAATGCCTCTTGAGTTGCGTTAGAATTTGTATACTCAATTAGTCAATTTGTACTGCATCTGAAGTTCTTCTTTACCACTAAAGGTGCAGTCACACTAGACTTTGTGCTCCATTCGCTTCCATTCAAATGCACCAGTGGATGTGCACTTATGCTATCCCCAGATACAGTTGGTCATCTAGGTATTTTTCGCCTACCGTTTTTTTAATACTGGGGGTTCGGACATCCTATTCATTTTGTATACTGCTTTTGGCATACTACTGTATTTACAGTATTAGTGAAGTAAGCAAATTTGGATGCGGGGAACAGGTACACCAGAGATAATTTATGAACTTGGTGTAAGCTGCTTGAATTCACATATTTACACATTGAAATTGTGCAAACAAAATCTTGCAAATGGGACACTAAAAGCTAGCAGTTTTCAGCAAAGCTTAATTTACATTAAAATCAGAAGTTTTTCTACCTTAATGTATTACAGATTCATAATTTCTTTGTCCAAGCAAAAGAGTAAATGATCCTCTGCATGACATAAAACACTGTACACTGTGCATAATGCCAAAAGCAAATTACTGGATGATAAAACATGTTCAAATCTGAGACAAAAGCAAGATTAATGTTTAGAGTATTTACTTTTTCCTCATTTCATTGTGAGCAAGTACAATCTTATGCTGACCTATAGCCTAAATAAATGACGCTCCCTCTCAAAGAACAAGCTCTGCAAAAACAATGTAATAATTTTTAAATTCCAGCCTGTATTCAACAAAACTAAGGTTTAATGCCTGAGATCTCTATCAGACATTTTGTAATAAGCTCCATGCAGAAAGAAGTTGCAAAACCAATACTTACAAAATATTTGAAAGCATGCCAACAATATAATAATAATAATAATAATAATAATAAACTGGTAATGTTTAAACAACAGTCAAAACTGCTAGTCCGAATGCACCATTAAGCATATCTAAAAAGGTTTCAGGTAGTGAAAACTGAGATTTACAGGCCAAGTACACTGAACAACATGTTCTACACCTTCTTTCAACATACGTCATCACTACTTGACTCACCCCTGATGCACAAAAACACACACATTTCACATGAGTAGAAACGCTCCATTGGTTAGACTCAAGTATTCAATGCACATAGACATACAGTACTGTGCAAAAGTTTTAGGCACTGGTGAAAAATGTTGCATAGAAAGGATGTCTTAAAAATAATGCCATAAATTGTTTTCATTTATCAATTAATATCTTGCAAAGTCCAGTAAACATAAAAAAGCTAAATCAATATTTTCAAAACAGCACCAATTCTCCTAGGTACTCCTGGACAACTTTTGTCTTGGTTGTTGGCAGATAGGATACTCCCAAGTTTCTTGGAGTATTTTTCACAGTTCTTCTATCTGTTTAGGCTGTCTCAATTGCTTCTCTCTCTTCATTTAATCCCAGACTGACTCGATGTTCAGTAGGGGGTCTGTGGGCACCATGCCATTTGTTGTAGTGTTCCTTGTTCTTCTATTCTAATCCATTCTATTTACAAAAGTAATGTTTGGGAGTCTAAAATGTATATTTCCAATTGACACACTAAAGCTGAAGATATTCATTACTATCTTAAGATAAAGGTTTTTGTGAAACATCTTATGTGCTTATAAGACTTTAGCACATTACTGTACATGCAACACACTCACACCCTTACTGTAAACATATAAAGTTGGGTTGGTAACACACTAAGTTAGTGCATTTGAGAGGTGTGTGTGTTTGTGTGTCACAAGATGCAGAATGTACAATAACACCAAAGAGTTACACTAGAGCTCTATAAAGACACCTGCAACACAACAACTCGCAAACCAAAGGCTTTGAATATACATATACATCTTTGTTGATTTTGGACTGTGTGAGGCTTCTCTCTTCCACTTCCTTCTCTTTCAACATATTGTGCCCTAATGAGGGCAACTAGAGCAGAATAGGGAAAACTAAACAGATCTTGACTTCTGTATAAATATCTGTATCATATCAAACTGTCTTGGCTATTCCATTTACAAACAGCCCTCTTCATTGGAACAGGAAACACAAGTGCTTTAATACTGTGCTTATTTAGTCTACACTCATTGTTCCAGCAATGCACCACCATTTTTATCAATAATTTATCACAATTATACAACAGATTTTAAGAGGGTGTGAAGGAATTTCATGAGAAAACAAGGAACTGCGATTCATGTGAATGAAGTCAGTATGGAATTCACTTGAGTGTATGACAGATACAATTACAAAGTCATCTTTCAATATGACCAACAACCTCTGGGTTAGTTTAACAGAGGGGATTCACTAACACATATGGAAGGTGGAGAAGTGAGGTTAAATGATTTGTGCAACTTCAGACAAACTCAAATTAAATTTCATTGAATGCCAGAACCACAAATTTAAAGTTAAAAGTAAATTGATCAATGTGAAATTGAGAAAGAGCAACAAACCAACCATGAGAGTGAAAATCTGTGTATCGCAATTAAAGTACAACATTTTATTATTATAAACAAGATTAATTAAAAAAAAAGTGGAGATATATGAACCCACAATAATAAATTACAAATCCACAAATGTCTGGCAAATCCAAGTTGAAAGTTTTGACACTTCAAAGTAGTTGCTCTATTATACAAAACACAAGGCTGTGGTCAGAGAGTACATCTCAAAACAATCTTTTTCACTCAAACACCATAATTAAACATCAAAAGCATGACAGAGATAATGGGTTATAAGACAGTACCATATATTTGTCTAGTAGCTCTACATTCCACGAACATTTGCTTATAGCAACTAAAACTTGTATGACTGCACATCATGCTGTACTTCAGTGAAGCAAAGCTCCTGGGAGCCACCTGATACACAAACTGCCCTTTGGCCCAGGTTCTTGTCCTGAGTGTCTTCTACCATTCATAGCTGCTTAAGGCTGAACAAAGTATTAGAATGAGCAAATGCTGCTTTCCTGATTTAGTTTTCAAATGCCTTGAATTAAATATTTAAAATTCTGCATAACAATCAGTATTTTACAAATATAAGAGGCATAAAATAAACAAGCAATAATATATATGTAGCATAAAACTATAGATCAGATCCACAGCTGTGAACTGGTTATCAGTCATACATTTTCACTATGCAGCTCATCAGATGTCCAGATAAAGGATGATGGATTGTAAACAGCAAGTCTTATTTAAAAGGGACTTTAGAATCCTAGAGCTGGCCACACAATGTCTTGATGGTTAGAATATTAAGATTGTATTTGATTTGAACCAATATAACCACATAACCCTGGGATATTATTAGAACTCATTAAAGACAAAAGTTCAGGTTCAGAGTTCAAAAGAAGCGATAAACATTCTGATAGCACAAAGAATAACATAATGTACCAAAATTCCCATCACCACCTTCAGGTATAACAACAACAACAACATCAGCAAGTGTAAGTTGCTTTAATAAAAATCTCTTAAAAGATCAAAATCCAAATGAAAACGGTTACTTTACAAATTATCAATTATATGATTAAAAAGTGTCTACTATAAAAGTATAGAACTTAACCTATACTTAATTAAACAACAATAGTTTACCTTTAGGTTAGAAAACAACGCTGGCTTGGTTTTTTTTACATCTTTGGCGTATATCTCCATGTTTCACACAGGTGAAGTAGCCTGTTCAGAAAGTTTCTTGAGTTGAGAAATGAACAAGACACGTTTCCTCTCCGCTCATCGACTTTGGTAATATATGCCTATTATCTGTGATGTAATGAGACCCCGCCCACAAACCCACGACTCCGCCTACTACTCCACGCGCGATTGTTTTGGTGACCTTTCTCCATTTGAGATACGCAGATATAATTTCTTCATACACGAAAGTCTGCGGTGTCTCGTTAAGGGAGCTGTGAAAACGTTCTCATATTTCGTAAAACACAACGTTATGGTAATACTATGGACTATATAAAACAGGAGCAGAACAGGAGAGAAAAGTTACTCGCAGCGCAAATATACAGTATACACACGTTTGCGCTACTTTGTAACGAATCATGTATCTTAAATATCGTTATCTTGTATTAATAAATTATCTACATTATAAAAACACTAAAGATGCGATGAAAACACTAAAGACTAGCATGTAGCAAGTGACAAGAACTATGTGAAAAGTTTCTGGAACGATAAAGATGATGATTAAGCACATTTCCAAAGGTTTTAATTGCAAATTGACAAATGCACCAGGAAATTATGCTGTTTTGGCGGCAGGATAATAATATTGTGGCTGATTGGTGTGTGTGTGTGTGTGTGTGTGTGTGTGTGTGTGTGTGTGTGTGTGTGTATATATATATATATATATATATATATATATATATATATATATATATATATATATATATATATATATATACTGTTTGCTCTGTCAAAGATAAAAGTGCATACATTTAAATATAAGTAGTCATACATGGCAAACCTACCACATTAAAGGCTGCAATGACAGTTTAATGAGCAATAAAACAAAAGCAAACACTTTTGATTGCATTTGATGCAATGTCTTCTTTAATCAATTAGGTCAATTAAATATTTGCTGTTTGTATGCTTTAATCATTCTGCTGTTTTAAAGTTATAGTTCACCCAAACACCCTCGTGTAACTTGGTCCAAACCTGTATGACTTTCTGTCTTCTGTGTCATCATTGTGATGACAGAACTTACAGTTTTGGTTGAACTGTCTCCAAACTTTTCCCCCTAACAATTACATACCCTTTGAAAGTTTCAAATGAAATAAAGTCATCTATATGAATCTGATTTTTGCCCCACTGCTTTTACAGCTGCAAACCATTTTTTAACAGTCCTTTCAAATAAATTCAGATACAATTGTGAGTCTGGATATTACATGCAGACATTTTACACAGTTGATGGAGCAGGAGTTATTCACTGTACAATGGCATACCAACACACAAATACAAAAATCAACAGTTGAACTCACAGCTATGTTTAATAGTGAATGTAAGAATATTTTCACATGCACAATGTGAAGAGAATTTACAGGATTAGGACTAAACAGTTGTGTGGCCACAAGAAAGACACTTGTTAGTGAGGCTAATCAAAAAAAAAAATAACGACTTCAATTTGCTAGGGCGCATAAAGATTGGTTTGTGTAGCAATGGAAAAGGTTATGATCTGGGGTTGCTTCAATTGGTCAGGTCTAGGCTCGGCAACGTTATGCAGCAATAAAATGAAGTCAGCTGACTACCTGAATTTACTGAATGACCAGGTTATACCATCCATTGATTTTTTTCTTCTCTGACAGCACAGGCATATTCCAGGTCGACAATGCGAAGATTCATTGGGCTCAAATTATGAGAGTGGTTCAGGGAGCATAAGCATTCATTTTCACACATGAATTGGCCACCACAGAGTTCTGACTTTACCCCTATTGAAAGTCTTTGGGATGCACTGGAGAAGACTTTATGGAGTGATTCAAATCTCCCATCATCAATACAAGATCTCAACCAAAAATGTATGCAACTCTGGATGGTAGTAATTGTTCTGACATTGTATAATGTTGTCTAACAATGCCATGACGAATGCATGCCATAATCATATCTAAATGCAGTCCAACTAAATATTAGTGTATGCAACTTTTTGTTGTCGGCTAATGGTTCAGTCTGTATAGAAAAGGCTCATCATATCCAAGTCCAGGTGTAATTGTGATTAAATCAATGTCCACTCTTACAAACACATGTCATGTCATACCTTCTGACAATCGTGACTTAGGTTCATTCAGTCTAGAGTCAAAGTTTTTACAATCTGATAAAAGGCATACAAATGATTCTCTTCAATTTAAAATTTTCAGATCAACCTTTAGTGGTTTGTGACTCCCCTATGAGAGTCTTCCTCTAATGGGCCTGAAGTTCTCCCTTGTACCATAGAAACACAAATTTGTTCCATGACTGTTCTATAGTCAAGCAAAGCCTTGGAAATTAGTGCCATTTGGCACAACTGATCTCACTGAACAGGCCATAAACGTTACATCACACTTAAAACCAATTAAAAAAAAAACATTTTGTAATCTTGTTCTTTTCTGACAAGTTTCCTGGAATTTATTAGATTGCCATTTCCAAAAAGCTGTGTTCTAAAATCAATTAAATAAATATCTGATGACAAATTAGAGAGATTATTTGGAGCTTGTGAAACTGGCATATGTAAATTTGGAATATGTAAGGATGTTGGAATATTTGTGACGAACACAGAATATTTGGTGGAACGCTGTATGTTAAGCAATAGATATCTAATTTGAGATCTAAAAATTATATATATATATATATATATATATACACAATTTCATAAAATATTTTTAAAAAGACAGCATCTGAATAAAAGGTTAAAAAAAATGTGGTTGTGTGAGTATAGGTCAGTTACACAAAAAAAATATTTTTCTTAAAAAGCATTATCCAAACTTTCATATTTATTTTTATATAACTATTTAACATAGAGAGAAAGCAAGTAACTGATGGTTAGATGATGGTCAGTTGCAGAGCTTCTGGCCAAAGCCTGTATGAATGAGAATTGGCATTTTTGTGGGTTTACCAGGATTTTACAGAAACAGTGCACCATAGTACTTTACGAGTGTTCACTCAACATGCTGTGCTTTTCAAGCTTTGCTGTACATATGTACACTGAAGGCATGTATGCATTCTGATAAGTCTCAAACGTGTTTACCAATGAGATTAAACAATGTGTATCATAATGAAAAAGGAAAGAAGGGATCTTTGGACGAGGTGATTTTTAAGCCTATTCTAATTTGATACTCTTGAGTTTAGCTTTCAAACAAATCAGCTTTTGACTTTAGACAACTTTCCAATTCTGCATCACATAATTAACTGAGGTTTGATCCTCTCCATGGGAGCAACAAAAATACGCTGGATGTCTGTATACTCCTGAGACCCGGGCAGGACTGCGGAGTGCTTTTTCCATTCCCCTTTTTGATTTGTAACTAGTACAATTTTTTTTTTTAATCAAATTGTTTGTTTCCAGGAGTGTTGGTTATTCGTGTTTTTGAGACATACTATGCTGTATGTAGAGTACATAATTCTGATTCAAAAGTAATGGCCAGCATCATCCAATCACTGCCAACCATGTAGAAGTAAAAATATACACAATTTCTGAATCTATGTACCAATTACTATTGTCCCATGTCTGCCAAACATTTTGAGTGTCTAAACATCATCTGCAGCCTGAAACTGAAAATTTGATTGGATGTATGAATTGAAAGCACTTAGCTACATAGAGAGCTATAGATCCCTAGTTCCCCATTTAGTTAATTACTTAACATTCATTGTGCTGTGTCTGCACTGGTCTCAGAACAGTTTGAAATGCACCCTATTTTCATCCTAACTTCCTTTTCAGCCTCTGAAGGCAAAATTTTCCAGCTTTTGGATGGATCCATTGATTCTCAATGTGACAATTCACAGTGAATATGGGATATTTTAAACAAATAAAAGAAAAAAGAAAAGAAAATGAGCCTAGTCCATGTACGTAGTCATTGTGTTTAACAGCATGCACTTTCTGCATGCATGTTTTTGTTTTGCACACCGTTTTCTTTACACTCAAGAGACTGATGTGCATGAAAATCCCAGGAGATCATAAATTACAGAAATACTCAAACCAGCCGTCTGGCATCAGCAATCATGCCACGGTCTAAATCACTAAGATCACATTTTTTCCCCATTTTGATGGTTGATGTGAACATTAACTGAAGCTCCTGAACCATATCTGCATGATTATAGATATTACTCTGCCGTCGCACGATTGGCTGATTAAATAATAGCATGAATAAGTAGATGTGTACCTAATAAATTAGCTGGTGATTTTAATAATTTCCAAGACTTTTCCAGGTATAGAAAAAGCCATTTTACAAATCCCTCATACTGCTAGGCTTTACAGGACTGTAGGGACCCTGTATATTAAATGTACAAATGTAACGTATGGTGTAACGTAATGTATAAATGTAATGCAGTTTTTATTTTGAGCAAAAATGGCATAAAAAAATTGGTAAAAAGCATTAATGAATATTTTATGCATTCTATTCAAACATGCAGACCACTAATAGAATCAATAGTTCAGATATTTACACCAACCAGTAAGGATTGAATAAATAAGAAGTCGGAAAGCGTGCTTAACATTAACATTAAACTGCAACAAAAGCAGTTCATAACATAGCTTAGATTACTAAAAATAGATGGCACCATTGTATCTAGTATTGTGTAAATTTGTATTGCTCTACGCCTGTCCTCCAGACAAAAAAAATAAAAATACATCAAAAACAACAAACACCAACATTCCTTACTGAGATCCCATTTTATTTAGAGGCCTCATTTCATTGGTAGGTATGAATTCAGAAAAGTTTACACAAAACCCTTAAAAAAAGTCAACATGCAGTGATCACAAGGACAGCAAGAAGAGCCTAAAGATTCAGAACAAAAGATTTGTTGAAAATTATGTCTAGGCCATACACGTCAAATATTCACAGTGATTCGCATTTCTTTTCTTTGCAATTTATTCACTCATTTTTAAACATACAGGGAAGGCATTGTTCTGACGCAGAACAGTCAAACATCAAAAGATTAAGGAATTTGAAAAACCCTGTACCAAAGTCCAATTTGACTTTCAGGGTCCCAGCACGCTGGTCCATCCCTCCAATGCCATCTCATAATTAAAGGAGGTAAAGCCAATGGTAGGGCTCCACCATCTTCAGTCCCAGTTGTGTGACTGGATGGAGACCAAAAAGGTTGTTTACTTCACGTACCGATTGCCATGCCCAGGCTGAGGCTTTCCTCTTCTAATGCGGTCCTTTTCTCTCACTGATTTGTCTTTAAAAATAAATGCAGGACCTAATACAGTGGATGTAGATCATCGCACTGAAGGAAAATGTATGTACAGATATTTCTGACAACAATATTTAAAATATGTCCAAAAAGAACATTTCTAATCCAGTTTCTTTTCTTGTTTCTTTTGTTAGGAAAGTAAAAAAAAGTGTATTTGTGAAACAAGTAGATCAGTAGCTTCCTGAAGACACCTAATACCAGCATTCCAAACAACTGTGTGTATATTGGAGTATTGAGTGCTCTTTAGTATGGGGAAAGAGTTCTTGATATTTCACGCATATACACCATTTACACCTCTCAAACAAAGCCACATTTCATATAACATGAAAAACATTTTACAAAATGGCTGATTTTCTTATAAAGCAAGGAACTGCATTAACTCTTATTCTGAAGAATGGTGCTGTTCAACATCTCTGCTGGGTTTGAGAAAGAAACCTTGGGCAAGAGTTTAGACATACGCCCCTAAAGCTGCATGGAACTCGGTAAGGCATTGGACGAGCTGTTGGAATTTTGGTCTTTCTTCTGGATCCAAGGCCCAGCAACAAGCCATTACTGCAAACCTGAAACAACAGATAGAGAATGTACTGATATTAGCAAGAACATTTATATTAATTAGATCGGTGACTGTGAGAGCTAAGCCACTAATGAATCTTTGCCAGACTTATAAAAGAAGAAAATACATGGCCAAGATGACAAATTGGTCTTGATTACTTCTGACAGCAACAACTGAAACAGGCTTGAGTGAAAGTTGATCACCTTATCGCTGTGGTACTATTCAAGCCTTCCAATATACAAGGCTTATTCATCACCTATTCTCTAGAGGAAGAGAGTGCTAAGCTATGATCCACCACTGATTAGCTTTTCCTGCTTTCTGTAAATTGTGTTCCGCCGACCGCGTGCAACACAATAAATCTTGTGGTGTCTAGGTCACTAACATGGTCAATGGCATTCGTTGCTTTTTTTATTCCTGGCTGATTCGATCATCATGGCTCCGTTTCCCGATGCCGATAAGGGTCAGATCGTAATTGTGCAGAGAGCCAGCAGTTGTTTTATTCAACTCCAAATATCAGTTTTATACTCTCGAATGGTTTACTGAAGGCTCGTTTGGTTCCATCTCAAAACAATCAAGATTTAAGAAATTAGTTGTGACTGCCAATCACTCAGGAATGCCACATTACTTCAAGACAGTCTGTTTATTGTAAAATCGCACACTTCAAGCAAATGGGAAATGTGCTTTTGATTGGTTCTGCAAAATTACCTCTGCATATACAAACAGAGTTATATGACAATTATCCAAACCAATTTATTGTTAAATGAAATGTATTTACTGCCAAAATAGAGAAGCCAAATACTGAATCACTAGTCAGACACTCACAGTTCATCAGGGCAGTTGATGGGTTGTGCTATTCTGTAGCCGTCCTTCAGATAAGCGGCCATTTCAAAGGGGTCGATATCAACATACGGAGTCTGTCCCAAGGTCATCAGCTCCCACAGAGTTACTCCGAAAGCCCACTGTGGAGAAACATGACACGAGAGCTTAAATTAGCCACAAAAGACATTATTCAGCAAACAAAGATACGGTTTACAGATCACAAACTGAATGCAGAAAGACAGACATTCCTCTTTGAATCTTAATGAGGAGCTTCAAGTTTTTTGGAGAACTACCACAGATACAGAAAAAGAAAAACTTAAAATCAGATAGTGTAACCGAATAAAAAAACAATGACCTTGAAAATGCAGCAAAGAATAATATGCAGCAAAAATGCTTTTGTATGTGGCTCAGTTTAAGCCATGAGGTCTCCTTCAAGCCATAAACAGTATTGAACATTTTGGAAACAAAGCATTCCAGAAACACAAAAGGAGGAAACTTGGATTTATTCGAGTGATTTTAAAAACATTAAATGACCATTTTTACGCATTACGTTACGTTTACTTGTGCAATCTTAAGCAGGTTTTTGTGTAGTCGTACAACAGTCTTCAGGACGTCATCTGAGGAAGTGTTATATGCATCTTTTGGAGCATGTGCACAAAGCTGGCCAACTGTGGTCCAATCAACACTTAAACATGCTGGATGAAGCAGAGCTATAATTGCATTAACTTCAAAAAATTGGACTGGTGCAATTTCAGTCAGATTACCACTTACATTTACAAAAGGTTAAAGTTCAACATACACATTAAAGTTTAGTATGTGGCATTTAAGCCTGTCGAAAATATTAACTAATCGTCTGGTCGCAGTCATTTGGTCTAACAGCAGTTATTTGAGATAACTACGATTTTTGGGCATTTTAAATTCCACTCACATGTTACTGTTCAAATAAGGGAATGAAAAACACGTTTGAGTGTCTCATTTAATTGAACTGAGTGCAGATCCTGAAGAGTGCATGAAGATTAACCACTTCTGAAGTGCTCTGATGCATGCGTTGTCTACAAAGGTTTGCACCAAACTACAATGAAAATATAAACATGGATTTTTGTGAATGGAAAGCACTCTGGATCTACTTAAATGTAACTATCGTGTAATGGAAAATGTTAATTGTCGTTGTGGATTCATACACAGAGGAGCCACATGTCATGCCAGAGATGATAGAATGAAGCAACACAGAATCTCAAAGGTCTGTCTTCATGTGAAATAAGTGCTCACGCGCCGACACGTCCTGCTGGATATATTCATCATTACAGCAGAAACAACTTAAAATACTCCGTCATTTTTGGGTATACAGATAAGTGTAAGACATCATTAGAGAATATAAAGGGTCTACTTTTATTTGTGTACCACTCACAATAACAACAAAATCTTGTGCTTTTGTAAAATAAAGAAAATAAAAAGGGTGAGCTTTTTAGCAGTCTCTGTGTTCATGAGCATATTTCAGAAACACGTCACAAAAATGACCTGAAACTCTGTGAATACTTATCACACAAACATGAAACATATGTCCAAAGAAAGCTTAAAATGTCTACTTTTTAATAAACCAATTCAAATTTAAAACAAATATTCTCCTGCAATGCAATCTGTTTGAAACAAAGCAATGTTCAGTTTTTACCAGTTCATCTAATTATCTGTAATGTGATCCCACCCACCAGCAGAGCGCTGCATTCATACGCTAATGTGCTGAGACGATCAAATCAAAATGTACCTGCCCCCCGACTGCGAGTTATAATGTAAACAAAATACATTCAGTTTTCTGTGCGTTTGCAACGATGCACAGGCAAGAAAGCTCCAGGAATGTAAGGAAGAGTTAATATTTTCCTCAGAAGAAGAGCGGGACTCCGATGAACATTTGTATTTTGAAGAGAGATTTGATTCAGCCGAGAATACAATTTCGGACGAGTACAATTTCACTTTCATTAGTTACATTTAAATGTTGTTTCGGCTAAAGCAGGCATTTCAATTGTATGCTGTATAATATAAATATGATATGTAATATGATATAAAAATAATATGAATGTTTAGATCATATTTTAACTAGTGTTTATGCTGCCTCATTATCATCAACAAAGCTTGTGCTTGCAAATATGTTTAGGTTAAATGAGTAAAATGCACTTTAAATATGCCCATATTAGAAAAATCACCATCTTAATGATTTCTGAAGGATCATGTGACACTGAAGACTGCAGTAATGATGCTGAAAATTCAGTTTTGATCACAAATTGCATTTTACAATATATTTAGACAGAAAACTGTTCTTTTAAATTGTAAAAACAGTTCAGAATATCAATGTTTTTACTGTATTTTGGATCAAATAAATGCAGTCTTGTTGAGCAGAAGAGACTTATTTTAACAGTAGTGTAGCTCTAAAATTAAGTCTTTATGTAAAGAAAATATATAGTCAGATTACTTCTTTTAACTTAAAACTTGATTTGGATCATTAAGTCTCTTCATATTCATTCTCTTTCTGTCACATTCCTCATTGATAGGCCCAGGGGTGGGGTCATTGTCTCTCAGGTGTGAATTACCTAAATAGTCATGATCATTCACGCCTCCTCGCATATTACCTTTCAACACTAAAATTGTCTTACAAAAGTTAAATTACTATATTGTTTTGTATGAATGAGTGATCAGGATGGTTTTCACATCATTTTGTAGCAAAAATTCTAGGCTACAAGATCCAGTTCTCAAAAGGCTTGTGGACAAATATTTAGTACGTGTTATATGACCTTATTTCAGCGACTTAAAATGTTAGTTTGTTTCAAAAACAACACAAACGTTATTTTCTCAAAAATACAAACATGTACACACATGTTGCTCACATATTATTGTAGCCCAGTTTGTGCTGAATACAGTGTTATCATACTTTAGCCATTAATATGTTTTTAAGCAAATGAAAAAAGCACAAATGTCAAGGCATGTCAAAACTTCTCCAGGGCCCAAAATACCCTCATACCCCAGAGGGTTAAAATAATGTGTGAAAGTGAAGAAATTTGGATAGGAATATTTTACTTTTGCTTTAATACAATATAATATAACTATTCAGGTTGTCTGGGTTCCAACAGCAAGAGTGTAAATACAAATTGTATTTAAAAGTATTTTGAAATATTCAGACATTTTTAATGTCATAAGAATATATAGCCTTAAAGGAAATCATTTAAAATTTAAATATGAATAAATTAATTCCCCAGGTTTATGAAGCACATACTCTTATGACAAGATTATGACAATTAATCATCACAATCATGAAAGCCCTAAAACAGACAATCATCATAATCATGAGAGCCCTTAAACAGACAATTAATTATCATACTCACAATGTTTTCTTTCACAATTAATCAGTCAAATTTAGTATGACTGAAATCAAACTTTAAAGAGTATGTAAACATACTGACTGAGACATTTAAAGGGCACCTATTATGCACCATTTCGCAAGATGTGAAGTTTCAGCTCAAAATACACTACAGATAATTAATTATATTTATTATTATTATTGGGTGGGAATAAAAATTTGATGTTTTTATGAGTGTCTTTAAATGCAAATGAGCTGGTGCCCCCCACCCGTATCCAGAATAGGGCTAGAGTTTTGACATCTCTGCTTCGGATAACTAGACATCATAAGCAATATGACTGACAACGAAAATAGTGGTGTTCAGCCCCATGAACCAGAGTCAGACACTGATGAGGGAGAGACTCTTTAAGAATGAACCAGGAAGTTTCCAAATGGTTATTTGATAAATTACTTTATTTGTTGTAGTTTTTTTCAGCAGTTTTGCAAGGATGGATGAACAACACACACACACACACACACACACACACACACACACACTTACAACGTTCGCTATGCACTATAACAAAACAACACACACAAACAAACAAACAAACAAACAAACAAACAAACATGTACGTAGGCAGTGTCTGTCAATAGTCTTGGGCAGGGCCTGTACAAAGTGCCGTCACTTTGTACAGAATTTGTGAACGGCTTGTTCTGAGACAGTGCTTGTGATTATGGGGATTAAAAAAAGGACTGGGTGGAATTTTATCATTATAGAGTGTTGTTTATATACAGGTGCTGGTCATATAATTAGAATAAAAGTTGATTTATTTCAGTAATTCCATTCAAAAAGTGAAACTTGGATATTATATTCATTCATTCCACACAGACTGATATATTTCAAGTGTTCATTCCCTTTAATTTTGATGATTAAAACTCAGTTTAAATTCAGTATCTCGAAAAATTAGACTATTACTTAAGACCAATACAAAAAAAGGATTTTTAGAAATGTTGGCCAACTGAAAAGTATGAACATGAAAAGTATGAGCATGTACAGCACTCAATACTTAGTTGGGGCTCCTTTTGCCTGAATTACTGCAGCAATTTGGCGTGGCATGGAGTCGATCAGTCTGTGGCACTGCTCAGGTGTTATGAGAGCCCAGGTTGCTCTGATAGTGGCCTTCAGCTCTTCTGCATTGTTGGGTCTGGCGTATCGCATCTTCCTCTTCACAATACCCCATAGATTTTCTATAGGGTTAAGGTCAGGCGAGTTTGCTGGCCAATTAAGAACAGGGATACCATGGTCCTTAAACCAGGTACTGGTAGCTTTGGCACTGTGTGCTAGTGCCAAGTCCTGTTGGAAAATGAAATCTGCATCTCCATAAAATTGGTCAGCAGCAGGAAGCATGAAGGGCTCTAAAACTTCCTGGTAGACGGCTGACCTTGGACCTCAGAAAACACAGTGGACCAACACCAGCAGATGACATGGCACCCCAAACCATCACTGACTGTGGAAACTTTACACTGGACTTCAAGCAATGTGGATTCTGTGCCTCTCCTCTATTCCTCCAGACTCTGGGACCTTGATTTCCAAAGGAAATGCAAAATTTACTTTCATCAGAGAACATAACTTTGGAACACTCAGCAGCAGTCCAGTCCTTTTTGTCTTTAGCCCAGGCGAGATGCTTCTGACGCTGTGTCTTGTTCAAGAGTGGCTTGACACAAGGAATGCGACAGCTGAAACCCATGTCTTGCATACATCTGTGCGTGGTGGTTCTTGAAGCACTGACTCCAGCTGCAGTCCACTCATTGTGAATCTCCCCCACATTTTTTAATGGGTTTTTTTTTTTACAATCCTCTCCAGGATGCGGTTATCCCTATTGCTTGTACACTTTTTTCTACCACATATTTTTCTTCCCTTTGCCTCTCTATTAATGTGCTTGGACACAGAGCTCTGTGAACAGCCAGCCTCTTTAGCAATGACCTTTTGTGTCTTGCCCTCCTTGTGCAAGATGTCAGTGGTCGTCTTTTGGACAGCTGTCAAGTCAGCAGTCTTCCCCATGATTGTGTAACCTACAGAACTAGACAGAGACCATTTAAAGGCCTTTGCAGGTGTTTTGAGTTAATTAGCTGATTAAAGTGTGGCACCAGGTGTTTTCAATATTGAACCTTTTCACAATATTCAAATTTTCTGAGATACTGATTTTAGGGTTTTCATTAGTTGTCAGTTATAATCATCAAAATTAAAAGGAATGAACACTTGAAATATATCAGTCTGCGTGGAATGAATGTATACATTATACAAGTTTCACTTTTTGAATGGAATTACTGAAATAAATCAACTTTTTGATGATATTCTAATTATATGACCAGCACCTGTATCTGTGTATATATATATGTATATATGTGTATATATATATATATATATATATATATATACACACACACACACACACACACATACATACATACATACAGTACACACACACACACACACACACACACACACACACATTTATGTTCAAACACCATGTATAATTGAATTTGGCATAATAGGTCCCTTTAAAGGGATAGTTCACCCATACGATTTACATAATCCCAGATGTGTATGACTTACTTTCTTCTGGAGAACACAAATGAAGATATTTCAAAATATTTCAGCTCTGTATTCCATGCAATGCAAGTAAATGGGTGGCAAAATACCCATTCACTTGCATTGTATGGACCAAAAGAGCTGAGAAATTCTTCTACAAATCTTTGTCTTCTGCTGAAGAAAGGCATACACATCTATGATGAGATAATTGTCATTTTTGAGTGAAATATTCCTGAATTAAACATTGGTCAATACGTCTGGATACAAAGTACCAAGATTTTTAATAGGCTGTACTATTTTCAGCAGTTACCTCAGTAATATAGCTTTGTAAACAGTTCTTTGCATATCGAGTGTGTGCCTTTTAGGGGAATATGTTGGAAAAATTCTAACAGAAAAAGCAATGCAAAATCATGTCTGTGCTTGGGGGCAACACAAACGTTGTGACTGCAGAACACACTCTAAAGTAAAAAGCAACAGATCTGCCACCACTCAGTTCGTCTTGCTAGACTTTTAGGAGCCTCTAACAACGTATAAAAGGATGTCTTCTGCATTTATGTTTGGTGAGGCCACGAGAGGGGAGTTGGGTGCAAATCTACACAGTTGACATGCACTGATGATCTGGAAATTTGTCTAATGTCTCACTGGGTGGCTGCACTTTAAGAACTTACTGTAAACCACTGATGAATTTCCACTGTATCCCAGTAAACAGGAGAAATTCCCATACAGCTAACAGCTCATCACCAGCTCCTATCGTATTATAATAAACAGGACCTTAATAAATGTCTCTGGCAAGAGGGTAGCACCAGCCTCTATTGTTCTGTTAGTTTAGAGGGCTAAGGAGTTCAAACAGTTGACAGGTTTTGAACCGGTGTATCGGAGGCGGCGTTCAGTATTTCCTGACTGTCTAGGGTGGGTTGTTTCTTTGGCATTTTGTGTGAGATGAATGGGAACAGAGTATGTTGTCACATAACACATTGTTTAAGATGCACATTTTCCCCTCACTTCACTCTCTCAGCAAGACAAGAATTTGCCAAGGGTTTGATTTGCTAATACCAAGCCAAAAGCTTCCGTAAATGTAAACATGCACAAGCACTTTCACTTTACTGTTGTGCAATAGCAAAAAGCAGTAAGTACATTGTCAAAGTTGGGTTACGGGTCTCTTAGACTATGATCAGGTTCAGAGAAATGGAGTAAGATTATTGTGACGAGGAGGCAATGGCCAGGCCATAAGGATGGACGCCTAGCACTGAATTACCCCAATTAGCCGGGAGAGGGCTAGAGAGGAGCCGGAGACGCCAGTTAGAGAGAGAGAGAGAGAGAGAGAGAGAGAGAGAGAGAGAGAGATGCAGCCGACGGAGCTGTGTGTGTGTGGGCCGGCAAGTATGTCGCTCACAATACTTGCTTTTCCGGCCCAACACAGTATGTACACGTTTATCAGCTGCATGCATCTCTCTCTCTCTCTTTCTCTATCTGGTGTCTCCGGCTGCTCTTTATCGCTCTCCTGCCTGATTGGGGTAATTCAGCGGCAGTTGTCCATCCTTACGGCCTGCCCATGCCCTCCTCATCACAAGTATTTCATTATCCACATTTGGCTGGAGATCAAAAAACTTTGAATCCATTTTCTCAGTTTCAGTGTTGCCATAGTTACTGCATTTTGGCATTCTAGGGCAACATACACTTAGGCAGTCTTGCGAAATCTCTCCGAAATGTTATTCTACATTGACCATGAATCATTAATAACTAAAATTACTGCATTAGGGAAATTCAATCATTTATTAACTGCTGTAATGTCATAAGAAGCAGATTAGCCAGGCCACAACATGTTCATGGGCATCTGAAACATGATTAGAGCAACAGTCAGCAGTAATGCAGCATGGTAGAGCACAGCATGACGTAGATAAGTTATGCAATTGAATATCTGTTATTAGGATATACAATCTGAAGACTAATGAATGATTGTGCAAGCCTTCAATTTAAAACTGCAGTTTTACATGTGCTGTTACAAATGAATGTATGAACATGTTAAAGCAGCAAACCAACTTGTGCAAGTTACACTAACAGGCTACAATATTTTTTAACAGGCAAAATATCCATAAGGACAGAAAAAAAAATTGTTACCTAATGCTTATTATTTATAGGAGATTGCCTGCTGATTGAAACAAAATATTATGCAAGTGCAAGTTACAGTTTGTTGCAAAACAAACAGGAGCAGCAACTCTTACCACGTCACTAGCATTTGAGAAGTCATTATTGAGCAAACTCTCCAAGGACATCCAGCGCACTGGTCTGTTCTCGTTGTCCCCGAGGCAGTGGTAGTCCATGGGGAAGAGATCACGGGAGAGCGCATTGTCTGTGATCTTAACTTGCATGCTGTTATCAATTCTAGAAAGACAAAAACAAGATGATACTTCAGACATCTAAACACAATATACATATATGTTAACTCAAATTCCTTATGGTGATAAGGAAATGTAAACAATGCAACTGTAATTATATGATAGAGCTTTGAAAAATATGCACTGAAACAATATTGCATGAATATTCTGAATTAAACAAGTAAAGCTCCATTTACAGCATATTTCACATGCCATTGATTAATACAAAAAGTCATTTTGACTTGTTTGTAAAAAAAAAAAAAAAAAAAAACGTGCAGTACAGAAATGAACTTACAATGGAAGTCTATGGTGCAAAAAAAACTGTTGAACAGAAATGCACACTTACAATAGCAATAAAGCAAAAAGCGATGAAATTTAGTCCACATAACAAAATTGACATGCCACTTTGTTAATCTCTTTGTATCTTTTTGTGTGCTTTTGTGCTGGCAGCTCCTCCCAGTGTGAAATCTCAACTCCATATACATATGCATTAAAAATAGTCTGATTGACTGGGATTTTGTCATATCACACAGCAATTTTGCATTCAGACAGACAAATTGCTTGTCACTAGAAACATGTTGCTTCATATGTGGTTAGGACATGGTGAAAAACTAGCACCATAGACTTCCATTTTATGTGGAACACATAATGTGACTAACACATTTAGTTTGTTTTTACAAATTGAGGCACAAGTCAAAAATATTGTCTGACGTCAACAAAAGCATGCAACAGATACTTGGTGTGCTCCATTTCATGCACCACTGTGCTGACCGATTAGCACCTCTGATGACGACAATGCTTATTAATATCATGTTTATTCAAACATAATTACAAATGATCAAAAAAATAAATAGAACTTTACTATATTGGTTTTAAATTAATTTAGGTTTTTTTCAGAATTTCTTCTTGTACACAGCACAATATTAAGCACCACATAACCTATTCAAATGAATAGTGTTTCTACTCATTACATGTAAAATTCTGGTGTCTGTCTATCTAAAAAATGTAGCATCTAATGTGATGCTAAAATCTTAGCATGCTATGGGAAGTGTCCAATTTGATTGCTCTCTGCATCCCCTCCCCAGACTGCACCCAGTAAGGTCAGGTGCAGTTGAAGTTGAACACACCTACTGTCAGAGAGCTTAACTTCAATTTTAACTAGAATAATCCTTTAATGCTAAAGCCAAAATTTAACATATGGTGCAACTGTGCATTTCTACATGTAAAAGGCAGAGCAGTAGGTGCAAGATGGTAAATAGTGGGGAAATGTGTGGTTAAAAGTCACTTACACGCAGTTTCTGGCAGCCAGGTCTTTGTGAATGACCTCTCTCCGTGCCAGGTAGCTCATCCCACATGAAATCTGTATTGCCATGTGGACCAGGTCTTGCTGAGAGATGGCCTATGTGGGTAAATTAAGACAAATATGTGATCAGTGATTAAGCAATCAATTAAGATGTCTCTACACTAGCAGACTCAAAACAACTAGTTTTGCCCAAGGGTGTCACACATGAAGACTGTTTTGCGGAGATCTAGCTCTCTTCAGTTAGAGGTATGACACACATGCTGACTAAAAATGGTGGAGGGGAGACACACTCACAAACTTACCGCAAGTCTCTCTGACAAAATAACAACACAAGTAAAAGACCTGTAGATTGGTTGTTCCGAAATGGGCTAAAATAGTAAAATAATTCTTCATGGTTTGGTTGGCTTTCACAAAGTTATATTTTAAAATGCATCAAAACTGTAAAATGTCAGTCAAGGTTAATTTATCCATCATCATTATACAAAGTGTTTGTGATGATATGCAGCAGAGTGTGATAAAGTTAAGTTCAGCTTGTCATCTTGTCAGTTCTTCTCAGTGTCAGAATAATTTTTTCCCCCAAACAAAACAGATCAGCAGAAAGCCTCGACATTCAAGTGATTAACACCTCCTGCAGAGTGGTGCTAATGGCCGCTCTGTATCCCTCTACCTGGCCAATGATTATGTTAATGAAGCTAACATCTGAAAATCACTGGAAAAATCAGCTAGTATGGAGCCACCATTAAACTCCTAATCAGTTAGATTTATGAATGAACAGTTTTGTGTACCAGATCAACCGTTTCAAACGTTCCGACTTCTAAATAGGACTTTCCTACTTCTCTTGCGTACACTTTAGGGGTGGATAGAAATATAGATTTTCCCAACAAACTACAATCTTTATTTGAACAACCTCGATATTGATTCTTAAAGATAGATCTTTTACTCTATGTGCAAGTCACATGGACCATTCTTAGGCTTCCTTTTGAAGCTTGGAATCATTCATTGTAATTGCATGGAAAAAAAGTGACCAGTACATTCTTCTAAATTTCTGTGTGTGTGTTATGTGGAAATAGTCCATTCTGGTTTATTACAACATAAGGGTGGGTAAATGATGCCACAATTTGCATTTTTGGGTGAACTACTCCTTTAAGGTCTTAGCAAGTGTAAGACTGGGATATGCAGCACTGAACTGCAAAGATTGCTGCAAAGAAAAGCCGCAACAAGGGAAACTGAAAGACACCAAAAAAGAGATGGAACACAAGAAATAAGTGGGCGCCCAGACACTTCTGGTTACAATTCACCTCTTAAGAAACCCGACTTGATGAAACAACAAGTTCCTCTGTTGAATCTCAGTTAGTAAGAATGTGACATCTGAGCAGTAATGCGTTACCTCACTGAACATAAACATCCCCCTCACCAAGACACAAAACAGACACATAGCTGAAGTTTAATGTTTAAGTTTTCAGAGGGAGTGGTTCAACTTTAAGCATCCTTATGTAATCTACCTGAGTCAGACACAAGACACATTGGGTGCTAACTGATAAGGTCAAAACATAATCCTCTCAAAATGAGTCTGCCTTATAAGAAGAAAAAAAACAAAAAAAAAAACATACGCAACACCTGAGAACAAAATAATTGCTATGACAAACTCAGATGCAGGTGATATGTTCATTCATGTTTTTTTGGTGTGAATTTTGTTAGAGATTTAGTACAGATTGCAATCTTTTTTACAGTGCGCATGAAAGGCAAACAAACAAACATCAAAGATCCATTCAAAACCTGAAGTTCAAGGTAATACTCTTGGCATTAGAGGGATAGTTCATGCAAATTTTAAAATGCTGTCATTTTTCTTTTCTTTTATACACACACACACACACACACACACACACTTCTTGTTGTTCCAATCCTGCATGCATATATTTTTTTATTCTTCTGTGGAATACACAGAGATAAAAAATATATTTTCATGAAAGAAACTTCAAATAGATCTTTTCCAAACTACGACAGTTCACAGGCTTTCAAGCTCCAAAAAAGGACAAAAAGCACTATAAAAGCAACATAGCCATAGTCAATACGACGTGTGCACAATTTTTCCAGTCTGTTTGTCACCCTAAGCTATCATATGGCTTAAGAAGGACTTTAGTGCACACATTATATTAACTACATATATAGTGCTTTTACAGTATTAAACCTTGACAGTCTGAAATGTAATTGTATGGAAAACACTTGTGTAATGATTCCTTTTATCAATTAATGTTTTGTATCCCACAGAAAAAAACAGCAGCATGTGGGTTAGGAATGACATGAGGGGCAGTAAATAACAGAACATTCATATTTGGGTGAACGATTCCTTTAAGTACAAACTACTGCATGCTTAATTTATTAACTAAAGGATGGATAGTTTATAATTTATATCTATAAAAATGTCAGTTGTGCCTTGAGGCAGGAAGGATAACGAATACAACACTTTGCATCTTTAACTGCCACAGCATGCTTGGTCTTGAAGTAGAAAAATTGTTAGCTTGAAGCACCCATTTTACAAGACTGATCGAATCTATGCGATCTTGTCTTTGGAGAAAGTTCAATGCCAACAGGATGACAGATGGCCCAGAGTTACCCATAACAAAGGCTTGATTGTGCACACCTATCACAGTGAGTTCTTTTAATGTTGACAGAGGATCTGCACAACGAATTCTTTGTTCTGAAGAAAGCAATCAAATCAGGATGGTCTGAACACTCCAGGTGTTCTGCTAGAAGGGCAACAACACTGAACATATTCTTCTGTCTTATATAAACATCTGCCAGACAGAAGTATTACAAACAGCAGTAGCAGTGGCATCTTGCTATAACTTAGCTGTATACACACACTGCCAAAAATCACACACCGCTTAAATGTAAATAGTGTTTAAGTGTTGTATGTTACATAAACCAACTTTTGAAAGTGAGTGTTCTACAGTAGTTCTCTCTACCATACTTAAAGTCAGTGTAAGGTTGGGAACTGAGACAGAGTTCTTAAAAAAATACTGGAACCAATTTATTTTCATGATTTTCGATTCCATTAATGGCTCTTGGATGTGCATTCTTCTACAGATGTGGACAGAACACCACGCTAAAATACTCTTTGAGAGTGGCACAAAAATATCCAACATGACAATTGTAGTCCGATTCCTAAAAGATTAATGGTTCTTTTTAATCTACAGTGTAAAATATACAGCATGACCAGTATAGCCAGATTCCTGAACGAATGACTCTTACCTCTTACGTATGTGTACTTCAGGCTTGTGAGGCTTAAGGCCGGTTTATACAAACCATTGCCATAGGTTACGTATAGCTATTATTTTAAGATCAGTGAATCGTTTAATACTGTATTTGGACTCGGGAACGTTGTTTTAATCGAGAACATCTGCTCTGCAAGTATCAAAAAAGAATCTTCACAAAAGACTCATCTGTTTACAACTTAAATTCTCATAAGACTTTTTTTAGGGCTTTTACTTGATACATCTTGGGTATGTGACATAATATTTGTTATATTTTACTCAAGAACTTTCCAATCTGTACAATGTTTTGACCATATGTTTGACAGTATGGTGTAGACTAAATAATCATATTTCTTAAGTTATAAAAACGAAACACTTCTAATTTGTCATCCAATTAAAAAGAAACTATTCAGAGTTGACTATTTTGCAAAGTCCAGCATCCAAACTTAAAAACCACATCCATTTTGTGGTTTAAGTAATATGAATTATTACTATTCATTATTAATAAACCAATCAATAAACAATTCCAGCATGGAGCGTCAAAAATATACGAAATATTAATGTTATTTATACAACTCAAACAGAATGTGCCAGATTTATTTTCTCTCTGCATGACAGATGACATGTATAATAAATAAAAATCTCAACATGTTCACACACTTTGAAGTCATTTTTAATGCTACAATAATTGAATAAATACTTTTGTATAAACAAATTCGATTGCTTTTGTTTATTTATGAAATGTACAATTTGGGGCTGTCATTGATTTGATTTTTTTTTTTTAAATACAATATAATTTGTTTTGGAATGAAATCACAATTAATCACATGCAAATATTTAATGAGAAAGGCCCCCAAATTAAGTTCATTTAGAATAATTTCAATAACTAATAATTAGTGCTGTCATTCAATAACATTTTTTAAATCACGTTTAATCACATGATTTTTCACAGTTAATCACGATTAATCACAGATTTTGAAAGTGCTGAATTTTGACAGTATATATACACTTCTCTTCCAGTCAAATTGCATTTATTTCCTCCTCCTTAGGAAAGAAAACAAAGCAACATGTAACAATATAATGATTTATTAACGTTTTCCAAACAAAGCCTTCTACACTATAAGGATAGAAATGCAGCAAATTAGCACCAATTCAAGTGACATTAAATGTTTAATGTCTAAATGGGAGTTTGACTAACTGAAAGAACTATTCCCCACATAGGTTGCATATTTATTGCAATGGGCAATAAATCTCTAAAACTCTCATCCTTCACAATATTAAGTGGCCAGCAGACTGTGTCTATCCACTTTGTTACAGCAGTTGTGAAGCTGTGTTCATGATTCACATCAGGGCATCAGGGCATCAGCGCCAGCAACAAGCAGCAAATCCATATGAAAAGCGCTTGCAGACAAAAGCGTCTCATTCTAGTTAAAATGTGCCTTACTTGATTTCTTTTCCATCTAGGCTTGTTTTGTACACCAAATAGCGTTAAGAGCTCCTATCCCATCACTTTATCACTGACACTGAATCACTGCTGTGTATGTTTATTGTGAGTCAGTCAGTGTAATGACTCAGGGCGGGCACATCGCAAAGTTTCCACCCTTCCAACCAGTGTTTTTGCTGGTTTATGCTGTATTAACGGTAAACGCATTAAATTGCAATATAGGCCTCATAAAAATAACTCAGATAATTCAAATACATTTTATCATAAAGCATTTAGACAGTAAAAAAGTGAAAACATTTTTTGTTTTATTTCCGTATCACTGAACATTACTCTACTATTGGCTTATTTATCTCTGCTATGTTTAATTGTTGGTCTATGTAGTGTACTTTTGCTTCAGATGGATGCTTTTGGGGTGTCTCAATTTGGTTAGGTCGTGTGTGTGTTTTAGGACACTGTGCCAAATTAAATGTAGTTTGAAACTTTGGAAAACCCGTTGCAAAATGACTGCATTCTGTTGTGCTCGGTCGAGCTGTCATTGAGCGTGTCTGTCAGCGGAAGGCTGGGCTGCCTGCTCACGTTTGTTTGCCTGTACAGCTGGAGTGCTGACTGCACCCTAGTGCAATCGACAGCCCTAGCCCTACTTACAACAACATCCCTAGTATAATTATTTCAGAAATTAAGGCATTTTATCTCAATACACTAGCAATTTGGCTGTGAATGCTGTAAAACTATAAATGCAAAACCACTGAATATTTCACTACTCGGAACCTACAGTGTAGGTTTGACACATAAGTATTTAAAACAGAGCATTTACTGGATGGTTGTTAATATTACAAAGTGTAGATTTGTAATATTAAAGATACACATTATTTTATTTTATTATTTTATTATTAAATGTATGAATAAAATTGCTTTATTAAAATGTCTGCTTAAACACACCATTTGCAAGAATCTGTTCTGGTAAAACATTAAATGGACTCATTATTTTGTAACAGGCTGCTGAGGGCAGTAATTCCAAAAAGAATTGCATTTCTTATATCCAAATATTTCTTCCTGAAAAGTACTATAACAATCGTGAACCGTTAAGGAAGCATAAGAGGAATCCATAAGAGATATCTAAATCAGAATTGTTAAAATTCTTACAATATGTCAGAGATATGACATGGCAGTAGTGTTCATGCTGTTGACAGGTCAGGACAGAGTCTGGACTGCGACAAATTGGCAGACAAAAGTATAGACAGACAAATAGACACACAGATAGATAACAGTACATTTAAAGAAGTTTGGACTCACCTGTGGGTTGTTGGCCTCTGCGAGCTTACACTGTCGAAGGAAAAGCTTTAGATTTCCCCAGTTCATATAGGGCAGCATGACCATAGGCTTCTCACCATCTTCTATACATACATGGCTGATTGGTAAAAGGTTCCTATGGGTGAACAGACCACAAAGAAAAAATTCCGATCAAATCACGCAGGAAAAATTTCAGTACACGGCTGATTTTCACAGTTCTTCAGGAAACCACAAAACACAAACTCTCCTGCCATTTCATTCCATGTATAACATGGGACAATACAATGGAAACAAGAACTATAGAAATGGTCTATTGTCATTTCCTTTCCAATAGCAGTGAAATTATATACAAATCACACCTATGGCAGTGCCCAAATAGACAGGAAGTGACATGCTTCTCCAAGGATACTCGATCTATAAAAGATGATTCCAGAAAAACATTAAGGTTGTGGACTACGTTGACCATTTAACCCCAGACACAGCCCTGTGTGACTGCAAACCGCTGTGCACTCAGAACAGGATATGGGTCTGAGCCCATTGTACTGTCACTGTATTAATTTCAGGACAACAATTCTGAATGAAAATGAAGTGATAATAAATGCAGAGTTAAGTGATACTAAAAGAAGAAACTGACAGATGAACAAAATATAAATACCAAGCAGCTCAACTCTCACTTTATAAAAGCTTTTCTGAAATGCATCTAAAACCAGTGCAATGTCTAGTTGTTAATGGAAATGTGGCAAATGAGAATACACTAAAAATTTGTTTGAGGACAAAAAAAAAAATACCAAAAAGTGAAACAAGAAACCAAATTTGGGGGAAAGAAAAGCCAAAAGAAAAAATTCAAAGAACCAAGACTGTAATTCTCTCAGCAGAGGAAGTGTGCAGGCTGTAGTAATAGCAGTGGCATAGCTGTACAGTACGCACATTCAAATATTACACAACACATTTCCATCTGACTCTTGGAAATGGAAATGCTGGCTAGCTTTTCTCATAAATCAAAAGGATTCATTTAAAGGAGGTCACCATGACCTGCTACAACAACAAGGTTCTGTGATCATTGACTAGGATCCCATTTTTATCCGGCACAAGATTCATCTCTGGTGACCTGATTTCAAGTGGACAGCACTAAACACAGGTGCGAACAGGTTCTAAAAGTTTTGTGATCCAAACATGTGACTACATCACACGTGTAGTGTAAACGCTAATCCGTCCTGATGAATCCCAGACAACAGCAAAGGTTTCCCTACTCAACTCCCAGACAGCACACATACATCTCCCAAGTTGTCTGTTTAAGAGCATTTTTATTAACTTCTGATAGACAACTTAAAAGAGCTGATTTAACATACTATTGAAATCAAACATCTAAAAGACATGTGCTGAATGTCCTTGACATCTGAGAGGAAACGTCATTTGCATGAGCAAACAATGTAAAAAAATAAGTAATGTAGAGACTTGTACAGATGTAAACACATCATATAGACGTCTGGATGACTCAAGTGTGCTTTTAGGGCTGTCAATCAATCATTGTAACAAAACAAGGGTTTTAAACCAGTTGTGTGCAGTTCTAAAAGAAAATGACAGGAAAATCCCATACATACATTGCGCAAGCACAAGACTAAACAGAAATTGCAGTGGCACAGATCATATGAAGCACACACATCCGAAGTTTACCTAATATATAAACGGCACCACATTTTTTTAAATAATTAATATTTAAAGAGATTATAACTGGAAAGGGTTAATTTTTAAATTTTTGTGGAAAGAAAACAAAAAAAAAAAAAAAAACTGTAAAATGTTCAGCATGGTCCAAGATGTGGCTGTAGAAGATCATTTACCAGTCAGTTAGGTTTTTTTACAGGTAATTTTCTAATTTGCATTTCACAAGTGGCTTTAACAGACATGAGAATCAAATAAAAAATTCTCTAAGGAAGCTTAAAAGTTAACTGCTTTTTTGAAGAATTGAATTATTTATGAAATATTTTACTGCCTGAAAGCTCTTTTTCAGATTATTTACTTTTATAATAAATCCTATAATAGGGCTGAAACGATTAGTCGACATTAAAATTGACGACAAAAATGTTCATTGTAGAATAGTCATTTGATTTCATTTAACGTAACATGGAATCACATTAAACTCTAATGATGATGCACGAGAGCAGCACTGCAGTTCGCGTCTGACTGAGGAGAGGAAGAATTACACTGATCACAGTCCAGATGCACTCTAAACTTTTCAAACAGCTTCAGATGATGTAAATCACACAGGACAAGGGAATTATACAAGAATACCAAACAAGTAAATACAGAAGCACTCTCGTTGTGGAATAAGTGAGTCGGAGCTCTTCAAAGGAAACACCCCGGTGTTACATCTTAAATGCAGTTTTAATGCATTATAGCTTTATTAAAGTTCAAATAATACGGAAGCAGGTCATGTAATTAACTACAAACTCCAACTCTCGCATTTGTCTGTGCGGTCAGCGACTCCACGTTTGAGTTGCGCGAATGTCCCGATCTAAGGGGAGAGATTGAAACTGCATCCGGCTGATGCACAATGTCGCGGGGATGCTCATCCTTCAAGCACGAACTTGCAGCAGCTAGATTATTATGTGGTGGCCCGTGACTTATTGAATCATAATATGTGCATTTCTTATTGTGAAGAACATAGGCAATACGCAGCTTTATTAATATGAGAGAGTTCGTTTTTTTGTGTGTTTAAGATGGATCGAAGTGAACAGAAAGGTGAGAGAGGGTAGTCTTAGCCCCATTATACACGGCAACAAAATATATTTATGATTTGTTTTGTTTTTTAACTCATTTAAAACAATGTATATTTTATTTAGCAGCTATACTGCAGAAGAAAAAATTGTTATCTGAGAATGTTAATATATAATATTAAAAATACAAATATTTTAAAATATCAAAAAAATCCTTTAAAAAAAAAAAGATGCATTCACATGAGAAGCAGCATATAAGATATTTAGACTTGCTTTTAGAGAATAGATCTTGAATATAAGTATATTTTGTTTTTACTGCACTCGCAGAAGTATAACCAAGCGAAAAAAATACACGTATAAACAAAATACACTTATATTTAAGATACAACCTCTTAAAGCAAGTCTAAATATCTTATGTTGCTTCTCAAGTAAATTAAGTACAAGACAAAAACACTTGATAATATATATATATATATATATATATATATATATTTATATATATATTTATATATATATATATATATATATATTTTTACAGTGAATTTCTTTACTGAATTAAACTTAATAAAAAGTATTTTCCCCCTATAATTCAGTGAATGTCATTTAGAGGTATGTTTAAAAGATAATTTTTTCGTCTTTATTGTTAGCAAGCACGTTTAATACATCCTTTTAAGCTGTGGCACATGCTGAATAATCGGTTAAGAGCTAATGATCAATCGTTGCATTAGTCGCCGAATAATCGTTCTAATGATCGTTAGATTAATCGGTTATCAAAATAATTGGTAGTTGCAGCCCTATCCTATAATGTACATCTTAAGCTACATTTTGTCATATGAACCAGTTAGTAACTGATAAGTATGAGGGGCCTCTAAGTACATGTAACAGTAACAGTTTTTGGTTTAATTCAAGTCAATTAATTCAGTCAGATTCACACAGTTATCTTACCAACTTAATCATAAGTCTTTTTGATTCACTTAGAGTACTTAATTGAGGGCTTATATTTTGAGATTTTATATCTTGTTCCTTTAGAATGTGGTTGAATGTCAATGAGTGCAATTACATGCACTTTAAAAGTTAGATTTCAGTCAGATTAAAGCAATAATTTGTCTTTTTAAAATTATATACATCTGATTTGCACCAAAATCAATGTCTAAAAAATATAAAAAAAATGCACATGGCTGTAAAGATTTCCATGTTGTTGTGCCTGTTGTGTGCTTCTCACTGTTGACAACTAGTTAGATGATTTTGAACACGCTACTATGACAAGGTCAACTGGAAAACATGCGTCACTTCCTCCGCTAACATCTTTCTACATCTAATCGACCAGGCATAGTATAATGTATACTTGGTCAGAGAAACGAAGCCTGTAGCTTGACAATGCAAAAACCCACAATATAGTTTGATTATAACTGCCCATGTAAACGTTCTTAATAAAGCTTGACTTGACTCACTAAAATAGCAGGGACATAAAGCCAAAAACATTCTCTGGTCAGATGCGAACACTAAGCGTTTGCATACAGGACGCACGATGCAAATTTTGTCATCAGCAGTGCTCGAGCACTGAACGCGTGCTGAACTGCGCATTCAGAGTATTTAAATTAGTTGCACTGATTAGTGGGTCCACAAGGTGGCAACTCACATTCGAGCCGTTGCGGTCACGAACAAACGCTAGATGATGTAATCGCCTGTAAACAACAGGAGACGAATGTGGAAACAACAACATTGGATGTGTTGGTCAAAAACACGTGTGTGTGGAGGTCAGGAGATACCTGCAATTTGTATAACTTGAGTTTGAAGGAATATACCCAATATTTATGGGTAAAAAACTCATTAAGATAAATAGTCCAGTCTCTCATAGCAGTCGAAACATGCTTGCGCCACCCACCTATGTTAATGCGCAGTCAAATGAAGTATAATTTGAAAAGCTAGCGTTTGACTGTATGCAGATGCCAAATGTTTACGTCAAAATGTAAAATGAAGAAGAAAAAAAAAAAAGCTCAAGAGTAATTTGTTTTCAGACTACACTGGCAACACTGTTTCACACTGTAGATTTAGAAACGTTGTTGTGGAGTTGTTTAAAAGCAGTTCATGAATCACAAGTACTTATTACGGTTTTCTGTCTGCATCGCAGAAGAATGCATGTTAACAGTACCCAACATCATGAAAATCATTTGGTTCTGAATAAGAGCCGGCTCACGGCCCCCAATTCTATTATTTATTTAAAGGTGCAAGTTACAACAACATGTAAACAGGAACGCTGACCACTTGTGATTGAAACACCTTTTCAATCTGGTTTAAACAGGGTCTAGTTTTTCTATGATGGATATATGGATCACCATGCAGCCATGCAGCAAAGCAATTATCAGATGATTGAGTTTACAAAAGAAGAAACCCTGAATATTCTGTACAAACTTGTTTTGCAGGACTGACGAAAGCAGAACATGAGGAGTTGTGACTCACCTGTGGTGAAGCCCTCGTAGTTTACAGCTTTCTGTCAGCATCATGGTCACCTGAACTTCTGAGGCATGATCTGACTCATCAAATACAACAAACAGAGTCAGTAATTTATTATGCAAACTTGGAGAACCCTAACCTGAGTCAAAGATCTTGCAAAACCTCCCCATTTCCATACACACCAATCAAAATTTTACAAAAGTGATAGGGATGGGACAGGATAGTCATCTAGTGGTCCAACAACCGACTAGTCGATTAATGAGGTTGATTTGATCTCATTTTATCAATTGTTTTATCATTGTAATATAGATTTTTAGATATTTCAGCTTGAATATTTTTAGCAGCAGTACTTAAGCAGAAACATCTATTGATTCAATTAATATAGTTTAATTTCATTCTCATCTGAGGCCCTCTGCATTCTGTTTCAGTCTGTTGCTCCGTTTTGCTGCTTTTGAATTGTAAAATGCCTCTTAGTGAATGCCCCTTACTACATGCTAAAATTTTACAATTATGGTTTATAATTATAGATGTTTTTCTAGTATTTCACTCCAACATATTTAATCAGCAAGATATTGCTCTTTGTAACAGTTTGTGTAGAGTAACTCTCACAAGCCAGCATAGTAGCATTACTAAAAGGATCTTTTGAGGGTCTTCTTGGCATTAGTAGATTTGTTGTGAAACAACCCAACAACTAGTTAATAATAATAAAAAAAAAATTAGTTTTTCAGGAAAAAGCCTGAAAAATCAAGTAGCACCAAAGAAAATAAGTAATTCTGAGACATCTTGTTTAATTGAGCTTTAAATAAAAAAGGGAGTAAATCAAGTGAAAGCTCAGGAGAATATTAAGCTCTTTTTGGATCTGACTTCATCTATTTTGCACTGTCAGGACGTTCTAAATAACTACCTTCCACTTGAGAAAGTCTCACTGCTCTAACTACAGCCTTACAGCTCTTTTCAGCCACTGGCAGATTGCTGGCAGAGTGAACACATTGTGGTTGAGTTCACAGAGGTCTGGTTTTATCTCGAAGTACAGCTTTTGACGGATGCGCAGTGCGTATGGGTAAAGTGTATTGTTTCCTGTCCCTTGGGCATGGGTTGGGGGGAAAAGAATATAGCTTGGACAGCAGAAGCTGGTATGGTGGTTGGCACCAGCCATTTGCTGGGTAAACAGGGCACAAGGGCTGACCAATGTGACGGGAAGAGCTGAAGTAGATTCCCCAACAAAACGTTTTTTTTTTGTTTTTTTTTTAACAGAAAATGTGGTCATAGTGAACTATAGCATGAAAATGTGGTCATAGTGAACTATAGCATTTGCGTGTTTACCACACATAGGCATAATATTTTAAAAACCCTAGCTTCTTTTCTGTAGATAATAAACTTATGAACTTTTGTTCACAAAGGCACATTACCAACAAACAATCTTTTAATTGATTTTCCTGAGAAGGTTAGGGAAAGTAATTTAAAATGTTTCATGTTACTCGAGGGCAGAATAAGAAGAATTAGTGGATGTACCTTTCACTGCTTTCACAAAGACTTGTTTCTCTTTGCTTGGATCTTTCTCATCAAGCAGGACTCCATGGAATATGCGGCCAAAGGTCCCTGAGGATAAAAAGTAACATTAGATGAGTAGCATAAATGGTGGATATCTGTACCTCATTGTGCACATATGCACACATATATATTCAATTTAGGGTCAAATAAAAAAATAACGCAATCTATCATGCCCCCGATCTGTACATAAATTGCGTAATAGCAAGTTTCAATCAAATGAGCAACTTAAGCTTGGTGTGGCAGTAGGGGCAGTCAGCTCCAGCTGTACAGGATTCACACCTCATCAAACCAATGAGAGCAAAAGACAGCACAGCCTTACACAGATGAGCTTTTACACTCAAAGGACAGCTGGACGAGCACAACAGAATGCAGGTATTTCGATTAGGACTAAAGATGCTGAAAACTAGTGAAATGAGACAAAACCAAAGTGAGAACCTCCAAAAGCATCCATCTGATGCATAAGTACATAGACCAACAATTAAAAGTAGTTCAGATGGAAGTAGACCAATAATAAGGTAGGGTTGTGTTCAATGATATGGAAATGAAACAAACAACATTTTGACTTTTCAGCCAATTTTTGTATTTCTTGTTTGAAAAATCTTGTCTGCTGCAACAATAAATATGTATTATGTAATGTATTTGAATGATCTGAATTATAATATCTATTTGGGGGCAAGCCCCAAAGGGGCATAGACCCTATTGCTTTTGTAACTTTTCTTATTATTCCGCCATGTGAGTCTATGGCAACCCTATGAACCATATGTACTAGGAAAATGCTAATATTTGGCACACTGATAGGAGTGGGCATGAACAGCCTCCATACCAAATTTGGGGTCTCTTCAGGACACACTCTATAGCGCCATCACCAGTTCAAAATGATTATACCTTTCTTTTGTGCATATCCTTTGAACCGTTTGTCCCAGAAAATCTTTTTGCATGTGATTACTCTCATCCTGATGATTCCAAAGGACACCTTCAATTAAAATTCCCATTACATATTGAAGTAACTGCCATACAAACCAGTGTGCATTTGCAATACACATTATACCCACTCTGTGGAAACAGTAGAATTGTTTTTGATGATTACATTTACCATGTCCATGAATACTGTATTTAGCGAACTTGTTTTGTTTTTCAAGCAACCAAAGTCACGAGCTGTGTCCTAAAAGACACACTATACACTTACAAAATGTGCTATGCACTCAGCAAATGTAGTGTATGAATTTTCAAAGTGTAATATCATCCCAAATGGAACACTTAATGGTTCTGCACTACTTTACGTAATTTTGAAGTGTAAGTAGTGCGAGTAGTTTGTTTACACTGAAAATGCAAAAAATTGTACTACGAGTACCTAGATGATTCACTTTTTCATCCGTCCAAATGGACTGTGGAATGTTGGACACTTCATGCCTTACCGTACATAGTGGAAGGGGCGGAGTTACCGGCAGCGATGGTGATCTGGCAAAAGAATTGTAAATAATAGAGAATTTGACAACTAGCGAAACTTCTGTGATGACAGCACCTTACAAAAGTGAGTTAAAAGCTTTACCATCATACCATGCTATGTGAATATGTATATTATTGAGATATATATGTTGAACTGAGGGTGGATAGCGCACTAAAGCTAGCAGCAACACAACACATGGGTTTGCAAGGTCATTTCCATCAGCTGTTAAACAGTGAACACTTCTGTGTGGTAAAAAACTGTTAAAGGTGCAGTATGTAACAATTTTCATGTAATTTTTGCCATTGTGTGAACTGCTTGTAACGCAATTTAAAAAATGAGCCCTTCCTGGACAACCTAGGTTGCCTATGTAGACTGATTTTTATGAGAAGGGTGTGGGTCAGTTTTGCCGGGAAAATCCAAAGGATGTGATATTTATGCATGCTCCTGAGAGCCATGATTCAAGTGCTTCTCTTCCGCTATTCAACAGCGACAACAAACTGCAAAACTAGGTAACATTTTCTTAGAGATGGACTCCAGCAAACTTCCGGCTCTCAGCACAGCACTGAGTACTACACAAACTCAGAGTAAGCAAAAAAAAAAAAAAATAATAATAATAATAATTTTCTACTGAATCCCATCTGTCTTGGGCTTTATTCCTGAATTGACCTTCGTTCGGTTTTCGGGAACAAAACAGACCCTGAATTGGTGTTAATCTTATTGGACAGGTATATTTACATAACTGCAAAGCATGTGAAATATAGTGCCATAAGGATTGATGTGTATAATTTTAGCTAACTTGATCTTGCATGGTAATGCTGAGTAATTGCAAGCTACCTTGCTTCATAACTTTCAAATAATTTCAACAATCTTCTCTTTATATTAAAGTCGGGTATACAGGATAAATTTAAGAAAATACGCTGGTTTCTTGATTGTAGTACAACATATGACATACAAAACATACAACAGTGCAACAGTAAATTGTCTGGTATAGTTCAGTAATACAAATCTGTATGTGTGTATCAGTATACTGTGTTAGCTAATAATAAATAAATTGATAAATTGTCACACATTATACATACATTTCTGCATATATACAGTGAAATTATTTATTTTTCACATATCCCAGCTAAGCTGGGGTCAGAGTGCAGGGTCAGCCATGATTCGGCGCCCCTGGAGCAGATAGGATCAAGGGTCTTGCTCAAGGGTCACACAGTGGTGTCTTGGTGGTGCTGGGGCTTGAACCCCCGACCTTCTGGTCAGTAACCCAGAGCCTTAACCGCTGAGCTGATAAGTATTTTTAGTTTAGTCTCAAAGTTTGTAGTAAAACAATCATAACTGTAATTTTAATTATGCTAACTCATTTTTCTGCATCATGCCAGTGAATCATGATCAGCCTCTTTGTACATTACGTCATTGTTTTGGTCGATGCTCGCTCACTCGCGTCCCCTATGGAGTGTGTGCATGAGCGTGAGCACAAAAAACAGGTAGCTGGCAGCAGTTCACTTAACGGCCACAGGTTTCTGAATCTTACATACTGCATCTTTAAGTGTTCCATTTTGGATGATAATACACTTTGAAATTTCATACACTACAAGGCTGAGTGCATAGTATATTTTGTAAGTGCCTAGTGTATAGTGTCATTTGGAACACAGCGAATGTTTTCTTTTCGCTCTTCACATCACCAAACAACACTGCTCTAAGCATAGCCAAGGGTATCTATATAAGCAACAGCCAATTAGCACAAGGATTCTTCCAATGAGGACGGAGGCTGTCCTAAAAGGTAGGCAACTTGTAAGCCTTGCAGCCTTGTAAGATATGTTTTTTGGCTAAACTCAAAGCAGCATCGAATGTATCCTTTGTTCTGTTCTATTTGTCGAGTCTATTTTTTTTAGCATAAGGATGCATTCAGTGTGAACGGCCCCTTAGGCCACATACACATTGATCCATTTTCAGTTGAAAATGTATTGATTTTGCTATGTTTATGCCTCTCATCCATGCTGGAATCTTCTAAAAAATGTATCTAGTACCACACACTTTGGAAAACAATGAAATGTTTAAAATTTGTATTCTGTTTTCTCAAAAATGTATTATTGTGAATGTGGTCTTAGAAAGAAGCTGATCTAGGCAGTGACAGCGAGGCAGCTCACTAGGTTTTGAAGAAGCTATAGAGATTTATACATTTGACTTCATCTCTGGAAAAGCACAGCATTCATCTGTTAAGGCCAACTAAACTTCTGCATGGAAAAACCTGTAACAGCAGGCCTAAATAGGCATTCTGGATGACCTCAGAGAATGAACACAGCATGGACTTGCCAGCAGTACCACCTCTCCTCTTTCCAATGTTACTCTACTGCTTATCTGCAGTTTCCATAAGATCAGAAGACGCTCGAGGATGTAATGGGTCAGCGCATCTTGTAGAGCCGTAAACTTCAGAATAGGCTGATTTTAGGTAGTGTTACTAATGTTAGAAGCCAACACCATATTGTCTACTTTTCCCACATCTCTCTTTATCTGATCATTTTTCTTCTCTTTTGCTGCAATGCTTGTTATAACATGCCATCTTATCTCAAGTCAGTTTGCTGACATAGAGGCCTGCTGTAACCCCTGTGCACCTGCATGTATTTACCTCTGATAACGGAGTTTATCCATTTAAATAGAAAACAAACAAATATAACAAATAAATATAATGTTAACAAATATAAAAAAACATTATGGAAAAAATGGTTTCTAAAAGAACTTTAGTAAAAAAATTAAATTATGTCCCATGGTTTTGGGAAATAAAAGTTTTCACAAATTTCATTAAAAACATGCCCATTTCACTCAAAAATCAAAATAAAAGAAATTATATTTAGCCATTTAGATTTTTTTGCATTGTGTTGATATTTATGACAATTAAGCATTTTTCCCTGTAATACAGGAAAACTATAATACTTTAGACATTTAAATTAACATATATTAAAGGCAGTACAAATACTGCTACCATTCCGTATAACTAAACAAAATAAAAATATAATATTTTTGAGAAGGTAAATGGGATTTTATGCATTAAATTTATGATTCAGGGAAAAATGTGCTTGAAAAAATCTTAATGGTCTTTATATGTCTTCATTTTTAAAGCAAAATGTAATTTCTGATTTCTTTCTTTCTTTGGGGTGAAATAAGCACTGTTTTTTTTTTTTTTTTTTACAAGTTTTGTGAGATTCAGCCAGTTAGTGCAAGGTTCAAGTTAGCACGCAATATGTTTCTCCAACTGTCTGTTGGGTAGACGTATGTAGCAGAATACATTGGTTGTGCTCCAAATCATGTTCTTACACAAGTACAATTTTAGAAAGTGAATTTCTTGGAAGTGTACTGGTGAAAGACAAATTAACAGAACAAAAATACTAAGTCCTGTAATTTATGGGTTTCTCGGTCACAATGCAGAACTTAACATCCGACTTAAAAAAAACAAACAAAAAAAAAGACAGGACAAACATTGCATTATACATTGTGCAACTTGCTGGGTTTCAGTCACGTCTTTTGTACATTTATGTAGTTTATAATAAATTAGTGGGGGAGAACTAACACTTCAGATAAACAATGTCCTTATGCAGTAGTTTGGGGCATTTCTTGGTATGAGAACATCTTAATGCTTTGCCAAAACATGAAGTGTAGAATATCCTAAGATGTAAAGTGTTAAGGGTAAGTTCTGTGCTCTGAATCAATTGATGGATCAAACCCATTTTAAAATGTATTTAACATTTTACTGTGTAACAATGAAGAGGTAAAGATGTCCAGGTGGTTTTGGCATAGACTTCAACTCCTTACTACATTATCATTACCAAATAAAACAGTAGCAGCAAATATTTAATGAGTAAATGAACTTTGAAATTTGTGCTCAGGCCATTCAAATAAAGACCGAGCGGGTCATAAACCACACAGACATTGTGGGGCCCTGCAAAGGGATTCATCTGACATTCCCCCTAAATTTCAAATAAATAGTCTTGTCATGGTTTAGTTAGATTCACTCAGTTTTATCATAATTTCAGCAGTTAAAACACAATAATTCACTATAAATAATTGAGCAGCTTAAAAGTTTGTGGATAGAAGCACAAGATTAAAATACCCTCTGTGATAGAAGATGCTATTCACCAAATGCGACAGAGAAACTAGCACGCAGCAATCTTGAAAATTTTGTCTCGGAACTTCCGTATTATGGTCAGACACTAAAGAATATTATTTGCGAGTTCATGCACAAAGGTGCTCGAATTTGGGACAAGTGGCTCGAGCCCCTATTATTTGCAGTACAAGAGCTCCCACGTGGTGTGGGAAATTGGGAAGGGGGACCTTCAAGCAGCAAAACTAAATTGAATATCTTCTTGACCTGAGAGCAAAACTCCACACACTGGGGCAATTAACACAGGAGCATTTGCTCCTGGCTCAAGAATGTCAAAGCCGGCTGTACTGTATAATAGGGGTACTCGGCTATGTGAATTTACACCGGGAGATAAAAGTTATTACTCCAGTCCCCACATTGAGCTCTAAATTACTCGCGAAGTGGCAAGGGTCCTTTGATGTCACACGGCGAGTCGGGAAATCGATTATGAGGTTAAACTAATGGATAGAGGCGGAGCACATCAGATTTACCACAATCTCCTAAAACCATGGAGAGAGGCGGTCCCTGTGACTTTGGCGATGGTGGTTTTGGAGAGGCGCTCAGACCGGAGGTGATCTTAGATGCCACCGATTGAGTCACCCCGGTCACTTGTGGAGTCACATAGGTTGCCAGGAAAATTGTGACGTGTTCGCGCCTATTCCTGGTCATATGAATCTCATAGTGCACAATATCGAAACGACCCCAGGGGTAGTGGTATGCAGTCTTCCCTACCGATTATCCGAGCACAAAAAAGAAGTGGTTCGGGAAGAATTAAAGGCCATGCTAGATTTTTCTATTACCCCCATAATAGAAAAATCACAGTGCAAGCCTGTAAGCCTGGTGGTTTTAGTTCCAAAGAGTGACAGCTCGGTCCGGTTCTGTGTGGATTATAGAAAAGTCAATGCGGTGTCTAAATATGATGCATACACAATGCCTCGGATTGATGAACTGATTGGATAGGCGCGACTTGCTTTTATTCAACACTGGATTCAACTGGATATGGACAGACCCCCTTAACTCTTATGTCCTGTGAAAAGATGGCATTTTCCACACAGTACGTAATTTGTGGCACTTCCGTAAGGTTTGTTTGGGGGCTCTGGCTACGTTTCAGCAGCTCATGGACTGAATCCTCAGACTGCACGCTGCATGCACCACATCTGAGGGCTGTCTTGAGTTCATTGAGATGAGTGGGACTCAAGGCAAACCCAAAGAATTGTGCAATTGGGCAGGTGGAAGTACAATATTTGGGCTTCCACTTGGGTCATTGGCAGGTGTGGCCCCAAATTGATAAAACTGCAATGAAAGCAGCCTGCCCGAGACCCAAGACAAAAAAGGAGGTGAGACAGTTCCTTGGGCTGGCTATTATCATAGGTTTGTGCCCAATTATTCGCCCGTCACCAGCCGCTGACTGATCTGATTAAAAAGGGGCACCAGATCCAGTCTAGTGGATGGAAACATGTCAGCAGGCGTTCAAACGGGCAGTTGTTACCCTCTCCTGATTTCTCTCTCCCTTTATCTTGCAGATGGACGCATCTGACAGGGGGGGTGGGAGCGGTACTGTCCCAGATGATGGAGGGGGAGGAGCACCCCATGCTGTACATTAGTTGCAAGATCTTGCTGAGGGAGACGAAACACAGCACAATAGATGAGTGTTTGCCCATTAAGTGGGTGGTCCTCACCCTCCGATAATATCTGTTGGGGAATGATTTCACCTTCTGTTCCGACCACATCCTGCTCCAGTGTCTTCATTGCATGAAGAATGCCAACGTGCGATTCACAAGGTGGTATCTAGCTATCCAGCCTTTTAAGTTTGAGGTGGTCCACAGGCCAGGGGTGCAAATGGCTGTTGTGGATCTCCTCTCCAAGAGCCTCGCTCTCTACACACGTCGCTGGGCCACGCCCCCATCACCACATACCCTTATCACCTGACTCAGGCCGAGGAGCCATCCGGCCTGAGTCGGGCGATAAGGGTATGTGGTGATGGAGGCGTGGCACAGCGATGTGTGTAGAGAGCAAGGCTGGGAGAGGAAGAACAGTAAGGATTGACACCTGTGGGAAATCACCTCTAACAGAGAGAGGGAGATGCACGAAGCTGTGTGTGTGAAAAGAACTGCTGAAAAGAAAACCAGACCTGTGTTTGCGTGTGAACATTTAGTTATAATAAAAAGTGTGAATAAAACTTGTTATATTGTTTAGCCAGCTCCCGCTTCCTCCTCCAGAAGAATATAAGAGATCTGTCACACGGTTCTATATAGATATATATGGTGTTGAAGTCAAAGTGTAATTAGCTAACGAAGTGGATTTACAGGTTATAGAGTTGTCAAAAGCTATCATGAGTATTTTAGAGTGTTTAGGGTTTGTCATAACAACTGGAAGCAGAGTGGGGAGATTTTAAAACAAGAGTACATTCATAAATAATACACAAGATTCTACCTTCAAGCTGTGGACTACTGATGTGCCTCTGTGCTCAAGAAACTCCAAGAGACAACACAAAGTCATTAAATATAATAAATTAAGATATTATAAATATAATAAAGTCAATATTAAATATATTGTATGAAATCTGACCATCTTCTCATGTCATTCACCCATCACAATATAGTTAAGGATTTTTCAGTGTTAAACCAGACGAGGGAGTAACTATATTTATACACACATACACACGCACACGCACACGCACGCACTCACAAATACACAGGTGTAAGTGTGTTTTATTTTATATTCTGTTTACAACTATTTTAAACCACATTTAAGCCTCTAAAAAATGTAGGGTGACAAATTAATTTTAAAAAGTACAATAGTAATTTTCTTTAATGTTGAACTTTCATGTGTAATAATACGAGCTGTCGCTGTTGGAAATTTCATATCAACTACAAATTAATTTTAATACTAATTATAGAAGTTAAAACCTAAAAATTAACCAGAATTACATGTATAACAATTAAACGTTTGTATTATGAAAAAGTGCAGTGTGTCATATTTGTCCGAATATGATTTTGAAACTGGCAGGTCCAATTTACCTCCGCGGGTGTCACCTCTCACTAGCATTTATAAATAGCAAAGTGGTGCTGTACACTCATTACGTTGTGCTCCCACACATAATACCTTTTGATCGACTCTTCTAATTAGCTTCAAAACAAACAAGAAGTTAGATGACAAAATTTGGAAGGGCGGAGTGCGGAAAAAGGACAGGGCTGAATAAGGTTAATAGAGGAAAGATGTATCAGAGATTTTTAAGAAGAACATAAGTCATAAGGAGAGTTCATGATGCAGAGTTGTGTGTCATTTTATAGCTCAGGTGACCAGTGTAATTTGCGACGACATCTGTGCATGCCTAGAGCTGCACTTGCACAAGGACAGGCAGAAAGGTTTTCTTTTTGGACTCCACTTTAGTGCTTGAGTGCAGATTTCCTGCTGGAGTACAGTTCTTGTTTGATCCATCAAAATTATCTTGCAGAGGGAAGTGTGTCCTAACCTCAGACTGAGCAGCCAAATGACGTACTTGTTTGCGGTGATGCAATTTCAGTTGAACTAGGTGTTAAAAGTGGAACTAATATTAAAAAGAAAAACATAGTACACTACTACGTATAGTAGTGAACTGCAAAATTTACTGTCCTTTAAACCTTATTTTGCATTAGTTCTACTCTAATCATTTTGTCCCTATGACAGTGGAATTATTAAGCCTTTTTTTCCCCTTTCATATTAATGACAAACAGCAAATTTGAATTATTCCACACGTTGTTAAAATTTAGACCAACTGCCAAGATGATTTCTTTTGCTTGCCAAAGCCACTTTTTAATTTTAGACCTTGGCCTACACATGTTCTTGCTCTGGTTTTCTGTTTAATGATTGTGTAAGGTGTGGATTAGCTTATTAAGGAGTAGATACCTTCATGAAGGACGTCTCTGAGTGTTACTCTCTCTCTGGAGATGGCGATGTCCTTCACTTTTGCCTTGGCCTCAAGAAAAGTTAAACTTCTTAAGTCATTCTTCTCTATCCGCAGCGAGGGATAGCCTGAAATCACACATGTATACCACATTCAAAATGTGTTAACTCGCATTAGTACTAATCAACACCTGTCTAATGACATGAAAATCAAAACAATGTACAGTCAGGTAAAGACAGCGGTTTGCAATATTATTTAAACAACTGGAAGTATTTAGACACTTTATCAATGGAGTAAAACCGCAGCTTTGCCAAAGGCAAACACTGCAGTGTCACTCTTGCACAACATGTTTTGGTGTGTAACTGATTTTATCTCACTGTTATAGGGAGCCAATTGTATTAAATGTTTGAGAAAACGTTGTGCTATATTACATAATTTAGCTGTAGTGTACTTTAAAATACAGAAACCACTCCAAAAGACAATGTCAAAACATACTGATAGTAAATAACAAAATACATAAAAGGCAAAAATAAATAAATTTTGTTTTTATGTGTGTGCTAAAGGCATGTGACACAGTCTGCCATGTTTTAAAGATTCTCATAGCTCTAAAAACATTAATGTGCTTTGGTAAAGGTTTTACTTCCAATAAGGAGTACATTAGCTCTCACTGTTTCTCTAAAGCTGCTGTTTCTCTACTGCTGAAACAACAGTGGTATCAATGAGTTTGGAAATAAAACTTGATTAAAATGTGCTCATTGTTTATAACACACACACACACACACACACACACACACACACACTTGAAGTTTACATACACCTTGGAAAAATACATTTTAATTCTTAATTTAATCGTAGAAACCATTCCCTCTCTTAGGTCAGTTAGGATCACTACTTTATTTTAAGAATGTGAAATGATAGGAGAGAGAATTATTTATTTCAGCTTTTATTTCTTTCACCACATTCCCAGTGGGTCAGAAGTTTACATACACTTTGTTAGTATTTGGTAGCATTGCCTTTAAATTGTTTTGGGTAGCCTTCCACAAGCTTCTAACAAATTGTTGCTCCTTGCTCGCACATGCTTTATAAGTTCTAGCTACAAAGTCTCTATAAGATTGAGGTCAGGGGTTTGTAATGGTCACTCCAATACCTTGACTGTTGTCCTTAAGCCATTTTGCTTGAGGTATTCTTGGGGTCATTGTCCATTTGGAAGACCCATTTGTGACTGAGCTTTAACTTCCTGGCTGATGTCTTGAGATGTTTCTTCAATATATACACATTCCTTCATGATGCCATCTATTTTATGCACTAGTCCCTCCTGTGGCAAACCCCCACAACATGATGCGGACACCCCAATTGCTCCACAAGAGTTCTTGGCTGATTTCTTTTGATTTTCCCATGATGTCAAGCAAAGAGGCACAGAGTTTGAAGGTACACCTCCAATTAACTCAAATCTGAAGCTAATTGGCTAATTGCCTAAAGGCTTGCCATCATTTTCTGGAATTTTCCAAGCTGTTTAAAGGCAGTAAACTGACCCAATGGAATTGTGAGCTAGTCAATTAAAAGTGAAAAAATCTGCCTGTAAACAATTATTGGAAAAATTACTCATGTCATGCACAATGTAGATGTCCTAAACGACTTGAAAAAACTATAGTTTGCTTATATGAAATCTGTGGAGTGGTTAAAATGTTTTTTTTAAAGACTTCAACCTAAGTGTATGTAGACTTCAACTGAGATAGATAGATATATATATATATATATATATATATATATATATATATATATATATATATATATATATATTTGTTATTATAGTTATAGTATTTCCAGTCCTCTAATCTGTCTGGACAAGTGAAGTTGGACAACCATCCACTGGGATGCTTCACTCCTTGTATCATTTCTCTTTATTTTGTTGGCAGCATTCCAGACAATGTCATCATGTACACATCTAGTTGTACGCAATGACTGATGCTGCTTTTGCTTTGCTTTTGATAGTGGAAAAAATAAGAGTAAATAATTGGCCGTATTGTGCATAAAATGCAAGTTACTCAATAGCAATTATAGAATGGTGCATTTAATATTATATTATTGTTGATAGAACATTGTGTGACATTTCTCAAATATTTAACTTTTTCATATATAGCTCCCCAGTGGTAACCTTTAATCTGTGGTAAAACAATAAATGACCATATTTAAATGAATTAATTTCAACAGGTGAGGGATCAAATGCAAATATGTATTCACTTTTCAATGACAATTCAACTAGCCAGTGTTATATTGTTGGCAAAGGCAGGGAAACTTTATTGTTCTGCTCACAGTAAATGTGCATAATGCTGCCGCCAAGTGGCAATTTTGGGTAACATAAGATAACCAACATCCATAAATGAATAGTTCACCCAAAAATAAATTCTCTCATCATTTACTCACCCTCATGACATCTAAGATGTTTTTGACTTACTTTCTTCTGCAGAACACAAGCAAAGATTTTTAGAAGAACATTTCAGCTCTGTAGGTCCACACAATGCAAGTGAATGGTGAAGCTTGCCTTTGAAGCTTCAAAAAGAAGATATAGTTAGCAGAAAAGTAATCCATACGATTCCAGTGGTTTAATCAATGTCTTCTGAAGCTATCCAGTTGGTTTTGGATGTGAACAGGCCAAAAAAACAAATTTTTCACTGTACATTTGTCCATTGCTGTCTCAAGGCACGATCATGCTTGTGATTGGAAAAAAATCGACCTACAGAGCTGAGATATTCTTCAAAATTTTTTGTTTGTGTTCTGCAGAAGAAAGTCATATACATCTGGAATGGCATAAGGGTGGGTATACAATGACAGAATTTTGTGAGGAATTTGGAATTTTTGGGTGAATTAACCCTTTAATTTATACAACTATTACTTAAGAGCTTTATATTAAAAGAAAGAGAATTTACATTATATTAAGCATTAACATCAGCCTTGTGTTAAGTTTGAACTGCAAAAATGAATATTCAGATGTGACAGATTTTTTTACTTTATGCCCATATCCACACACACACAAAAAGCTTATTTCAGCTTAGCATTAAAGAGATAAAAAATGATGTCATCATATCTCAAATCTCAATCCTGCATTAATCAGTACATGAAATGACAGTTAATAATTGTAACTCAAACGTTTTGAAAACTAATCCCATCTGAAAAGTGCTTAATCTTTCCGATAAACAGATGTGAAGACTCCAAAATATGAGTCTAATACTTTGCTAACAAGCAATCAAAGAAATGATTGTTTAAAGAAAATAATAATAATAATAATAATAATAATAATAAGCTATGAATTCATCATTGCTCTGTCCGATTGTCCTTGTATATCTTCCAGAGCAGTTAAGATTGTCTTTCTGCAGTGTGACCCATTATAATACAGTTTGAACCAATGAACAAGTTCAGTGAAGACCAATAACAACAATCCAATGATGGTGATGCAGAAAACAGGATGTTAGTGAAAGACACTGAGATTCATGATGTCATGATTCCCTGTTGCTTTTTCTATTTGCTACACAGCAGCAGAACTTACTTTTGATTTCATGCGAGTGGGGACCAGGGTGGGGAAAGGAGGCGCCTGCAAGCTGGAGCATGGGCGCAGAGCCAGTTTGAACATCTGATGGAGGAACAAATGAGTGGAGGGAGGACAGAGTGAGAGAGACAAAGGATGAGGGAGAGAGAGGGGTGTATGAAGGATGGATAATCATGGCAGGTAGATGGTGCCTGAGCTGTTCCACACACAGGAGCAAGAGCAACACAAGAAAACAGCTAGCATAAACACGAAATACAGTGCATTAAGCATGTATGACCACTAGGAGGCAATACCCACAGCACGAGTACTAAGGGGTCAGGAGTTTGGCTGTTTAGCATGGGATCGTTACCCGCTGCTGGAGGATGCCATAAATACACGTTCCAAGGGTTAAAGAGCATCCTCTTTTAAGAGCCATTCAAAGGTATTGTATTCTGGAATTCTATTGTATTTTTTGATTTTTTTCAACTATAATAAGTATGCCATTTGAATGATTATTTCACCTAAGTGCAACATTGTGGCACTAACAAAACATTCAGCCCAACAAAGCAACACTGGCTCGACAAATGGTGTGAGTTTGACGCAAGACTAACTGTTAGTACAATCAATAGAAGGGGGTTTTCAAGAGGCAGTTTGAACCCCCCCCCCCCCCCCGCGTTGATGCAGATATTACACACTTGAGCTTTAATGAACCAAAAAGATAGTGGCTAGTTAAGGGCTTGGGACTGTTCTTGTGTAGCCAATGAGTGTTACCAGGATGTACTTCTCTGTCAGTTCCAGAGTGATTAGTCAAATCACTACAGCTCAGATCACTGGCTCAAAAACATCAATTCAAAGAACTGTGCAGGTATTCTTTGGGCGAAGCATAATCTGCCTTTATGTGGACCTGGGAAGCTTTGTTTCCCCTCAAATACTAAATACGGAAGAAGCCAAACTTATACACACTAAATTATGTTAAAATGACATCACTTTTACACAAACTATATGACTTATTAATGCATGGTTTTAAACAGTGTTAATTTGCTTAAAAACAAACTGCAAAGGGTGAGTCATTAGTTAATTGTCATATATAACAAATTAATACTATTGAACTAAAGCATTCGTGAACAGGGGAATCAAACTTTGCTTGATATTTTGACATATAGGAGGCCATTGTACTTTAAAAACATAATGTAAGTTTCTGAACTGAAATACCTCCATAATAGAAAGAGCATTTATTTAAACCAAGCTGCAAAAATGGCTTGTTTATAATTTGTGAAACTTGTGCCTTTTCAGCAAAACATCAATGCCTATTTTTCATCATTACAGCTTCAGTCATCAAGTGATCAGGGACGAGCTAACACCCGCACTTTCTCCAGCTCGTGTTATGGCAAACAAAGTTAGTTATCTCGATGCAGTGTAAGTAATGCCTTTTAATGTCTTCCCTATATGCTATTTCAAAGTTCTGGCACCGAAGCATTGTGGACAATAACAGGGGTACGAGACTTAAAGGTGCTATAAGTAAGATTGACAACAAGTGTTTGAAATGGGTACTGCAGTCCAAATTCAAAATATTGGAGAGTTGTCTGCCCCAGATTCAAAGCTCATGCGGATTGCAAGAATGAGGACATGCAACAGGATCCATTTTAAAAGATTTCTGGGCTTTAAGCTGTCTCCATCTTCCAAAGTTATATCCCTTGTTTTAATACACCTCTGGTCATGGTGGTTTTTAGATGGATGGCGAGGCTTTTTAGGTCAGGTGGAATTTGTTATCTCTGATCCAGTTCATTTGCTGGCTTCCATGGCTGCAGCATGCAGTGTTGATTGCCTGCAAACTTGTTCAAATCTGGCAACCCGTCGAAATACTATTAGTGAGTGGGCAGTGTCACACAGGCCAAAACAAAAACAGAAATTCTAGCACGGAATGGAGTACAATAATGGCTGTAGCATTGTTATCAGAGAAACCAGTATTTCAATTTAGCATGTTTCCTAACATTAAAAAGACATTTTATGGTCATTTTATAATTTAGTGCAATAAAATATTACATATTGCACCTTTAAAATGTTTTTTTTGCCATTTGAAAAATGCAAATGTCATGAAAGTAGCTGCAGCCATCTAGACAAAGCTATGAGGCTACAGTTTTTTGGTAAGCTTAACATTGCTGAACAGCTAGATGAAGGCTACAGAATTGGCATTAGAGAAGGCACAACGAAGAGGTGACAAAAAATAGACACATCTTGTCTAATATAATAGACAAGTGAAATTTTGTGGCATCTTTGAGCTGGCTTTATATGGGCATAATGAGAGTGAGAGCTCGGATACATCTGGGATATTCTGTGGGTTGGTGGATTTTGTTGCTTCCCTTGATGGAGTGTTGAAAGAGTACCTTGAGAATAACACTGTGTTTAAGGGAACTTCAAAAACTGCAGAATGAGCTATTGGACTGTATGTTGTCTGTTGTGAGGGAACACAATCAAAGCAGCACAGAGCAGCGACTTTATCTCAATCCAGGCAGATGAGACGATGGATATTGCCACATAGTGCCAACTTTTGCTTGTGCTGTGCTACACTGATGCCAAAAACAATGTGCAGGAAAGGTTTTTTTGTTTGTTTATCCCTCTGCAGTCAGCAACAGCTGATTCCATTGCTACTGCACTAAGAGAGCATCTTGCTGCTATCCTACCTGAGGATCAGAAGAGTAAGATCATCTGCCAGGCATATGATGGACCCAGTGTGATGAGGGGTGCCACTGCAGGTGTTCAGAGGAATATACAAGATGTGTACCCAAATGCCCACTACATCCACTGTTATGCACATCAGCTCAATCTGATAATGCAACAGGCCACTTCTCACATAGCCAGATGGTATATTTGCCAGCTTTTTTCCCCAGATCACCCAAGTGCACATGTTCTTGATAAAATAGTGGCCCATAGACTACCAACATCTTGCAACGTCAGATGGAACTTTCACAGCTGTGCCATCAATACCATGTTTGAGCACAGAGAGAACCTTGTTCGCTGTTTTGAAAGCATACGAGACTTGGGTTACTTTGACCTCATTACTGTCAGAGAAGCAGGAGCCTTCGCCATGCTGCTTTAGGATCAGGATTTTAAGTTCTTTCTGCACATTTTCTACAACATCATGCTGCATGTGGACCTCCTCTATGCCAAACTCCAGGAGGAGGACATGGATTCGGGTCCATATCATGTGGAGCATCCAGCAGGACATACAAAAGATCAGGTAGTAGCTATATTCCTTCTTTTCCTATTGTTGTTGTTGTTGTTATGTTAAATTCTCTTTCTCCTTTGCAGAAATTCTCTATTCCATGGTTAACCAAAGCAGTGTAGGTGGTTCTCTGCCAGCGAAGAGGCCTCAATCACGCAGTCCAGATGTCCATGAAAGGATTGCAGCAGAGGTGAGTTTTTGTTGTAGAAATTAGTCACAGTCCATGTTACACCACAGTATTGTGCTTTTATGAAGATGTGCTCCGATATCTATATTTAGCATCAGATAGAGTTGTTTACTATGCCATGTATGTATGATCAATAGGAGGAATTTAATTTATATTATTATTATTTATATATATGCCTTTAACTTCAGGATCTATTCTTTGCTACAAGATTTAAGCAATAATATTTTAAAATCATCAAAATACAAACACGTAAGAAATGTAAAAATGCTCATAGAAGGTAAAATAGAACAACGCATTTTGTCCTGAAGATGGCAGCAAAGGCCCAGTAAATGCCCTCAGAGTTGGCTAATTATTGACATTTCTTCCTACTCTCTTTATGACTTCATAAACTGTAACAGTGGAAGTAACAATAACTTTCGTTTTTCTATATTTAGAAAGAATACTTGTTGGTTGGTCATTTTAAATGTTGCTGGTGAAATTGACATTTTGTCGTCACTACATAATTTTGATGTTTTTATCCTTCTATCTGTAGGTCTACAATACCATACTGGGACAAACAAGGAACAGTACTCCTTCACAACCCACCTCGTTAGTGCCACCCTGCTTCAAGGGGAGACGTTTGAACAGTACAAGAGATACATTTCCTGAAGATGCACCGAGCAACACCTTGAAGGCCTATCCAACGCTCAATGGAAGTAAGCTGAAGAAAGAGCTTAGTCAAATCAACAGGAAGGAAGACTTCAGAGAATGTTGTGGTGCTGTGGACCTACTCCAGCTGTTTATGGAGAACAATCATAAAGTCTTTTCAAAGACTGTCAACTCTCCTATAGATCCACATCACCACACCCATGATCACAGCAGAAGCTGAGGGGTGCTTCTCAATCTTGAAAAGAATTAAGACTTTTCTGAGAAACAACATGACCCAGGACAGGCTGAATACATTGGCAATGCTGTCAATGGAAAAGAGACTGGTGACTGAGATGACTGACTTTAACCAGAAAGTGTGGCCAGTGTTTAAGCAACATTAAAAGTTTTTTTTTTTTTTGGTATGTATTGTTATAACAGGCTATTAAAATGTATATAATTAATATATTAATAGACATTAAATTGAATTAGCAAAACGTTTGGTTTTGGCATTAAAACTTCTTACATTTTATGCATTTCACTGGCATCAAGTGTGTTTTCAAAATGTACGTTCCAACTGATAATTTGATTGATTTACATTTAATTCAGCTCTTTAAATGTAATTATTTTCTAAGGTTTCATATATTGTTGGTGCTTTTAAATGGGTTAAATATTTAAAAGCACCAAGAGGGGAAAAGAAATGTACGGTATGAGAAAAATTTGTTTTCTGAACATTATAGCATGTAAACCTATTCTAGTATTCTATTCGTCCCAAATCATTATCAATGGCATATATTATTTCCTCTAGCCTTGTTCATTCGTTAAGAAGGGAAGCACCTTGGTAACTTTTGCCACGTGAGCTGCATTGACGTGCCTGGTGTTTGATACTTGTGCCGCGTCCTAGCCGCTATGCGGCGTGGCACTTCTCGTCCGGTGAACGACCACCTTTAAAGGGCCAGAGAGCTTAAAAGCAAAGCGTTTCAGACAGAGGGCCAGAAACAGGATGGAAAATTATTAGATATTACTAAAATATGACTGTTTCAGTGAAGAGGGAAAAAAAACCTTCTTGTGGGACAAAACATCTTCAATTGCGTTATCTAGGTCTGTTAGTCCGTCTTTGCAAAAATCTACGTTTTCAGATGGACTACAGCATAGACAAGACATTTTAAAGACTAATTATTGTTTTAGTCTGAAGAAATTGAACTATTAAGTGGATGCAAACTAGGAATGTGCAAAGCTATTCAAAATTGACTAGTTGGTCGGTCCACTGAACGACTAGTTGACAAGTTGCTGTTAAGGATAATAATGTAAATTTAGGCTCCGTTTTGTTCACGTGACCCCGATCAGATGCATTTTAAAGGGATATACAAATGTGAAGCGCAGCACTTCAACATGTAAACTAACAGATACTCTACAAATAAATCGGCTACATCTTACTTCTTATTACAACTACATCTTATTGCACAAAACTATCAAATAAAGTAAAAAATAACAAATGCTTCAATACAGAGTAGCACATCCTGAACTCAAAATGACTTGAATCAATGTAACCAGAGTGCTTCAGGGCAATCTTCACTGTGCATTTAAAAGCGCAGAGCTGCAAGGTAATATTGTGGGTACATATATATTTTACAGCATCAAACAGTTTAAAACTTTTTACTCCAACTTTTTAAGCAGTGTCAGGCAAAAAACTATAATCTCTCCACAGCAACTCACAAATACAGGAAAAATATGAAACCTAAAGCATTGAGACATATGTCCCAAGGAACATCAAAAAATGCAGACTATCCTCATTTCTTACCAGCAACACTCAAACAGAGACACACACACTTTTTTGATCCCACAAAAACAATTTCTGCCAGAGACACCGCTGAACCAAATTTAAGAACAAAAGTGTGGAGGGTGAGATAAGAATGTACACACTTGCTTATTCTAACCTTCTGATTCCAGTTTAGCTAATGTGATCATTGCACATTTGGTGTGACCAGAAGAAGATGGGAGGCAGCCAGAGGTGTGAAATTTACAACCATTTAAAAATCTGTTCCTGAAGCTACAGAAAACAAAGAAGCCTGGTGGTGTTTATCTGCTCTTTGAGCAATGTATGGTGCAGTTTAGTGCTCCAGATTAAAGGGTTTGATCACCCAAAATATGAAAATTCTGTCATCATTAAATGTCATTCCAAAACCATATGACTAACTTTCTTCCATGGAATACAAAATGCAGAATTTTAAATAGTTGCATTGCTCTTTTCCCATACAATGAAAGCAAAAAATGACTCCTCCTAAAAGCAAATGCCACAAAGGACAAACAAGCATGATAAAACAGGTGACTTGGGTCTCAACTTTTGGTCTTTTAACATGAATAATGACTTAAATTTTGGTCTGTTCCTCACAAAAACCTAACATATGGCTTTAGAAGTTAGTATATATGGACTACTTTTTTAGGGGTGTAAACATTTGTCGTGGCACGAAACCGTATATTGCGGTTACATTTTTTACGAAAAATGGGTTATTTAAAAAAATATAAAAATACAATTATATGTATGTATGTATGTATGCATATATATTTTAGCATCTGTTCTATTCAATAAGCGCTTCCTATGCAGTAACACAGCATAGGTAACAGATTTACAAATGGAAATCGCTTCGTTTCACACAAGGAGCTCTAAAATACGATTGCATACTAACTGCAACAGGGGTTGTATTTTAGAAAAGAATATTTAGCTGTAACCAGAGACAATATTATTTTAGAAAATTAAAAGCTAATTTTAAATATTTCAAATGTATGTAATCAGTGACTGTGTAGGCAGCATGGATCAAACATAATTCCATATTTTCAGTAAGCAAATTATTAGCTAATATTTCCATTTCGTGTCATCACTCAACATGATCACACGGGAAGTTGCTAGGATCGGCATCTGTAATTATTTTCCCTCGTGGAACGACTGTTAGTGCATTGTGTCAGTTGCATGGGAGACCACAGTTCAATCCCCATTCAAACGAGGAAGTAATCACATTTGTATAAACAAATCACAAGCATGATAAGGAGGATGCATTTTTATCCCTAACATTGCATTTTGTCTCTACTAATGGATAACAGGAGGTAGATTAAATAAAATAAACGTTTCTCTTCACTGTTTTACACCATGTTCAGCTGAAAAAATTCTTTTTTTACAACTGGCTTCTGGCGACCTCTGCTGGATATAAATGGATGTCACACTTGTTTATATGCTCTTTGATGGATCATTTAGCCTTCAAAAGAACAGTACTTTCACCTAAATTTAAAAGGAACTCTTAAGCATGTCTTTAACCTGTTGATATGCAAATTCCCACAAACACGTATTGATGTCACTCTGCTTACATTTAATATATAATTTACTGTATATAAATGTAATTAATGTTAACAAATTATACATCTTTGCAAAAGGTCTAAGGGTTCAACATTGATATCCGTTTCTGTTTCACAATAGTAATGCTCCAGTATCAGCAATTTAGTTATTTTTTGCCAGGAGTACAAATGAAAACTATCAAAACGGGACTTCATACCTTTATTATGAAAACGTGATCGCCAGATGAATCAGTTCGCCACACTTGAGTCAATTGTCCATGACAAGGGTTCATTGAAAAACATCCAATAGCACTTTTTGTCCATAAAAGTGATAAATCTGAGAATTATTGATATATTCTCCATTGTTTACATGAGATCTCGCCTGAAAGAATTACCATTCGTCATCGTTCTTCAACAAACAATGCAATCTGAGCAGCAATCATGTTGTAAAACTGTATATTAACTTATATTAGAGTCTCATAAACAAAACGAGCCTGTCTCCAAAGTCTATTTTTTTTTAAATTCATAATTTATTCATAATAGACAAGCAGTGCAGTCAGATTTTGTGTCGTCTTGAAAGACAGAGCTTTAATTTTACTCTGTACGCTTCCAGCGATTTTACAGAGAAAAAAAGCTTGCAGGAACCTCATTTTTTGTTTGATCATCTTCAAATTTGAAACAAAACTTCTTTAGACTTATGGCATTGAGAACATTGTATTATTAGGTTGTCTTGGCACTTTTATTATTGCTTTTTTAGATTATAAAAACATGTTCAGAACAAAATATTTCCATTACAATAAACTTCAGCTTCTCTAACTTTAAAAAATAACAACATATATTAATTCTGAAACTGAAGTCCAAAGTGTCTGCTTTCAAAATACTGTAAAACTACAACTGTGCTCATACTCCAAAGGGTCCAGTAAATACAACCATTTAAGTTCAGGCATGTCATTTTCAACAGGTTAAAGTTATAATAACAATAAAAAAAACATTAAATCTTAACATTTCTTGATTCAGCCTTAGTTTAAAAAAATCATGAACTGAGCTGTGAGTTTAGTATCGAGAACCGAACCGTGAAATTAGTGAATTGCTACACCCCTAACTTTTGTGTTACTTTTTTGTCCTTTTGGAGCATGGCAGCCCCTTGTTCCTGTGGGAAAGAGCTACATAAGCCTTCTTTAAAATGTCTCCTACTGTGTTCCAAGAAAGGGTGAGTAAATGATTACAGAAGTTTAATTTTTGGGTGAACAAACTTTAACTGATAGAGCTTTCTGCCATTTAAAAACATGGAAATGGAGTACAAATGGTGATGTAGGATGAGAATGGTGTGATGTTTAAGAAAGGTGGTGATCTGAGGTCAGGGGTGAGGAACACGGTGAGGTTGAGGTGTCTCTTACTGGTGACAGGTGTAGCGTTGTTGGGGGTGTCTGCTCTCAGGTACTGGGTGGTTTGGGTGGAGGGCTGAGACAGGCCCTGGGAGCTTCCACTGTCACTAACACTGAAAGAGAGCATACATATGGGAATATCATTATTTTAGGAATTTAAATGCACCAATCAATAAATATTTGGGCTTATTTTTGAACTTTATGTATCTCAGGAATGAGGGCCAAGAAAGCACACTGTGTGGCATGTCACGATAGGATACGTATAGCAATACAGATTTCATGATCTCGCTATATCACAATATCATAATTTACTTGGATTACGAATCAATTCCAATTAATTTGGGTAAATTTCAGATCTATACTGATGTCTAATGAAGAGCATGTAGCTCGAAACATCACGTTTTTTTCTCTTTGTGAGCTCATTAAATTGATTTGGAAGTAACAGTGAGTCATCTTTGCGATTTACATGATATGAACACACAAATAGTTTAATACAAATATTGATACAATATCATGAGAAAAAGTATCGCTAGCTATATATATATATATATATATATATATATATATATATATATATATATATATATATATATATATATATATATATATATATATATATATATATATATTTTTTTTTTTTGTGGATTGTATAGAAACAGCCCTACTTTCAGCTTTGAAAACAATCATAAACTCTTTCAAATGATTGCCTTCTTTATCTGATCCTCTACAGCTATGTATATCCACAGAAGGTGTAGAGTTTTACCTGGCCCTGAACCCCAATGCAAAATAAAGCTAAATGCTGTATAATTATACTAATTAAAGCCATTGGTCACCCACTGTAGAGGTTAAACACTGAGGCCCCTGTACAAAGTCTTTACAGAACTACAGGTTTAACCTGCCTCCAGAAACGTATTGAACCCAATCTACTCTAATGTCAATGACCCATCATCATCATCATTAGTATTATTAAAGAATTCTAGTCTACTTCCTGGGCTGTGGAGCGAGACATAAATGGGGGATGGAATCGCCCTTGTTCAGAGGCTGATTTGTTTGAGGAGATAAGTGGAGCTATGTGCCTGGGCTCGTGAATGGCGGCTGATCAGATCTAATCTACAGTATGCCCTTATATATAATGCTGAAATAGATGTCTCTTTGTGCTGATGCATAATTACATTTTCAGAAAACACAATTAAACTACACTGATATGGAACTGACAGAGATGAATTTAGAACACATTTCTTCAGACAAACGGAGAACCTTTAAGAACAAAAATATTCAAAACAAGGCATAGCTACAACAACCTGGACCAGGGGAGAAAAGTAAAATCAACCACTGATCAGAACCATCACAAACCTAATTCACACTAAACAACAGACATTTCACTACTGGAACCCAACATGACAGATATTAACAAGCAGATGGTTTGCATACTGAGGAATTACTACAACATTGGTTTTGCTTCATGACCCAGATTTTACATTGGACATCAAGTGTAACCCATAGATGTACATGGTTTGAAGATGAAGGCATTTCCATGAACCTGTCCATGTTGACATCTACCCAATAAACCCAGTGAAATAATTTGCACTATAGAGTTTGTTTGGACATCCAGCCTTTGGTATCAATAACAAAAAAATGGGAGGTGTTTTCTCATCTTTTTTAAAAGTTGACAAGTCATTTTAATTATATACATTTGCATAGAAAGTTGCATTTGCATATTTCTCCCTGCAACCGATCTGCAACCTAATTTTGAGTCAAGACCTACCAGTTGAGAATCACTATACTAGAATGTACAAATTTGCATTCATATTCTAGGAGTAACAAAATGATCATCAAGTGATCACACACACACACACACACACACACACACACACCTGTCATCCATTTCCACTCTCTTCATGCTGTGCAGGTGTAGCACAGCAAGGATGATGGCCACCAGAAAGATGACGATGCAGCACACACACACACTGATGTAGAAAACTCGAGTGGATGTGGTGGGAGCATTTGAACTGCTCGCTAAGGAAAAAAGATGGGACAGATTAAAAAGTCCAATTATTTCTCAGAACAAAATAACATTCACTGAAAAGCAATTATGTATTTTATATATATATATATATATATAAAATTATTATTATTATTATAATTATTCTCACGGTCTATTCTCTGTATGGTTGTGTTTGGGAATGGCAGAGTTTTGGGGGGCTCTGGCTGCTCAATTCCTGTGAAGTAGAGATAGAAAGGAAGCCATGCTAATGAATACCAGTTCACTATCTAACCCCACTGAATGTTAGAGAAACTCATTAGAACAAATAGAAAATTATACAGCAATGATACACTGACATGAAAAAAAAAAACCCCATTGTATTATGAAAATGAAAGCGCATTTTATTACCATAAGGTGTACTTTTTGACTTTAAAATCTAATTTTTCTCAATAATGATTCTCATTTCTGAAATACAATGATTTTCTTTTTATTAAAATCAGCAAAAATGTAAAAGGCAGTACAATAAATACCATTTACATAATCAGAATTAGATATTCACATTATGATATCGATTTTTTCGCATTACAGTAATGAAAAGCGCTTAATTTTCTTCAAACAAAAAATTCTTTCTTAGATTTCTTTTTGGGGTGAAATATGACTGACATGTTTTGTCACGTTCACCCAAACACGTCATATTTGATATTGTTGGTTCAATGTGTTTTAACTAACTCAAATTTTTCTGAAGTCAAGGAACCCCAAATATTATAATTCCCTCGCGAAGAAATGACACCCTTCCTAAAATAAACGTATTATAAACACAACATATTATTTCCAAAATTAAATAACTGACTTTTATTTATTTTTTATTGCACTAAAGACAACAATAAAGTAGTTGAATATAAACTTATTAAAAATATCCGGAAAATAAGTTGACAGCATGTCTTTTTTTACAAAATATAAATGTTAGATGCAAAAACCTGAAGAGAAACATTTTCAAGTTAAATGTACTTTTATAGCACTTTTCACAATATATATTGTTCCAAAGCAGCTTTACAGAGAATTCTACTTTACAAACTCCAGTGAGCAAGCTAAAGGTGACAGTGTCAAGGAGGAACTCCTTAGAAAGAAACAACACAAGTATAATCTATTCTCAAAAGCATGTATGGTGCAAGGAAGGAGATGAACACATTTTTTCATACCCCTCCCTCAAAACAATATGTAGATTTGTTTTTATTTATTAATGTAAGTAATCATGATTAACCTCGTGATTTACGACCTGTCTTTAGAAAGCAATAATAAACTGAATGAAAATGAATGAATTTTCTTTTTTTCTTTTTTCTGCACTTTCTTGTTCCCCTAGCACTCCCTTGAGGCCCCCTGGGGGTCCCCGGATCCAGTTTGAAAACCCCTGTTCAACAGCATTACACACAAACACTTGCTGACCCAGTTCTTCCACAAGGGAAAGGAAATTAGGGCACATACAAACACTTTTTCTTCTCCAGCAGCTAATTTGGCTCATGTGCTTCAAATAAGCAAAGAATAAAGTCATTGGCTATTTCCTCTCAGGAAGCATATGACAGAGAGCTTGTGTTATTATAATCTGTTTTTGTCAAGATTCACATTTCCAAAAACAGCATTTCTCCAAATGCACAACAACCAAAGCTTCATTAGAGCATGAAAAAGAGTGAAATGGAATGAACTGCTAACACACACACACACACAAAGATTAAACAAAGATGCATTGGAGAAAATAACAATGTTAGTGTATGTAAGATCTTACTTCGGTAACACATTTTCCTGCGTTTGAAGTTGAGCACTGTGAAGTTGTTGGCTGGTGTTGTCAGGTTCAACTGCACTGTTAGCACAGCTTCACCGTCAGCCTTCCCAGAACAGAAAAGGTCCACTCTGAAAACTACACATGCAGGAGACACACAAAAATACACTCACTTGACAACTTGGTTACCCTTATTTGACTATATTGGAGATAAAAGCTGTAAACATTCTGAACGCACAGCTGAAAAATTAAAGCAGAATTTAATCTTGTGCAAGGGGCCAGGTTTGGCTTGTCTCGCTACCCCTTGCTGCTAAATGTCATATCTTCAACATTCATGGGGCAAACAAACATCTCTCTCCGTTAACAGTCATTCAAAAGCAGGAGTGTATTATAAGAAAATATTTTGCATGCAACATATAAATATTTTAGAGTTGTGAATCGCCAAAATTTTTAAAATATTTTTTCTGTGATTTATTTGCGCCATTAAAATAAACATTCAAAAATAATCATACATGTTTACTTTATCTCAAAGAACTTGGTTAGACATTATTTAAATATGTACGTTATATGTACACATGCCATAAAATCAGTGGACATGCTGTAATGAAAAGTCTAACAAAATCTTCTGCAGTTTTCCAGTGGACTTTCATAATAGGATTAAATGGGCAGATTAAATTCCTTACAAAGCTTTATTGGCAAGAGAAACTTAAAATGTACATTGCCAGTGCATTATTAGACACTATACCTACAGATACAAACCAAATTAAATGCTTAAATGTTTAGTTCACCCCAAAATTTTAATGTGTTGTCATAACCTCATATGACTATCTTTCACAAAGGGAGAACTTGTGAAAAAATTTTGTGCTCAGTGATGTCATTTAATGGCAGTTTATGGTGACCATCTCGTCAAGCTTCAAAAGGACACAAAAGTATAATTCAGAAGTCTAATAAATTATTGTATGCGATTCATTTCTTGTTCTGTAGGAAAACAATAAAGTTTGGTGAGAAACAAACTGAAATCTAATGTATTATAAGTGAAGCTCTTGACCAATGGTTGATCCTGTGTGCGTTCATGAGACAGCCTGCACGCAAGCTTTAGAGCTCTTTGCACGAGAGCAGCAGTTATGCAGCATGCATGAGATGGGGCATTCAAATGAAAACTAGTTAATAGCGCTGGTGGTTGTGTTGAAGCTAATGAAAAATTGTTTTCTTCTGTTTCAAAGCAAAACTACTGTTGTACTTGTGCAGAGTGCTAAAGCTTGCGTGCAGAGTTTATGGAAGTAGAGGAGAGAAAAACAAAAACTTTATACAGCATTATTTTTTTTACAAGTCAACTATTAATCGGTGAAATTAAAGCATTACATTTCCCAGCCTCACAATATTTCATAATATAGTAGATATTTTGCAAGTAACCAAGTTTTGAGGGCTCTGTGAAACGGACACCAATGAAGGACTTGAGTTTTACTTGAATGAAATTTAATTTTAAAATATATGTATAAAATTTATCACACATAATATGAATACTCCATATTAGTAACCTTATAAAATTGCTTTATACTGCATGGACAGGGTCTGTCTGTCTGTATTTTTTATTTTATTAAGGAGGGGGTATGGAACAGTGATTAATAAGGAAAATTAAAAATGTCACTTCATGTCAGAAAAGTTGCAGACCACAGCTGTACATTATTTAATGACTATTTCAAAAGCTTTGCCATCTTAAAATCATAAAGTATGTACATATAATTTTAAGGAAGCCTATCATACATGTTTTTATAGGCATAAAACGCAACTTTTTTTATCAAATTTTATCCAATATGTAACAAGGGTTCCGGCTCTGTCTCTCTCCCCACCAAGGAGTCCTTGGTCTGAAAGCTGTTGAAGATCCCTGCTTCAAAGGGGGCATGACATGCCTTTTCATATGAACATGTTCCTTGAGGTACACTTATAATATAAGTAAAAGAAATTGCACATAAAACAGTCATATATTTGTAAAACTTGATAATTTTCCACCCTAATCTGACCCTCTGTTAGAAAAGCTTGGTTTTGGTGCTGCTTCTTCTTTAAGACTTTACAGTATACACCCACTATATACTCACAATGGACAAGGATTTAATTTTAGTGGCAAGTTTCTTTTCAACTTCACTCTGCCAGAGTATGAAGTGCAGCATTAAAAAGAGTTTGCTTGGTTTTTTGTTTTTGGTGATTTCACACACGCTCCGAATCTACCCATGGCATCTTCGCCCTCAGAATTTTATAGTGCAAAGGTATGTGTGACCGTGCAGTGCAAGTGAATAGTGATCAGATCTTTATAGCTCCAAAAATCACATAAAGGAAACAAAAGTAATCCATATGACTTCAGTGGTTAAATCTATATCTTCAGAAGCGATATGACAGGTGTTGTTGAGAAACAGATCAAAATGTAAGTCCTTTTTTACTCTAAATCACCATTTTTGCTTTTACATCTGAAACCCACATGTGATGCCTGTTTAGTTTTACTTTAAAATCTTAAAGTGAAAGTGTAGATTTAGAGTTAAAAAATAACTAAGGGTTTTCCAAACATAAGGGGTTTCTTGCAACGTGGCCATGACCTTATCCTCACACATAAAAATCAGTCAGGAATGAAAATCTTGGGAAGTTTCATGTTTTGTTCGCAGCTCATACTGAATGTAAAAGGCCAGTTTATGTAATGTGACTCATTCTGATTTTGAAAACGGCTGTTAAAGAAAAAGCTGAAAGGGGAAAAAAAGAGAGAGTAAAAAAATACATTTATAGAAACTGAAAAAAGTTACTGAAGGACAAGATGCAACGAGAATCATTTATAATAAAATCGTTACCCTTTGAATCATAATTGAATCGTGAAGCCAGTGAAGATTCACACCTTTAATAAATAACAAATATTACAAGAAAGATGACTTGTGGACTTTCCGCAAGCTGAGCCGCTGGATTATCCACAAACCCTCTTTCCAAAACACTGCACTCCAAAGATACCAAATTAGCTTTATTGAGACAGACACAGAGCAGAAGTGGTTGTCAAAAACAACAGTAGCAAACCAGCACCTCTGACAACTGTTATGAACTACATGGCATATAAATGGCATTAAGCCTCAATAATTTGCTTGAACTAAAAAACTATGAGAATGCACAAAATGACTTACAGTCAGAAACCATGGCCCTTGAACAAATGTTTTGTTTGTTATTTAGTCTAGTGCTGTCACACAACACTTATTTCATTCATATCTTTCAGGGAGTATGAAATGTTTTTGCACAGCTTTCCATGAGAATTTTATTTTTCGCTTACAGGGCCTTTAAATGTAAAGAAAAGCACAAAAACAGGGTGTATGCAGTGCTAACCTGAACGGGTTCGCGGGACCTCTCCCTGGGTTGAGATATTGCTCTGAGGTTGATCCATGGCTGACATGTTCTCGACATGAAATCCTAACCTGTAATCCACCTGTGATGGAGACAACAAGGGAGAATGATTAGATGTGAACAAAAGTGCTCCCATTAAAATAAGAGGTTCTCACTGGGGTAGCCAGAGACGTGAATGAGGTTGTGGGAGATTTCTCCCAGAACTGTACCTTATTGAACATTTTGAAAATATTTTTATATACTCCAAGATAAAATATGCAGCTTTACTTGTGCTTAAAATATTGTGAAATGTAGGCTAGAATGTGACATCAACTTAAGAGTAACAGCACTTGTGTATCCCCGGAGGAACTTTGGCTTGTTGCAAAGGTATAGCAAATGTCACTGAATGCCCTAAAACTATTGGTATCATTACCAGTTATGTAATTATGATTCTAAATTGCATAGCCTAATTCTGTGACATGGGTGTGAATGGGAAGGTGGTCCTATGTCCCAAGAATTTCTGAACATGAAAAAATATGTCACGGAACAAGAAAGTATGAGAACGCATTGTGGATCTTGAATTTGAGTATGCCAAGATTTTACTGTTCGACTATGATAACTAAGGATGGGTAAAAAAATTGATTTTCCAATTAATCGCAAACTTAATTCGAATGATTCCAATATCGATTCTTAAAATCCCAAGATCGATCTTTTACTCTATGTGCAACCCTCTACAATAAGAGTTTGGTTTGACTCATTCTGAGTAATGTGATTCTAAAGAAGAGATCCACACAAACCATTTGTGATGGAATAAGTCTACAAAAAATAAGCATTTTTTGATAATCATATATAGCATTGATACGGTAAAGAAGCCGTGCGATTCTATTCTCATTAAGCACTCAACCAAAACAATTCTGTGACGCTCACTAAACTTCCACTTTACTTAAAGGGACGGTAACATTTTAGCACTTGTTTTACGTTCCCAAGTATATTTTTAAAAAGCTAAAATTTGAACAAAATGATAAAATAAAATGTATATAGGTTAGAAGATCCCCTGTAGAATTAATAGCATTAGCTGAGAGAGAATTTATTTTGTATGCAAACAAAATGGACACTATAACGATACCGAAATAAAATGGAAGAGAATTTAAATTAGAATCGAATCTGGAAATCTATATCAATATCCAGCCCTAATGACTACATAAAGAAAGTTTATTGATTGTGAGAAACTGTTGGAACAGAGAAACATGAGAATGATGAATGGTTCCAACCTTGCTGCTGGAGTGCCAGGTGAAATACAAGCTGTTGGTGTCACTAGGAACAGGGAGGATGAAGGAGAGGGCATAATGATTTACCACATCATCCCTTACATAATACAGCTCAGCATCCAGACCTGCACACACAGAGAGAGAGAGAGAGAGAGAGAGAGAGAGAGAGAGAGATGACAAAATGCTCAGGACAGATGGAGCTTGAACAGTTAAACAGCTTTTCAATTTCATACAACCACCCTCCTTCAAGGGAGATGTAAAATTCAGTTTAATACTGCCAAACTCCAGCTATGTGCTCATATGAACTCTGTATTTCACCATCAAAACATCTTATGTTATTATTTGGGTCTAATGTCTTCTACAGGGCCTGGAAATATATGGTGCAAGAGGAAACCCTGGCAACAACACATCATACCAGAAAAAAAAATTTAGTGTTGTGACCAAACACTGTCTTGGATTGAGTCCACATCCTCTGAGATTCAAACGTGAGCAAGATCTGGATCCGTTATATTATGAAGTGCAGGTGAGACAGCCATTGAAATATGATAATTTCCAACTGGATACGAGTATAACTTCAGCAGTGATGCCAATTTGTAGGCGAACACGGAAGACTATTTTGCCATAGGTTCACTCAAGATTTTCCTATCGGTTTTTATAATGGGGATTTTGAACTTCTAAGTTAAATAAGATCTGTGGTTCCCCTTCTGTCGCTCACTTCGACGTCGTGTCGAAGAAGCGACACTAGGGGTCTCTCTTGAGTGCCAAATATGCCTCTGATCGATGAAAAAAGGCCAATGAGAGTTGGCGAACAGTATTTGCATACCCCACGCCCGGACATACGAGTATAAAGGCGAGGGAAATCCGCTCGTTCATTCAGTAATTTTCTTCGGAGCCGATGGTTGTGTATGCAGCCAGCTGTGAGTGACACACCAGATATACTGCTTCTATCCTCTCACGCTCTGCTTTGCTGTTGGATCTACGGCGCACTTCAGCGGCTTTTCTCTTCTCTGCACGACGTGCAGTTTGCCCCTGGGAGCATCGACAGCGCAGAGTTTAAAAGAGTTTTCTTATAAAGAGCAATTTTCTCTGTAAAAGAGTTTATTTCTCTAAAAGAGCAATACACAGCGGCGTTGAACGTCCTTTTCAGGACGCATCTTTTTAAAGATGCCATTCCACCCCTGTGTAGTTCCTAGATTCTGGCTCTCCACTTCAGACGGCCACAGGCGTTGTCTCGTGTGTCTGGGCACCGATCACACCGAGGCAGCGTTTGTGGAGGGTTCATGCTCTCACTGCGAGAGCATGACCATGGCAACGTTGCGGTCGCGGCTTGCTTTCAATAGAAAGCACTCTACTCCAGCTGCCCCCCGTATCGCTCCTTCTTCCCACGGGATTGAGGACGATGCGGCTGGCGATGGAGGCGATTTGGGGAGGGCAGCGGGTGCAGCTCCCGCCAGATACGCCCCCCCGACACGCTCGTTGACCCCCGTCCGTGCTCGAGGCAACAGTGACTTGCCTCTGGGCCGGTCTGCCTATCCTCTGGAGCTCGAGGTGGATGAGCTTGCCCGGGTCGCCATCAGTGTGGGGTTGGATTGGAACCCTCTGTCCTCCCCACACCCGTCACGGTCGTCCGCTTTTCCGCAGTACACAGCGAACATGCCCAGCCCCTGCGCGCGGAAATCGCTACTCTTTTGCTCAAAGACACGATAGAGCCTGTCCCTCCAACCGACATGAAGGGTTTCTACAGCCCTTACTTCATCGTACCCAAGAAAAGCGGTGGCTTACGACCAATCTTGGACCTGCGAGTTCTCAACCAAGTGTTGCACAAACTCCCGTTCAAAATTCTCACGCAGAGACACATCTTAACCGGCGTCCGGCATCTAGATTGGTTCGCAGCGGTTGACCTGAAGGGCGCGTACTTCCACGTCTCCATTCTGCCTCAACACCGCCCCTTCCTGCGGTTTGCGTTCGATGGCCAGGCGTATCAGTGCAAAGTCCTTCCCTTCGGCCTGTCTCTGTCCCCTCGCGTCTTCACAAAAGTCGCAGAGGCAGCTCTTGCCCCGCTCCGAGAAGCCAGTATCCGCCTACTCAATTACCTCGACGACTGGCTTATCCTGGCCCACTCGCAAGAGTTACTATGCGCTCACAGAGACCAGGTGCTCAGGCACCTCAGCCATTTGGGGCTTCAGTTCAACTGGGAAAAGAGCAAGCTTACTCCAGTCCAGAGCATCTCTTTTCTCAGTATGGAGTATTTTTCCGCAGCAGTACCGATGCTGGGGTTGATGCATATGAGACCGCTTCAGCACTGGCTTAAAACCCGAGTCCCAAGACGAGCATGGCGCTGCGGCACGTGTGACAGTCACCCCCGCCTGCCGCCAAACATTCAAACCGTGGACAGACCTCCGTTTCTTACGGGCAGGAGTACCCCTACAGCAGGTGTCCCGACGCGTCCTGGTCACGACCGACGCCTCCAGATCGGGTTGGGTGCCGTATGCAATGGGCACGCAGTAGCAGGCCGTTGGAAAGAGGCCCAGCTGCGTTGGCACATCAACTGCCTCGAGTTGTTTACTGTCTTTTTTTGCCCTGCGGTAGTTTCTCCCGTTAGTTCGAGACAAACATATCCTGATCAGGTCAGACAGCACCACTGCGGTGGCGTACATAAATTGCAAAGGCGGCGTACGCTCCCGCCACATGTTACGACTCGCCTGTCGTCGTCTCCTTTGGAGCCGGCAGCGACTCAAGTCACTGCGTGCCACTCACATCCACGGCAACCTCAATGTGATAGCGGACGCGCTGTCATGACAACGCTTGCCCGGAGGCTTCACCCCCACTCGGTTCAGCTGATCTGGGAACAGTTCGGCAAGGACCAGGAAGACCTGTTTGCCTCCCGAGAAACCTCCCACTGCCTGCTCTGGTACGCCCGCTCAGAGGCTCCCCTCGGGGCAGATGCACTGGCACACAGCTGGCCAGTGGGGCTGCGCAAGTACGCATTTCCCCCAGTGAGCCTTCTTGCACAGGTGCTGTGTAACAAGTCACTCTTGTGGCTCCTTACTGGCCCACCCGGGCCTGGTTCTCGGACCTTGTACTCCTCGCGACAGCCCCTCCCTGGCGAATTCCCCCTGAGGAAGGACCTTCTCTCTCAGGGACGGGGCACGCTCTGGCATCCCCGCCCAGACCTTTGGAACCTCCACGTCTGGCCCCTGGACGGGACGCGGAAGATCTAGCTGGTCTACCACCCACGGTCGTAGCCACGATCAACCAGGCCAGAGCCCCTTCTACCAGGCAACTCTACGCCCTGAAATGGCATCCGTTTGTGAATTGGCGTTCTTCCCAGGCAGAAGACCCACAGAGGTGCGCAGTTAGAAAAAAGAAATTCATATACTCACACATCTATTGATGAGGTGTATGAATGAATGTGTTGGCGGAAGTGGCGCTGGTGTTTGTGTGTGTGTGCGCGTGTATGTGAAGCAAGCCACACAACCGGACCGCTACTCTTGGCAGCTTGGGAAACCAGCTTTGGACGGGGAATTGAATGTAAAGATTACCAGGGAAATGAAGATATCAGGACTAAAACCCATTTGGCTCTTGAGTTCATCCACGCTCTGCACTGTAATTCGTAGCACAAGTACTAGAAGTGGAATACTCCCGAAATCGCTCCAGCCCTAAACACAGCGTGCGCTCCGCTGATGAGACAGCGTCGTTCTTCACTCAGGTATTCGCTTTGCACTCTTTCTCCTTCTTACTTCCCACACCCTTCCTTTGAGGACTTCACCTTGGAGAATCGCTTGCATCCAGTGCCCTTTCCCTCTGCCGAGGTAAAACAGTGCGCCTTCTTTCCCAGGAGATCCCTCTAGGTCCCTGGTCGATTCCTCCCTAGCCCTCTTGGGTCCGCAGTTCAGTGGAGCAACTTGCCGACCCAGTCCACTACAGGTACCCCAGGCTACTGGAATAGGTGCTTCACAGGTCAGGCCTCCTACACGGACTCCTCCTGTGTGTACTTCCGCGGTACGGTCACCTTATAAGCTGACCCGCATCTCCCTTAGGCAGTCTTTGGGGAAGGGTATGTGCAGTCTGAAACACAGTTGTTCACTTGTGCATGTGGAATTCCTGCCCGCTTCTGTGTCAACAGTACACGTACACGGCTCAGCGCATGGCGTGATTTGAAGTGGACCCCTAGTGTCGCTGCTTCTTCACACTGTCCTCCCGGCCACATCGCTGAGCCGAGCCGCTGAGGTAGCCGGACACTCCCGGCTCCTCAGAAAAATCCTGAATGAACGAGCGCATTTCCTTTGCCTTTATACCCGTATGTCCGGGGGCGGGGTATGCAAATACTGTTCGCCAACTCTCATTGGCCTTTTTTCATAGATCAGAGGCATATTTGGCGCTCAAGAAAGACCCCTAGTGTCGCTTCTTCGACACGACATCTCATTCCCTCCATCAGGGAACAGAGGTTACATACATAACCGAGACATATACATTACTTAATACCTGGACGTTTTGTTCTACATCATAAATTGCACACTTTCATACCTCAAACATAAATTTTATTATTCAATTTGGTTTGGTTTCAAAATTCACATTTGAGGTATGAAATTGTGTAATTTATGTTGTAGAACAAAACATCTAAGTATCGTTAAGCAATGTTTACCACAGACCTTATTTTACTCCCATTATAAAACCCAAAGGAAAATCCAGAGGGAAAGGGCAAGAGTACTCGAGGACTCGGGTACTCGGATGTGGCAGCAATGATCGATCATGAAAACGATTAACGATAATGAGCATGCATGATGTGACTTTTCATTTAATTCGGAATCCAGTAACAATTACCTGACAACTAAACACAAACGTGTCAAAGAGGGTGCTTATTTAAAATTTTTAGATTGATTACGTTCAGATTTTGAGGGGTACATTGATTATCAGAGACTTCTCATGGCAAACTGATATGATGCTGCAATGCTATCGTTACAATAATTAAAACAGAGTGTACTTACCCGTGTTTTGAACACCTGTCTCTGCAAAACGTTTGCTAAACATGCTTTATTATCATTTAAATGTAAGAACTTTGACACGTTAATGGATATTATATTAATATAAGTGTATGATTGTCACCGACTAAACCTCACTGTCCTGCGTGACATAACACACACCTGCATCTTGGGGAAATTAAGATTTCCGCTCCACTTTCAACAACACACAGCATCACGGCTTTCCTCACAATAGTGAACATTTGGACACACACACACACACACACGATTGGGCGATATTTTCTTTTCGATCTGAAACAAAGTATTTTTAGGCCAGTATCGCCGATATCAATTCCAATACAGATACCTCTAATAAATGTAATTTTTACAAATTCTTTGGATAAAATTAGTAACTTGAATTATTACTTGTATTTTTTTTATATATTTATAGGTCTAAGCAAAATTATTAGGCTACTTTGGTTATCTTTTAAAAATTATTAAGTATAAGCAAAATATAAAATCACAAAATGAACCATAGATGATATTATTATTATTATTATTATTATTATTATATGGCTACTATTACTAAAACGAAGTTACAATAGGGATACTACAGCAATGCTGTAGCAAAACCATAGTTACTGCCACAACAATAAAAAACATGGTTACTACAGTCATGGTTACTAATACAGTATTACTACAGTAAATCCATGGGTAGTTTAGATAAGGGTATCTAAGGGTAAGGTATAAGTATATCTTATTGGATAAGGGTATTTATTAACAAGGATTAAAAGATCATTATCAATGTTTTAACACCTGAATTTAAATAAGCCTGTAAAAATGGTCACGCAAGCCCATTACAATACATGTCATTTCTAGGTTTGTCATTACTTGGTGTGAATATCTTCAGATGCTGTTTTTCTGTCATTTCCTCAAGAAAGCACTGCTCCCTCTTTGAAAGAGCATTGACCGAAAGGGTGAGCGCTGTCCATACAACAATTTGCTAATAAAATAGTTTTTCCCACTTCGAAGCTTATGAGATGCATTAATATTCATGTTTTCTAAATAATAAAAACTTCAGAATCAATATTTTTACGTGTTGATATTCTTGATACCAAATCAGTATCGGAAGTATCAATAAATTACTATCGATTTGCCCATCCCTAACACACACACACACACACACACACACACACACACCAGGCGTGTGTGGCAGTGTACAGCTAGAACAGCTAGATAAAGCGCAGTTAAATTGAACACAATGCAGCGCCTTCAAAACTGAACTTCAACTTAACATGCATATTAAAATGGTTATGGCATCTCCTTTTATTTAAAAATAGACGTTTCAGACAGACACTAAAAAAAACCTAGTGCGCACTTACTAAGATTACTACGGTAAGCTGAAGGAAGAACAGACCGACACGTGTTGTGCACATTCTTTTAGTGTTGGGCAGCGAATCTTCAAATAATGACAAAATATGATGCATTATATTTTGATTATGCAATCTTTTGTACATTTTGTAACATACTATTTTATAACAGCTTATAATACTGAATAGACATTCACTTTCATTGTATGGAAACAGATACAATGAAAATGAAGTGTGACTGAATCTAGCATACTGCCAAGCATTCCATGTTCCACGGAAGAATTAAACACATACATGTTCGTGAGTAAATTGCAAAAAAATAAAAATGTTTTTTGGTTGAACCATGCCTTTAAGTCTATAAAACTATCAAGGTTGCTGCCCAAATTGTTGATCACAGATAATTCCTCTCTCTTACTCATTCTATTAAAACCAAGAGAAGTGGATTTCCTTTTTTTATAGAGAGCAGCATCCTTAGCCAACGCTCAAGTGGAGTATTTGTTTACGTTTAAGGTCTTCATCCCTGTCTATTGCCAAAGAAAAACATCCCTGCTCTCCCTGCCTGGCCCCCATTTTCTAAAACCTAAGGCTAAAAACACTAATCTAAACATGGTTTCTTCTCTCTTGCACTCCTGAGACAGACCCAACCTGAAAATCTTTTCTCCCAGACAGCACGGCACACCTGTGCTCTCAGTTACACTGCAGCCTCACATCCATCAGTGGGGGATGGATGAAGTCTCAAGTGGAGGCCGATTCCCACAAAATGAAACATGGGGATGTGTGATGTTGATTGGCAGCTGGAATCTCTTGCCATGCCTCCAGGCAACCTTATCACGACTGAAAGGCACCGGCGCAGCTGACGGGAGCCTATCAGTCTGTGATGGGGCCTGCTCTAACAAGAAGAGAGGGGAGTACATTAACCTTTCAAGGAACATATCAAATGAAACATTAAAAGATCATGTTTCTGCAGTAATTTTTGGTTTAAGCTTAAGTGTGAGCTGTACATCTGTGGAGTAATGCCCTTAAAGAGAACATGAAATCAAATTGTACTCAGTTAAGTTTCTCCCCCAAAAAAAAAACAAACACACATTATGGTCTAACAATTCATCAGTGCACATTATAATATATATATATATATATATATATATATATATATATATATATATATATATATATATATATATATATATATATATATATATATATATATATATATATATATATATATATATATATATATATATATATATATATATTTATTTATTTATTTATTTATTTATTTATTTTTTTTCATTCATTCTGTAATTGATTAGATCATGAAAAGTGGACATTCCATTCCAGAATGAAGCTGGACCTGAATGAGAGTTTGCAAAAACGACTTGAGTACATTTTAATTTCATGTTCTCTTTAATGGCATTACACCACAAATGTACAGCTCACACTTGCGCTAAAACAAAAGATTACTTTCGAAAAAAATTTTTTTTAAACTTTTAATTTTTTATTTGATATGTTCTATGAAAGATTTAAATGTACTCCTCTCTATTCATGTTAGAGCAGGCCCAATCACAAACTGATGTGCTGGGACCTTCAGTATATGCACATCTGACCAAGAGTCTTTTTGAGAATCGATGGAAAAAGAATTCTGATGCATCGGAGAATACATTTTTTCTCCCACACTTAATGAATACACCTGATGGATCTATGGAGAAGAAAATTGTGGGTCAGCATATTTATATAATCCAAATAAAAAATGTGGATTTAGCATTCCACTACAAACTGTGAACTTGGTTAACGAATACATAATTGCCTGTTAAATAAAGGTGTTATTTAATAAGTCCTGAAGTAAGGGTTCTAACAAAGGTTTCTCCTTCCCAAGCTTCTATAATCTCTTCTTCCTTCAGGAAAGCTCTACAAAGCCATTCCGCACCAGCTGGCAGCATAACAGGATAGTCTGAGTTATCAGAAACTAGGCCTACAGTGATATGAGACAAAGCAGCAAACAGGCTGTGCAGCCCCTTGTTTCACCATCAGACAGTCTGTCTGATGGGTACTGCACAACAAAAATGTCAAGTGCTGGCAGAATTCACGAGTTCCAATATGACTGTCTGGTGCTACATGACTTCCAGGTATCAGGGTGTACCAGTCCACCTGGAAACATGGACTGAAAAGTGTTTAAAATATAGCGGGTTGATAAAATGAGCACTTTCATAAAATAATCAATAATCAGAGTTTGCCAAGAGGCATCAAATCTTTAAAATCTATTCAAAGGGTGCTTCTCAATGTTAAGAACAGAGAGAACAGACGTGCATTGTTATGAAGTCTTGCAAAGCTACCTTGAAAAAATTAACTCGGAAGGACAAGAGGACGTAGAGGGCATCTTTTGCAAGCTTTGAGATGTGCTGCAATCTTCCTGTTGCGTGATTGCCTGTTCCAGCACATTTGTAGTCATTGAGAGAAGTGACTGTTATCATCACACCAGTGAGGTTTAGCAGGACTAGTGACATGTCAAAGAATCAGTTTTGTTAACACTCATTAACTACATGCTTTTATTACTTTATTAAAATTATGCCCAACTAAACAACAAATGTTACAGAGTATGACAACTCTCACGAGCCATCAGACTTTCGCTAGCTTACAGTAGGAACTCTTGTGGGGAAAACATAACGATACATGTCCTTCGTCTTCCACTGTAGTGCGGCTATGACTTCTGGGACTTAGTGTATTGGAATTGAACTTAAGCAGTGGATGATGTCGAACAATTCCACAAGAACATAACACATAAGGACGCACAGTGAGAAACACCCAAAGGTCTGTTTGAGGAAATAAGGAGCAAGTAAACAAGACAACCATGCAAACTGATAAATTCCACTTTGTTTTCTAAATTGTGTCTGCCAGATAATCTGTACTTATGCACAGAAATTCTCACATTTTCCGATAATAATTTTTGTGCTTTCTGTACACATTGTTATGGACCAACACTTGTGTGATCCCCTCACCACAGGTCTCTTCATGTTCAAGTGGAAGGTCCCTGAATAGGAACCGGAATAAAGCAGAAAAGAGGAACATACTTCATGCTAAAAGTCAAACTTATGTCTGTGCACAACTATGGCTCCTGTGACAGACAGTGTCACAATGCAGGAGTCCTCACAGTCTAGACAGACATCCTGCCTGACATGATCATCTGAATGAGAAAAAAATTTCAGCCAGCTGTGAGTACTGAGGCGTGAGATTTACTAGACATACCCACAGACCTGAAGCTAATTACTGTTCCCATGTTTTTTCTCTGTGTGACCTGTCTTGCCCTGCTTTTGTCCAGACTGCTTTGATACCTGAAAAAACAGCCATGTGAGCAGAGGCAGGAATAGTGGGGAGTGGCAGTGAAGCTTTTCTGTGTTTAAAAAAAATCATTCTTTTCTCTCAAACCAAGGCCCTAATCGGTGATGTATTGTCTAAGAATTTTGTAGGAGTTACGAGCCTTCGGTCAGTCATGGACTGAGCCCACACTACAGTGGATGAAGAGAATGAGGTTCATCGGTCAAGTCAAGTGTGCTCAACCCCTTAACCATAGGTTTACAAAAATGCATAAGTTCCTTGTGCGGCAAGTGAACCCACCCTTGAAGAGGTGGTTCATTGCTGTATCATTAAGAAAATGAGTTTATTATGGCATACGTACAAACTATGTTCACCAACTTGTTTATTTGCAACTCTGTGGGGACCATTTTAAACCTCTTTTCTTTATGCTCAAGTAACAAGTTTGTTTCAAAAGAGCTGTGGTTAACCACACAGATTGAAAAAATGCTCTGACCCGTGGTTTCCTCTTTCTTAATTTCCAAACCTTTACAGAGCACTGCCATTCAAAACCCTTTTCATGGTTGAATTGCTTCCACTGTTCTTAAAACCCAGAGAGCAGAGAGAAAACAAGTCTACAGGGCAAGAATCCTATACTGCATTATGTTGGTGGCTGTCAAACAAAAAGAGCTTTGCATGTCATTTTCAACCCAGCCCAGGCAAAATAAAAATATTATGGTCTCATAAAGATATGGGAAGGGCCAGATGTAAATGCTTCGACAAATCACAGACAGTCATGTCTGTCATTGGCTACTTTGTCTGCTCTTACATCTTTGATAGAAATCCAAGTGAGTGAGTGACATGCTTCATTAGCTGATTCAGCTAGGTACTGGAAGGACCATGCATATTGGTACAAGTCTTAAAATACTACTGCCACAAAATATACAGCTATTGCTATTTGGTGGTACAGTAATGACTCAACATAAGAATGTTCTGCTTATGATGTATTGTACACTAAAACATGTCTGTAATTTTAACAGTAAAAGACTGCAAAAATGCTACAGTAAAAAAAAAAAAAAAAAAAAAAAGTTAATTGGAAAACAGGCAGTTACCTTAAAATATATGGTAAAAATATTTAATATATTTAAAAAGACAATACAATGTTGTAAAAATAAAACTTTTACATGTAAAAAGTATGATTTTACCATATAATTAATGGTACAATTTTATATTATGTTTAACAAGAGTATATGTACTTTTAACGGTAAATTATGGTTAAAAAAAAGAAAAAAACAATAATCAGGCATTCACAGAATTCCCTGCATTAACCATCACATTTCATAATATTTTATGGGAATAGTTGTTTCTTATTTTTAATATCACTTATATACATTGGGGTGTTCTAGGTTATATTTGATGTAGTTTAGGTAATGTTTATTGTATTAATTTAATTTCACATGTTACATGGTGTTTAGTGTTTGTGAGTGACACTGAGCACTGTCTCTACATGTTTATTGGTCATTGTTCTTGGAAAGGCCAGTACTGATGAACTTCATGTCATTATGTTCCTATCTGTAAATACTACAATAAGTAACAATATAAAGATATATACATTATATACATTATAAAGTGAAAAGCAGAATTTTACAGTTTCATAAGGTTAAATTATTACATTTTATCATTTAATAATATAAACTGTAATGCACCGTTAAATAAACAGGCATCAAAATTACATCCCATGAAGCCTGAAGAGTGGTTTCTGTATTTTGTTTTACATTGAATTTCTGGCAACCACAGCTGCCAGTTTTTTACCATAAATTTAACAGGATTTTTTTTTAGCTACTTCAAAGAATAGTAAGAATGAGGTTTTTTAAATGTGGTTTGGGACAACAACAAAAAAAGAACAAGGCTATTTTGTGTTGAACACATAGCAACGCATAATTTGATAATACATGAATGAAAAGGCATTTATTAGTGGTGCTCGACAAGGCAAACTTCCTTATTATCATTGCTCAAATGTACAGTTAAGGATTGGAACAAACCTTTACACTTTGGTGATTAACTTGTACAACACCATTTTTTCTATGGTCATGACAAGTAAAATTATGCAGCTCGTTGAGTAGACATATGCTATTACTAAGGATTGGACAATTTATGGAATTTTGAAATATCGCACACCAAAATAAATTAACAACAAACAAAATTTGCAACAGTTTTTTCAGTCCATGTGATCATAAATTAAATGACCCATCAAACATCAAAATCTCTGACTGTTCAAAAATTTTACCGACATGCTGATTTACCAACAAATTATCGCTAAAATTCACAAGGAACGACATAATATTTTTTTCCATTTAACTCTAGCGCATAAACTGTCAATACTTCAAATATCATAAAAAACTGGTTTGGAAACATTTTCTCTCGAAAATTGTCATTAACGCAACAATGTAGTCACATGACAGAATTTACCCCAATTGTTAGCCTGTGTTAATCATGATGACAAGGTATAGATCTTTGAAAGCCAATTTATTGTATGTGAAGCATTACTCACACTCAAGGGTCTTACCAGGTTCCACCCCGTTATCTTAAACTATGATCATTATCTGGCGGGACTTTAATTTGAACTGTATGAGGAGTAACCAACCTTTCGTTTACAGGTGCAATTCAGTCTTAAACTTGAGTGGCTGTAATGTGCCAGAGTAGTGTCTATCCTGCCAATAACCCAGAGAAAGTTTTTGATTTTCAGCGGGGCAGTTATCGTTGAGTACCAGATGCCAATAAATCAACAGAAGAAGAGCGTTTGTTCAACCACCAATCAAGAAGTCTCCGTGATATGGAAAGCAATAAGGGTCAAAATTCACGCGTTTTGTATCACCATATTAAGCTTTGAAATGCCGTTTTATAAACGCTGTAAGGCGTTAACTTAACGCGTGATATTTTAGCGCCTCACAAAACTTAACTAGCCCATTCATTTGCTCATGTACATAACTCCTCTATTGCATTTGAGGGATCTATGGCAAGTCGGGATTTGCTAACACAAATCACAACTGGTATTCACTTACTGCAATGTGTGTGTATGTTGCTAATATTACAGAAATATTTATTTACTGTTTACAGACATAATTGCTGTCAGCCAGTTTGTCAACTTTCCTTGTTATTATGTAAATGTATTATTGCATAAGATATTGTCAGATTCACACTGAAATCTTAGGAAGATTGTTTATTTAAAAGTTTAATTTGCTGCTCTACAGACAGTCCTGGACATCGACCATTGCCGATTTGTAGTGGATACATAGGTTGATGTCTTCTTGTGATTGTTCTGTAACACAGATGGCAGATATTCTACAATACATTTTATTTTCTATATTTTTCTATAATTATCTATAGTCAAAAGATGTTTAAGGTAGTTTTGGTTATATTATATAGTTATAGTTCATTGACCACACACACTTTAATACATTATTTCTGCATCATGTAAAACTTGTATGATCTACAGAGGTGTACATGGCTCTATTTGTATTTTGTCCTGGGTGATACAACCGTGGTCCTCGACTTACAGTATTGGCGTAAATGCAGCATCATGCAAAAGCATTATTTTATGGTTACTGATGCCATTATAGAGAAACTCTATTCACAGTCATAATTATTACAAATGATTAATTTATTCTGCAACCAAAAGTGTAATTACAAAGAAAGAGTAGTACTCAGCTGGTCGTGTGAGCTTATGTAAGCCCCCATGAAAATAGAAAAAGCGAATGGACAATATAACATAATATTATATACTTTAGCCTGATGGTGGACAGGTTGATGTGTCAGTATAATGTCCAAGACTAAGAGAGTGCACCTTTAAGAAATTATTTGAATCAGGCTAACGTAATTTATATTATTGAAAGATATGTTCAAAGGATTTGGTTCAGGTAAGGTGCCACCAGGGTGATGTGTCCATTAAAACACAAAGTCCATTCTCATCCAATGATCATTTATTTGACAATAAGAGTGGTAATCAAATCCCAGTGTTGCATTGTCTCTACAATATAGTATCACCCAGGACAAAATACAAATAAAGCCACGTACACCTATGCAGATCATACAAGTTTTACATGATGCAAATATGATGTATTAAAGTGTGTGGTCAATGAAATATCACTATATAATATAACCACAACCATCTTAAACATCTTTTGACTATAGATAATTATAGAAAAAGAGAAATATTGAAAAGAACGTTTCAAACTTGCTTCATTTCAAGTTGCCTGCGAGCTAATTTCTGAAATGTAGGATGGCAGGGGATCACAACGTTTCACCAAACGATCAGTTAGCGCTTTCCTTGTGAATGTAAATGAGCCTTCCCGTCATCAGTATGTTTTGGAGCGCATTTTGCTTGCTCCAAATGTGTAATGAAACTGCGCTACATGGGTCAATCATCAACACAACTTAATCATAGCAGCACGGGGCAGAGCAAGTGTGGTAATTCGCGGACAGTCTCAGTCAAACAACAGACTATTTTAAATGTGCTTGTGAACCAGTGAGATGTGTGGCAGGGATTGTGAAACCTGTTTGAATGTGGTACCGAATTGTATGTTGCAAAACATCGTATGTAACCTTGGTTCCCTAAGATGTAAGGAACGAGACATCGTGTCGCTGACACTTATGGGAAAAACTCCTTTTCTCAGATTTCTAAACTCCTATTAGATCACGCCAATTCAAATGCAACTGAACTGAGCCAAATGGCATTCGCGCCCAACCAGCCAATGACATTAAAGCTCTCTATATAAGCGGGCGGCATAACGCCATCAGTCAGAATTTATCGACTGAAAGTGGTGGCTGAGCCGCCCTATAGTGACATCCAGTAGCATGGCTAGCTACGGAATGTCTCATTCCCTACATCTCAGGGAACCGAGGTTACATACGTAACCGGAGACATTCCCTTTCGATTTCAGTCACTAAAATCACGTCGCTGACATTTATGGGAATGTGTACAATCATGCCACCGGACTGGACAAAGGACATAACATTCTAGAGTGAACATTGTTGTAACTACCCAGAGACTATAGAAGGGGCAGGACATGAAATTGCGTCATACAGATACAACACTTAGATTATAGGAAGTATAAGAAATCAACCTAGCTCTGACAGTTCTGAGGGGCCGAGGTAACAAGCACATCCGCATCGCTCAGTAGCGGGATGCTTTGCCTTGAAGAGGCCTCCAAGCTGATCTAGTACAGAACAGCCAGGTGCAGAATCCAGTAGTGAAATAGTTAGCTGAGTTCCACTAAGGGAAACACAACATATCAATATTTTAACCAGAGAATGAGTGTCTTAGGCATGGCCGAGACACAAGAATATTAATATATTTGTGTGGGAAACAGTAAATAAATAAATTCAATATCTATGAAGCCACCGAATGCACGTCAAGGTTGTAAAATCGTGCAAATGTGCTGAATGAAGTCCAAAACCACCGCCAGGCAGATTTCTTGTAAGGACACACCATTTTCCCATGCCCATTAGGCGGCCATACCTCTCACTGAGTGGGCCTTAATGCCAATAGGGCAATGGGTTCCCTGAGATTTGTACACCAGTGTTATAGCATCGACAACTCAATGTAACAGTCTCTGCTTTGAGACTGGCATGCCTTTCGAGCGACCTCCGAAACTGGTCCGTTATTCTGAATTGGCTTGTGTGGGACATATAGGTGTGTAGGACTCTGACTGGACAGAGCATAAGAAGGGAGCAGTAAGGGAGGGGGGTTAAAGGCCTGTAAAGTGACTACCTGCGCCTTAAAAAGGCTCTAGGTTCAGTGTGGCTCTAGGTTCCCTCGGAACGAATTCCAGACAGGAGCTGTGCGTTGAGAATGCATGCAGATCACTCACCCACATAAGGGATGCTAGGGCGAGTAAGAGCGCTGTTTTAAAGGAAAGAGAATGCAGATAGTCTCGATTGGTTCAAAGGGGGCTTTAGTCAGCATGTTCAGCACCTAGGCCGGATCACATGTAGGGATTGTAGCTGGCCGAGGATTCAATCGCCTCGTGCCAATTAGAAAACTGATGGTATTATGCCAACCGCTTATATAGAGAGCTGAGCACTGTGCACTCAAATGTCATTGGCTGAGCGAACGCCATTGACTCAATTCAGTAGCATCTGCATTGGCGTGATCCAGTAAGAGTTCAGAAATCGGAGAAAAGGAGTTTTTCCCATAAGCATCAGTGACACGATGCAAGTAACCAAAATCGAAAGGGAACTCTTATATCTCTGATGCAACTAGTTTAAAACAAACAGCCCCACATTCTAAATGGCACTGACAAAGACAACAAGAGAAAATATAAATTAGAAGGTTTTTCAATTCTCATATTAGTAGTAACACTAACTGTACTATATTACCTATGGTAGTTGTGGCAGAAAAACTTAAAAATATGTTTAGACTGCTGTTTGTTTTGTTTTTCATTTAAAAAATGCAATAGTTCTTTATATAGAAACCATAGTTACGAACCATGGTAGTGAGGAACCATGCATGGTTTTACGTATGGTTTCCTCTGTCTTATTACAAATATCATTGTTAAAACTATGGATCCTATGGGTACATTTTCATAATTATGGGCCAAGCTATCAGTTTTCCATCTATGTAAAATCTGCACTCTTGTAATGCTCTCTGATTATAGGAAAATGTAAGATGTTTTGTTTGCCTTAAGAAATTCCAAGACATGACTGTAGTTTAATAAGTAGGAGCCTGATGAAAGGAATCTGTAAAGACGACCCAACTTATTCACACTGTCAGAATATTTAAATTTAGCCATATAAAATTTAGGTGTTCTTTTTTCCCCCACTAATGATACTGTTGTTGATATCATAATTTTCATCTGCATCCCAAACTCAAAATCTATGCTGTACAATCAAATGTGCATTTCAATGCACATAACATGTAATATTAACGCATGGGTGCTACCAAAGCAGGTGCTGACGTCACATTTTCAAAGGGCCCTTTGAGGGCACAAACAAACCCTGATGTAGCCCTGGCTAAAATTGTGTTTGACACCCATTTTAGTCTATTCTTTGACCAACACGTGTTAACACAGGTCCGGCGTTGTGGGTTTGTGGACACGTGCACAGCAGCACCGCATGTGAAAAAAAATCCTAGGGGAAACATTGTATTATACATATAATTTCATGATATAATATGAATTGATAGAAAGTAAAAAGTTAAAAAGTGATTATAATAATGATAAACACACACACACACACACACACACACACACACACAGTTCAAAAGTTTGGGGTCACTGAAATATTTCTCATTTCAAATCTTTTGAACTGAAGTCGTATGCTTAAATGTGTGAAACAAGTTTTGTAGACAAAAAAAATAATAATTAATATTAATTAATTTCATTACACATAGTTTGGAACTCCTTCAATACTGTTTAAATAGCATCCCAGGGTGATACCTCAAGAAGAGGACATTTCTGCAAAATCTAGGCAAAGTGTGGCCACTTTGAAGATGCTAAAATATAACATGGTTTTGATTTATTTTGGAACGTTTTAGTATCAACATAGTTCCCATATTTTCATTTATATTATTACATAGTTGTGATGACTACTATTATTCTAAAATTTGAGAAAAAAAAATAAAAATAAATAAAGAATGAGGAAGTGACCCTAATCTTTTGAATGGTAGTGTGATATATATAAATACATACATATACTTTCACACACTTCTTCAGGACAGGTTCTGTTCAGTTATATTGCTTGTCATGCACCTGATCAGATTTAATGTAGCCAACTAGTTTATTTTTATGTATTTGTTGTGATCTTTTCTTACAGAGAAATATAAGACATTCTTAATTATTTGAACTTTGAGAAATATATATGTGTGTATTAAAGAACTTTATTCTGATGAGAAATTATAATTAAAAAAAAATTTATATTAAGTGTTATTATATTGACTCGAGACTATGTGGTTTTGGATTCCCTGGCCTTATGGAGATCACAATTCCGTCTAAAAAAAAAAATAATAAAAAAAAGACAGGGAAAGAGGCAAGCACAGGTAGAACAAAGAGACTCCTGTACTCGGTCTGGTTTATTCTCATTCTCAATTCTTCAGTGCACTGGACACAAACAGCAGCCAAGCTCAGTGAGAGAGTGAGCGAGAGGGAGGAGTGAGTGGCTCTGTTAGAAATTTATCAAGTTGAAGAATAACAAAACAGCAGAATCAAAGCGAAGAATAAGAGAAGGAGAGTCTGATCAAAGTCAATTTTACAGGGTTGCAAATGTCTTAATGCACATGGAAAAGACCACTTCAATTGTGTGTGCGCATGTTTTTTTTTTTTCGTTTTTTTTTTTTGGTGTCGTAAAATCTTACTAATAGGATGTTGTTACTAGAGGCCAACCGATATAGATTTTTTTTTTTTAATGGCTGATGCAATATACAGAAAGCAGGGTGGCTGATCGGCCGATAGATAACACATTCAATGAATAGGTGAATAAGATATAAATTGGGAAGAAAAAAAAATAGATTTTGTGTGTTTTAGATGATAGATAGCAGTTTCTCCTGGTTTCTGTTTAGTCTTCCAATTTTAGTAATTGTAACCATGGATGGTATGTGCACATTAGCAATCGCATTTTCTCAAAAAAGACTGAATCAAACTAATTGTACATATACTGCACAGTGAATATGTGCTTTTACTTTGAAGTTGCTCTATCACTCTCATGCGGATCCAGTGAGATTAATATTGAAACTGTGGCAGCTAGAAAGCCACATTGCCCAGTTACATGTTTTTCTAACTTTGGGCACATGTACAAGTCAAGCGACTATTTGGGCAATGCACAGAATCCGTCCATGGTGCCATACTTTGCCCAGTTATTTTAGAAGCAGCTTTTAGGAACGTTTAATGGAGAATGATTTCACTTGATACTGTCTCATCTGCAGTTTCAGGCTCAGTGGCATTCCAGTGGACCATTACCTCTTCTGCCATCATGAGAAAATTTGATATGGTGTGCCGAGCAAAGTGCAGAAATGTCCAGTAATACAGTGCCTATTTTTCACTACTTGGGCTTTTCTGAAAGCTAATGGACTCTATGAATCACTAATGGATCTTTCATAAAACCACTCCAAAAACAGGATAGCTGTTTCAAGTACACATAAGTAACTACATACAATTGATGAATTATGTGAAACCAGCCCTCTATATTGCAAGTAAATCACTCACATATGCAACCAAATTTTGCACTATTAAATAAAAAAACTAAAAAATAAGTCTTATTATCCACTGGCTAGTTAATATTCAGATTTAATTTGCCAGTAATTGAGGTGTGTAGTGGAAAATAACTTGAACACTGAGATCCTTTCACTGCATGCCATATCTCATGAGCATGCACAAGGAAATTGACCTTATTTGGCTGCAGTGGGTCCTAAGTTGTCGTGGATTGTGGTGTCACTGTCGCTTTAGATGAGCAATGATATGCCATAGTTACATTTACATTGCATTTAATGATGTCAACTCTGAATTTGCTTAAACTTTTCCACTGATTTTTTTTTTTTATAACATTCTCTGTTTTACATCATGGCTACAGACCAGTGTAACACGTCTGATATATGACAGCTGGAAGGTAAAAAAAAAATAATAATAAAATGTTGCAAAGCAAACTTATAGATTGGAATTTAAGAACATGTACAATACACATTATGGGAGTAAATCTAGGTTTGACACTTGTGTTCCATTTGGACACCCATTGATGTTGTCAAATGTCTGGTGAGTAAAAAGAAAACTTTACTAGCCAATGGCAATTATTTCTCCAACGTGTCCGTAGAGGTTTGGAAAAAACCCTTGTATTGAATGTATCGACTGAACAGTAATGAATATGATTTAATAAACAATTCATCAGCCTAAGTGAACCAGACTTTCATTTTAATCTGAACTGGATTAAAAGGCTAAAAAGATGATCACATGGGTCAAAACACAGTAAATGTAAAGCCCCAGTTACTTCAACAGGGGTACAAATAAATGTGTGTGTGGTTGCCAAAGTTCCTTAAAACACCAAAGCAGTGTTGTTATAGCTTTATAAATTTAGTTTTTATCTCCATTTTATATTCAATTTGTCATTCAAAATTAGATTTAGTTTTTGTTAGCTTTCACAGCATTTCTATTAGTTATAGTTTAGTTTCTGTTTTCTCAGTTTCAGTTAAGTAAATTTTTATTTTAGTATTTTTTATGGCCCGAGACCTCTCCGGGAACCAGCACCTTATCGTGGTGGAGAGGTTTGTGTGCCCTTATGATCCTGAGGGCTGTGTTGTCTGGAGCCAGGTGCTCCTGGTAGGGTCTCCCAAGGCAAAGTGGTCTCAGGTGAGGGGCCAGACTAAGAATGGTTCACAAAGGTTGCATGGAAAAAAACGGCAAGAGGAGGAGTTACCCTGCCCGGAGGAAGCCCGGGGCCCCCGTCTGGAGCCAGGCCCAGATGGAGGGCTCGTCGGCGAGCGCCTGGTGGCCGGGCTTGTCACGGAGCCCGGTCGGGCACAGCCCGAAGAAGCAACGTGACACCCCCCTCTACATCCCTTGGGCCCACCACCCATTGGAGAAACCGCAGGAGTCAGGTGCGCTGCCATATGGGTGGCAGTGAAGGCCGTGGGTCTCGACGGACCAGACCCGGGCAGCAAAGGCTAGTTCTAGGGACGTGGAATATCACCTCACTGGGGGGGGAAGGAGCCGGAACTGGTGAGAGAGGTGGAGCGTTACCAGTTGGATCTGGTGGGGCTTACTTCGACACACAGTTGTGGCTCTGGATCCGTACTCCTAGATAGGGGATGGACTCTATTCTTCTCTGGAGTTTCCCATGGTGTGAGGCGACGGGTGGGTATGGGGATACTCACAAGTCCCCGGCTGAATGCCACCATGTTGGAGTTTACCCCGGTGGACGAGAGGGTCGCCTCCCTTCGCCTACGGGTTGTGGGGGGGAAAACTCTGACTGTTGTCTGTGCATATGCACCGAACAGCAGTACAGAGTATTCAGCCTTCCTGCAGACCCTGAATGGAGTCCTGAATAGGGCCCCAGTAGGGGACTCCATAGTGATGCTGGGTGACTTCAACGCGCACGTGGGAGATGACAGGGACACCTGGAAAGGTGTGATTGGGAGGAACGGCCTCCCCGATCTGAACACGAATGGATGTTTGTTATTGGACTTCTGTGCTAGTCATGGATTATCTATAACAAACACCATGTTCGAACATAAGGATGCTCATAAGTGTACGTGGTACCAGAGCACCCTAGGCCGATGATCGATGATCGATTTTGTAATCGTGTCATCAGATCTGAGGCCATATGTTTTGGACACTCGGGTGAAGAGAGGGGCAGAGCTGTCAACTGATCACCATCTGGTGGTGAGTTGGATCAGGGGGTGGGGAAAGACTCTGGACAGACCTGGGAAGCCCAAGCGAGTAGTGCGGGTGAACTGGGAACGTTTGGAGGAGGTCCCCGTCCGCGAGATCTTCAACTCACACCTCCGGCGGAGTTTTTCAGGCATCCCTGCGGAGGATGGGGACATTGAACCGGAGTGGGAAATGTTCAAAGCTTCCGTTGCCGAAGCCGCGGTGGAGAGCTGCGGCCTCAAGGTTTTAGGTGCCTCAAGGGGTGGTAACCCTCGAACACCGTGGTGGACACTGGTGGTCAGGGAAGCTGTCCGACTGAAGAAAGAGGCCTTCCGGGATTTGTTGTCCCGGAGGTCTCCGGAGGCAGTTGCAAGGTACCGACAGGCCCGAAGGGCTGCGGCCACAGCCGTGAGGGAGGCAAAGCAGTGGGTGTGGGAAAAGTTCGGAGAAGCCATGGAGAAGGACTTTCGGTCCGCACCAAAGTGCTTCTGGAAAACCGTCCGCCATCTTAGGAGGGGAAAACGGGGAACCATCCAAGCTGTATACAGCAAAGATGGGACGCTGTTGACCTCAACCGAGGAGGTTATTGGGCGGTGGAAGGAACACTTTGAAGAACTCCTAAATCCCTACTCTCTCCCTATGCTAGAGGCAGAGCCGGAGGCTGATGGGGGATCAGATTCTATTTCCCTGGGGGAGGTCACTGAGGTAGTCAAACAACTCCACAGTGGCAAAGCCCCGGGGATTGATGAGATCCGACCAGAAATGCTGAAAGCTTTGGATGTGGAGGGGGTGTCATGGATGACACGCCTCTTCAACATCGCGTGGAAATCTAGGACAGTGCCTAAGGAGTGGCGGAACGGGTGGTGGTTCCTCTCTTCAAAAAGGGGGACCAGAGAGTGTGTGCCAACTACAGGGGTATCACACTTCTCAGCCTCCCTGGTAAAGTTTACTCCAAGGTGCTGGAGAGGAGGGTGCGGCCGATTGTCGAACCTCAGATTGAAGAGGAACAATGCGGGTTCCGTCCTGGCCGTGGAACGACGGACCAGATCTTTACTCTCGCAAGGATTCTGGAGGGGGCCTGGGAGTATGCCCATCCGGTCTACATGTGTTTTGTGGATCTGGAGAAGGCGTATGACCGGGTCCCCCGGGAGAGACTGTGGGAGGTGCTTCGGGAGTATGGGGTGGGGGGGTCCCTTCTTAGGGCGATCCAATCCCTGTACGTCCGAAGCGAGAGCTGTGTCCGGGTCCTCGGCACGAAGTCGAGCTCGTTCTATGTGGGGGTTGGTCTCCGCCAAGGCTGCGCTTTGTCACCAATCCTGTTTGTGGTATTCATGGACAGGATATCGAGACGTAGTCGGGGTGGGGAAGGTATGCGGTTCGGTGAGCTGGGGATCTCATCTCTACTTTTTGCAGATGATGTAGTCTTCATGTCATCATCGGTCCGTGACCTTCAGCTCTCACTGGACCGCTTGGCAGTCGAGTGTGAAGCGGCTGGGATGAGGATTAGCACCTCTAAATCTGAGGCCATGGTTCTCAGCAGGAAACCGATGGAGTGCGTACTCCGGGTGGGGAAGGAGGTATTGCCCCAAGTGAAGGAGTTCAAGTACCTCGGGGTCTTGTTCACGAGTGAGGGGACAATGGAGCGGGAGGTTGGCCGGAGAATCGGGGCAGCGGGGGCGGTATTGCATTCGCTCTATCGCACCGTTGTCATGAAAAGAGAGCTGAGCCGGAAGGCAAAGCTCTCGAACTACCGGTCAATTTTTGTTCCTACCCTCACCTATGGTCATGAAGGTTGGGTCATGACCGAAAGAACTAGGTCGCGAGTACAAGCGGCCGAAATGGGCTTCCTCAGAAGGGTGGCGGGCTTCTCCCTTAGAGATAGGGTGAGGAGCTCAGTCATCCGCGAGGAGCTCGGAGTAGAGCCGCTGCTCCTTTGCGTGGAAAGGAGTCAGTTGAGGTGGTTTGGGCATCTGGTAAGGATGCCCCCTGGGCGCCTCCCTAGGGAGGTGTTTCAGGCACGTCCAGCTGGGAGGAGGCCTCGGGGAAGACCCAGGACTAGGTGGAGAGATTACATCTCCACACTGGCCTGGGAACGCCTCAGGGTCCCCCAGTCAGAGCTAGTTAATGTGGCTCGGGATAGGGAAGTTTGGGGCCCCCTGCTGGAGCTGCTGCCCCCGCGACCCGACTTCGGATAAGCGGTTGAAGATGGATGGATGGATGGATATTTTTTATGGCTGCCAAAGCTGAATGTGTCCTGGTATCATTAAAAAGTCTAACATCATTATATTTATCAGGGCAGTCTTGTGTTACTTCTATCTAGTTGTATTATGATGTTTAATTTGTATTGCAAATATAGCATTTTTTTTAAATACAGGGTGAATATGGGTAAGGTGACAAAGGACATTTAAACTTGATCCCCGTTGTATCCATATGAATATCCTTAAATCATTATTAAACTAATCTTTGGGAAGTAAACCAATTAAAGGGATAGTACACCCAAAAATTACAATTCTCATAATTTTTGCCATCCCAGATCTGTATTCTTCTGCAGAACACAAATTAAGATTTTTAGAAGAATATATATATATATATATGCTATGTAGGTCCATACAATGCAAGTGAATGGTGGCCAGAAATTTTAAGTTCCAAAAAGCACAATGGCAGAATAAAAGTGAAATGTTTAAATTCATATCTTCAGAAGTGCTATGACAGGTGTGGGTGAGAAACAGATCAATATTTATGTCCTTTTGCACTGTAAATCTTGACATTTTTGTCCGTTCACACCCAAAAACAAATAGATTACTCAGAAGCCATGAATTCAACCACTTATGGACTACTTTATGCTGCATTTATGTGCTTTTTGGAGCTTCAAACCTTTGGACCATGTTGACTTGTGATGTATGGACCTACAGAGCTGAGATATTCTTCTTATATCTTTGCTTGTGTTCTGCAGAAGAAAGTCGTATACATTTGGAATGGCATGAGGTAAATGATGAAAGTATATACATTTTTTAGGTAAACCATCTCTTTAAAATGATGATTTTACTTTAGGATGTGTGGCAGAGCTCAATTTCATGACCACTGATGGGAAAAGCAATAGTAAAGAAAATGACAATAAATTGAGGTGTAATGCTTGTAAATGTTAAATTATGATTTATGATGTAAAAGTGAATAATAAAATATAAAAATAAATTCAAAATACATTTTTCCTCTGTACCACTTTACTGTTTAAAAAAAATCTGGGATTTGGTAAAAAGAGGGTCTTCAAAGTTTCCACCTCCCAGTAGTAAGCATTTCTTCATTTTTTATGTTGACTAAAGTAGAATACATTCTAAGCTTTCTTCTAAGGTATAATGTTAGGTTAAGCATGTTTGGATTATAAATAAAAGTGACAAGAAATGGAAAATTTCTAAAAGTGTCCCACTTTGCCCATATTCACCCTAGTATATAAAAAACAAATTAATTTAAGAACTTTATTTAGTTAGTTTTGGAGCTTAAAGTATTTTTGTTTATTTTCAGATTTTTTCCCAATAATTTCAGTTTTTATTTTTATTTCAGTTAACAAATATTTTTATTTAGTTTTAACACTGCCCCCAAGCAGTGAAGGATTTATAGGCTCAGTCAGTGGCAGTCACATTTGGTAAAATAATTACAAATACTGCTCAAGAGCATTGAAGTAAATGTAAATCCCACATGGGCACTGAAAGGAAGATCTAGCTGTCCTCAAATTCCATCTGTTAATGAGGGACTTTCATCGAGTGGTTTTTGGTAAAGCATTCAAACTGTAAAGAAATACACCAACAGAATCCTTTACAGTTTATATGCACTTTTAAAGTCCGATTTCAGTCAAACTAAAACGATAATTAGTCTTTTTCATGTAAACGGCTTTAGTCTGACAGAAAACATACCTGTCTGATTTTTGTGAAGTTGCACTAACAGACCTAGATGATGCTATTGTAGCTTTGCTTCGTTTAGCATGTAGCCTATAAACATATGTCATAACACAATTGACCTCAGAACCAAAAAAATTAAATGGTCAAAAGTTGTTGCCATATTGAAAAAAAAAAAAGAGGCCCTTACGGTCTTATTTTACTGCTTACATTTGTTTTACAAAGAAAAACAAATTCTAGTAAACATTCTAAATTTGATGCGCTTCTTGAATCTACTGTAGTTGATATATAGCAAGAAGGTGGACCTGTAGTTTTATAGGTCCACCTTTGGAGGCTAATGTTTATAGAATATAGAATGTTCTAGAACACCCTCACATGTACAAAGTTCTAGTCTACAGTTCTCGTGCACACCCCCCACCCCCACTAACAAAAGTTGTTGAGATTAATTGTAAATGAGATGGCTGGTGGTGTTCAGGGTGCAAGATGCCAACCTGGGCAGCTGCCCATGTCACCCATGCCCAAATCCACCTCTGGAAATGCTGCAGGAGACGATAACTCTTACCGCCCATTCCATTTTGTATTTTAATTCCAAATGCTCATGATTCCAAAAGCAACTGTGATGACAAGAAACAGAGATAGCATATGTCCTGTGGCTATCCTTCAATTCAGAGACAACCTCCCTTTAAAGTAATGGATAATGTAGGTACACACTTTATACCACAGCAATGTGCTTGAAGAGAGTACAGACATGAGACCCTTATGTAATGAACCAAAGTAGTACTTCTAAGAATGCGAAAGCAAGTAAGTGGATTGGAAAACTTTTATTTATTTATATCCCCTTTTTTCCCAATTTGGAATGCCCAATTCCCACTACTTAGTAGGTCCTCGTGGTGGCACGGTTACTCACCTCAAGTCTCAGTTGCCTCTGCTTCTGAGACTGTCAATCCGCGCATTTTATCACGTGGCTCACTGTGCATGACACCACGGAGAGGCACAGCACATGAAGGCTCATGCTATTCTCCGCGATCCATGCACAACTTACCACGCACCCCACTGAGAGCAAGAACCCCTAATCGCGACCAGGAGGTGGTTACCCCATGTGACTCTACCCTCCCTAGCAACCGAGGCAATTTGATTGCTTAGGAGACCTGGCTGGAGTCATTCAGCATGCCTTGGATTTGAACTCGCTACTCCAGGGCTGGTAGTCGGCTTCAATACTCACCGAGTTACCCAGGCCCCCCTAAATTTTACAGTGTTAAGTATATCCTCATGAACATGGCCCATTATTAACCAGAAGCAAGGGGGTTGTTCTGTCCTTTTGGATATTGAATACTGTGATTATCTGTTGTAAATCTATTAGCAGCACATGACAAAAAGTAGTCCTTAGCTGTAAGAATAAGAGAAAATGCACGTGTATATGTACATGCACATGAAAATGTGTGTTTACACGCACAGCAATACGCTAAAAACTTGGGATGGGAATCTAAAGAAATATAACGATTCCAGTTGTAAAGAAACTGCTTAAAAGAATAATTATTTCTAAAATCAGAATACACTGGACCGGCTATGATTTACATTGTAGATTCAGTAGGGGAATCAGCGGAAATTGGCATATGCCATTAATGGAACTGAATGTCATGAAAAATCATGCGGTTATGGCATTTTATTTTTATTTATTTATTTTAAATCAAACCAGTTTTGAAAAAGAACTGGTTCTTTGCTCCCAATCCTACTAAAAACATCAAAAACCAGATTATTCCAAAAACCCATACAGCACAAGAAAACTGAATTTACATTTGAAATTATTGGGTCATTGAAATAATTTTCTTCCATATGCTCACAAGAAATGCGCATACTGAATAAGCCACAAGAATGTTGATAAAGGTGTTCACATGCAATATGAAATTGTTGTAATGAGCAATAATATATGCATGAGAACCTTTTTTTTTTTGCCTCGACAAAAGAAAACTTGTTTAAATAACCTTGCAAATTACCAGCTTATGTAGCATACTTGGGTGTAAAATCGTGCAGGTAAACAGACCTTCACCAGCATTTTAAACAATACAGTAAATCATGTGAGGCCCAACTGAGAGGAACAGAACAGCCAAAATTTCCATTCCTTCAAAGCTCTACAGCTATAAAATATTTAGCTTCATTGTAAGGCTGTTCACGTAGCCTCATGTCTGGACTTCAGCTCAGGTTCTTTGATCAAATTTAAAGTAGTGACAATCATTTCATTCAGTGCCCCATCACAGAGTCTAGCACTCAGCTCATTAATGAACATTAGTTTCCTGCAGGCCTACTTTTCCTGAGGCCAGTGTCTGAGGGATCACTTTCCCTGCAAGGTCAGTCTGTGGAAAGCACATTGTTTTGAGGAGGCAGGTTCCAGATTGTCATGGCTGAGTTGTGGCATCTTGGTAATGAAGCATGTCTGGTGCTCAAAAGGAGTCAGTGACAGTCATTAATTACAACCACATGAGCAATCCTACTACAGTTGTCACTGCAGTCAAGCAAATATGGCTTGTTCCGTAAGAGGGATCCTTGGAACTTCCCGCCTTCACTGGAACAACATGGCAGTACAGCTGCTCCTTAAGTAAACAAACCTCTATGGGTATGATACAAATTAGGAAGGGCTCTCTTACTCGTATGAGTGGGAGGCCAAACTGATCAGTAACAGCAATGTAAGATACATAAAACCTAAGGAGTGAGTACTGTGATACTTTGGCCACACTCTTCATGCAAAGTCTAGAAGGATGCACAGCGAAGGCCTTGGCATTAATGATACAGAAAATGTGTTTAACTAGAAACCGTTTAAAAACTAAATGAACTCTTGAACTGGACCTCAAGTCAGAGTCTTGTGTTGAGTCTCTATCAAGCTTTCAGCTGACACATTCTTCATTGCATGACCTCTCTACAGTCTGCATACCACCACACAATGGATTAATGTGTCATATTTCCAATCGTTGTCATTGTTCTGTCAAGTGTCAGGACAATCCCCACACAAACAACTTACGATTTAAAACAGCAACTCACTAACCTCCCTCTTATGCTGCCATGCCAATTACTGATAAGGCACTAGACTTTGCCAAATACCTCAACCTCCTGAGGTCTTTCCTAATAAGGAGTCACAGGAAAAAGCCTGCCGAATACACGCTCCAAGGCCACCCTCTCCAAGTGAGCAACCTCACTTTTTGAAGTATGTAAATGTACAGCAGAGGTATCTGATGAGTTGAGACTCAGGGAACTCCCCACAAGACAGAGATTTACATCACAGGCCACAGTCTGGAACAACACCAAAGAGAATAAATGAAAAAGCCCATCAAAAGAGTAGCAGTGTACAGAAACATTCTCCAGGGCTTTGTATCAGATAAGCATGCAGTTCAGATCTGTGATTCAGTACAGAGTCTTCTTGGGCAAATGGTACTATACAAGAAATTGTATCACAATTTCTGTTTGTGGTTGAGTTGGCAATGGCATTGTAATGCAGATAAATGCTCTCCACTCTTCGGTGCACAAAAACCTGGTGTTATGGGGTTATTTTAGATTTGGATTATAACTTTTATCGGCCAACCATATTTAGAATGATGTGATATTTTGCAAAAAGTGAATCAAGAGTGCTGTTAATATAACATGCTCAGCTCATTACCCTTTCATCATGAATCCTAAACATTAATGATAATCATGTCTCTTTACAAATAAATCTTAAGCTTCCATTAACAAACTTTAAGAATTCTCTGTCAAAAGTCTCAAAAGAGCTGCAGAAATTATTCTGCTTCACATATTGGAGGTCCTTTCACTTAAATGTTTCACAATCAGCAAGTTTACATCATAAATCAGTGGACATGTTTCGAGACCTAAACATTCCATGTACCATCATGCTGTACAAAGGCCATATAATGATCCCCCAAAATAACTCAAGACACAAGAGGGCTGACGCTGTCTGTTGTCCAATGAAGAGCTGGATCGCTGAGATTTTTTTATCCCCATGGTGCTTAGTTGGGACTCTGGAAGAGGGAGAGAAAGCTTTTCTGCATACTATATCAGTGTGAAACTGGATAAACAGAGCACTGATGTAATTGAGAAAGCCATAGAGCCTTACAAGGCAGAAGAATTCTAAAGTTTATTGCAACAAATTAGGCTTTTTTGTTTGTAAAAGTTTACTTGACCGAAGAGTATTCTTCACTTAATTTGCTTTCATTACGGTTTTGAAGCTTTGAGATAGTCGTTCTTGTAAATATGTGTCTCACGTGTTCTGATCTTAATGCTCTATGACTGTGACAAACCTACAACAAATTCTTTTAAAATGTCATTATGGTCATGAGATTAGTGAAATGCGACTGTACTTGATGCAGCACATGATTCAGAAATCGGGCCTGAAATAAATAACAAGGGTTATTAAAGGCAAAAATGTGCATGTGTTTTAACAGAAGAATTAATGTAAAGGTTTTTATAAAATTATAAGCTTCACATTTCTGCATTTAAACCCTCCAAAAATTGGCCCCATTCTTTCATCCTTTTTTTTAAAGAAAAGGAGGCCAAAGTCAATATTAAAAGTATTAATATATTAATATATGGTATATGGCAAATCAACATTATTCCACAAATAATGTCAATTGAGCTTCACTTGTAATGAGCCCGTAATATTCATTTAAGGGGACACTGCATCCAAAAATTCATTTACACACTCAAGTCATTCCGAACTCCTATGACTTTCTTTTGTGAAAAACAAAAGCAGACATTAGACAGGATGTTTGCCCACAATTCACTTTCATTTAATCTTTTTCCATTCAATAAAACTGAATGGTGGCTAACATACCAAACTTCACAATTTGTGAGCGACAGAATAAAAGAAAGTCAATATGGTTTTGGAACAACATGAGGGTGAGTAAATAATTTACATTTTTAGGTAAACTACCCTATTACGAAGCCATTAAGTTTACTTTGTCAAACTGATTTGGATCTCATTTATACAAAAAAAAAAAAATCTAAGTTTAAGATCTGCAAAAGGGATTACAAATCTCCAGAGACCTCAGACAGAACAGCAGGAAATGATAGAGCAAGACAGAGAAAGCAAGCAAGATGAAGCACTGAAGAATTTGAAGACGTGAATAATTGGCCTAAATTATTCTCAAATTGTATACTATTCCATCTGCAAAAACCAGAGAAGCATTTGCTTTCTAATTTGTCTTGCATGGGCAATAATGATGTGGTGTATAGGGATGGAAATCATAAGAAATGTAACAATTCCGGTACCAATTCTTCTTAACGATTCTGATTCCTTAACAGTGCCATTAACAATCCTTACTTTAGAGGAAGAAACATGTAATAAGAAATTGCATTTTTATTGCATTTACTGCCCTCAGCAGTCTGTTGCCAAATGATTAGATTGTTTCAGATTTCAAAAGAGCAGATAAAACACAATCAGTGATCAAATTCAAAGGAATAGTTCACCCAAAAATGTTAATTCTCTCATCATTTACTCACCCTCATGCCATCTCATAAGTGTATGACTTTCTTTGTTCAGCAGAACACAAACAAAGATTTGTAGATCAGTAGATCCAAACAATGCAAGTGAATGGTGATCAGACATTGTAGCTCCAAAAAATAAATAAATAAATAAATAAATAAATAAATAAATCACAAAGAAAACATAGAAGTTATCCATAAGACTCCAGTGGTTAAATCCACATATTCCAAAGAAATATAATAGGTGTGAGTGAGAAACAGATACAAATTAAAGTCCTTTTTCTTTTCTAAATCTCTACTTTCACATTGGAAAGCACATGTGGTGCCACATCTGAAAATGAAAGTTAATGTGGAGATTTAAAGAAAAAAGGACTTAAATATTGATCGGTTTCTCACTCACACCTATTAAATTGCTTCTGAAGATATGGATTTAAACACTGTAGCCTTATGGTATTTTTGTTTCCTTCATTTGATTTTTGGAGCTACAAAAGGTCTGAGCACCATTCACTTGCTTTGTATGGACCTACAGCACTGAGATATTCTTCTAAAAACTTTTGTTTTCTACTGAAGAAAGAAAGTCATACACATCTGTGATGGCATGAGGGTGAGTAAATGATTAGAACATTTTCATTTTTGGGTGAAATAACACGAATGCACTTCTTGCAAAGGGTATGTTTACACAGATATTAATGATGTTGCAAAAAAACATTTAGAGGCATAAAAGCAATCCAATAAATGCTCCAACTGTAAAAACTTTATATTACGTAAAAATTATCATAAGAAAATTGTTATATACTGAATGTATAATTCCATGGATTACAACAAAAGTTCTTATGTGAAGGCCTATCTTTAACTACACTTTGGTTTTAAGTGTCAGGAGCTTTTAGTATGACATAACACCATGATTCACAACATGACTACAGATCTTGGTTCATTTCGAGCTGGACATGACAGAAGTTAGGTCAGTTCAGTAACTCCGACTGAAGTGTTTTTTTATTAACTGCAAAAGACCGACTCATAAGAGTTTAGTTTGTATGTTTTGCACTGTATATTTAAAAGAACCAGGGTTTAAGAACCAGTGTTGGAAGAAGCTTTGAACTTCAGGCTTTGTTGCAAATTAGTGCATCCTTTTCACCAAAACAGTCAAAGATTTCAAAGCCATCTAAACTCAAAAGAAAAAATGCAAACCTACATTATAAAAACAGGAGTCAAGATGGCAACAAAAATTAGGCATCTAAAACTTTTAAAAGTCAAGGAATGCCAGGGGATGTGACAGTGATAGATCAGGATCCCTGAACCACATCAGTAGTAATCAGACTTCTGTGGAGTACAGCAGACATCTGATTCTCTGAGGAGCTGACTGTGCAAAACCAGAGGCTGCTCTTGTCTCTGTGATAAGTGCATTCAGGCACTCACAACTCCACAACACACAATGGCCCTCGGTCTGCCTCACCGTAACAAGTTGGTTTTGATTTCAAGATGGACAGCACCCATTATTGCACCTCAAATATCTTGTAAAAGTGCATGTTAACAGAGAAAGACATACAGGCTTGAGTAATTATTGTTGCCTCTTTGCTATTAGAAAAAAGGCATATGCTGCACAAAGCAACCTGACAAGACCTTCAGGTAATGAAAATTGATGCAAGAAATAGGAGTAGATTTAAGGATACAAGAATGCACTCAGCAGAAGTGACATTGCTGAGGGGCAATGGACATCTGTTGTGTGTGTGTGTGTGTGTGGTCGGGGGGTTGTTGCTGCACACTGCTTTGAGACAGCAGCTCTATTCCACTTTCCCCCAAAAGACATAGCGCCTATTTTAAAGAGTTGCATTCTGGCCTCCATCACAAGACAAATTCCAGAGCACTCCACATAAAACTCCAGCCGACATGTTGATAATTACATATGGGCATCAAAGAGTGTAAAAGCCAACCACAAACTTAATCAATCATCACTGACAAGACACAGCCATGCAGTGTGCACCCACAGAAAGAAAGCCATAGACATGAGCTCTGCTGTCAAAGGCAGTCATGACAAAAATATGCTCCATAACAGGTCAGCTTTACAGGAGAGAACTAAGTTATGTGGCCAAAGGGGGGTAATCTCTCAAACCTGTTCAGGTTTCAGCAAAGCTATAACAAACCAAACCCTTAACATTTAATTCTTGATCATATCCATCAATAGATATTGCCTATTTATGCATGACTGCAACAGCAGAAAGACTGATACTGCATACTGGCTAGGCTGATTGATCGGCTGATATTTAACATTTTGAGATTGAGAAGTGTTAGGGTTAGGGTCATTTAAAAAATATACCAACAAAATAAACAATATATAATGAACACACAATCAAAACATGGATGGAACAAATTTCAGTGTAAGACCATATTTGTCCATGTATCTCGGGTGATCCGCTAAATTGGTCAGACAAAACACATTACAGTTTATACCTGGTCACTTAAATGCATCTACTGTGACCACTTGTGATCAGATTTGGAGGTGAGGGTCTCTCGTTTCCTGCTGACATTCATCATTCACTATGTCAGTGTGTGACATTGCATGACATTAAAGAACAACAAGGTATGAAAAGAAAGAAAACAAGATAAAAACAGCACACCATTTCTCCCAGATGCAGCTGAAATTTAATCCAAGCACAAACACAACATTGAGCAGAATTATCTGTTATTTTAACAGATTACCTGTATTAAAGGAGTTTCAGGTGTTCGTGCTTCACATTTGTGTTGATATAAGACACACTGAAGAAGATCTGTGAAGTTTAAAGTTTTTTTAGCACAGCGGTTGATTGACAGATGAGGGGTGGCGCTTCACTGCTGTTGAGACGCATTCAAGACACATTAGCATATACACCTCAAATGCGGCGATGTCACGTGCGTTTTTGGCCACAGCCACATTCGTTTGTGATTTTTATGAACAAAACGTTTTAGACCTGTCTGAACCTGTATTTAGCGCTAACCACATGTGATCGGATCACCAAATACACATCTCAATACAAGGTGTAAACGTGGTCTAAATAGTATGTAAAACTAATCTTACTCAGAGTTTGTTTACATGCAAACTAATATATTAAAATGACCAAAATAAAAAACGACATCACAGGAAAACTGCATTCACACGAGTTTGTAAATGCTGTCTGGTCCAGCGAAGGTGGGTTTGTGCCCATAGGCGAAGTTGTTGCTGGTGATGTCTGGTAAGGACCTGCCTTACAACGAACCCTCAGTCCAGTCTCTCTCAGCCTATTGCGGACAGTCTGAGCACTGATGGAGGGATTGTGCATTCCTGGTCTAACTTGGGCAGTTGTTAACGTATGTAAAACTATTCTTACCCATAGAGTTTGTTTACATACACACTAATATACTTATAATGACCATAACGTAAAACAACAATGCAGAAAAACTGCATTTACATGAGACTTGAAATAATATGGTTATTCTCTGCTTTTGAAGTCAAAATGTAAAGATGCATGTGCACACCACATGCAGATATTGAATCAGAATGCCAGTAATAGTTTTTTTGCTCAACCCATTGTTTAAGCAGATAAAGAAAAGTTGTTAAAGTTAAATCAAAATCGACAGCATTTGTGGCATAATATTGATTACCATAAAAAAAATACTTTTGTCCCCCAAAAAAAATCTAGGTTACAGTGAGGCACATACAACAGAAGTGTTGAAGTGACCCATTTAATTATAAGTGCCTCACTGTAACAGATGCTTTTTTTTTTTTTTTTTTTAAAAAGAAGGGGCATCCATCCATCCATCCATCTTCAACCGCTTATCCGAAGTCGGGTCGCGGGGGCAGCAGCTCCAGCAGGGGGCCCCAAACTTCCCTATCCCGAGCCACATTAACCAGCTCTGACTGGGGGACCCCGAGGCGTTCCCAGGCCAGTGTGGAGTTGTAAACTCTCCACCTAGTCCTGGGTCTTCCCCGAGGCCTCCTCCCAGCTGGATGTGCCTGAAACACCTCCCTAGGGAGGCGCCCAGGGGGCATCCTTACCAGATGCCCAAACCACCTCAACTGACTCCTTTCCACGCAAAGGAGCAGCGGCTCTACTCCGAGCTCCTCGTAGATGACTGAGCTCCTCACCCTATCTCTAAGGGAGAAGCCCGCCACCCTTCTGAGGAAGCCCATTTCGGCCGCTTGTACTCGCGACCTAGTTCTTCCGGTCATGACCCAACCTTCATGACCATAGGTGAGGGTAGGAACGAAAATTGACCGGTAGATCGAGAGCTTTGCCTTCCGGCTCAGCTCTCTTTTCATGACAACGGTGCGACAGAGCGAGTGCAATACCGCCCCCGCTGCCCCGATTCTCCGGCCAACCTCCCGCTTCATTGTCCCCTCACTCGTGAACAAGACCCCGAGGTACTTCAACTCCTTCACTTGGGGCAATACCTCCTTCCCTACCCAGAGTACGCACTCCATCGGTTTCCTGCTGAGAACCATGGCCTCAGATTTAGAGGTGCTAATCCTCATCCCAGCCGCTTCACACTCGACTGCCAAGCGGTCCAGTGAGAGCTGAAGGTCATGGACCGATGATGACATGAAGACCACATCATCTGCAAAAAGCAGAGATGAGATCCCCAGCTCACCGAACCGCACACCTTCCCCACCCCGACTCCGTCTCGATATCCTGTCCATGAAAAGAAGCATATCAAAATAATTTTTTGTGGTTATCAATATCATGCCACAAATGCAGGCGACTTAACTTGTATATTGAAACTGGAATAGTCCTTGAAGGCATTTACATGACCGCACATGTTGTCTGCTTATTAAGCAGAATCGGTGTATGATCTTGCATATGATTAAATATACATTTATTGACAATCAGCTACTAGGCTCCCTAGATATCAATCTTGGCCACAAAAAAACCCCCCAAAAACACAGAGCTCAACCATTAGCTGTTACCACCCTATAACCCCTGTTAACCCAAAGCAATATTGTATATTTTATTATGTTAATACCTGGGTGCAACTGAAGTTCTAGTTAAATGACTTGCAAATCAGTTTTATGTCAGCTAGTTTTCAGTGAATGCATTTTGGCCACCAATCATTCAAATTCAAAGGCCTGTACAGTACATAGGCTGCTGCTTAATTTGAACCAAGGCAACATTCAGGCAAAATGCTACAGCATTTGCATCACTTTTCATAAAAGCCACATTTAATTTTGGTTTTAAATCTCACAGGAAATGTGAGCTAAATGGGTGACCCCCTCAAAACAAGTTCAAACAAGGCTGCTCCCAAATGTCCTTGCCTCTGCCTCCTCTTTCCAGCAGGATATTGATGCTCCAGCCCCCCAACCCTTTCATTTAACTACACTGTGACATTAGAAATGATAATGACTGGTTACAGGCTCAGCCATAAATACCCAGCAATTAACAATCACTAATCAATTCACACTGCATTAATTACAGTGGTGCTGAATCAAAAGCCCACCCTGAATTTAAACATTACAATGGGTTACTCATAACAACTACAGTACAAATAATTAATACAATTATGCAGAGTGCACTTGGTTCAAACAGTTGGTTTGGCTCTTGGAAGAAGACTTTAAACATCTGTGCAAATGCAGCATTTATGTTTTAGGCATACTTATGATCTTAATCATACCCATTTTATTACAGTAATGAGAGTATAAACTACACTTAAAAATAAAAAGCACACAAAAATATATACGCATTTAAAAATAAGTGTTTACTGAACTAAACTGGCGCAGCGCTAAATTAACCTTTCACTAAACAGAAAATAAATGTATTTAGAACATCTGACAACGATTCTGAGACACCTCAAATAGGACGAATGACTCAAAACAGACACAAGCATTTGTGTGATATAAACATAATCAGAAATGATTGATTAAAGCTCGTTTATAATAATAATAATAATAATAATAAAAACACTTGAAAAGCGTTTAAAGCAACCCTAATTACAAGCATCAAGTTTTTTTATTATTATTTCTGGAAAATAGCACACCGAACGTGTAACAGAACACAAACTAATTTCAAAGTGTGTGTTTTCATCTTTTCAAGCCTATTTTTAGCGCATTTCTACCAACATAAATTGTCTATTTAGAGATTACAAGGACAGTGCATATTTTGTTTGGCCTAAATATCAAAGCTAACATGTGGAGAGAGCTAACCGACAACAACACAGAAATGTTTGTGAGCATGTTTCAAGAACTTTGATTTACTTGTGGTACTTATTGCGACACTAAACAACTTTCAAGGTTAGATTGCAGTTACTTTAGAAGCAGTTCAGTTTGTTTGTAGAGTGACAGAACATTCCTACGCGAAACAAAACTTTTGGATATGTTTAGTAGCTTTTCGCCAAAGCCAGAATAAGTTTAAGTAAACAAAAGTATAAAGTATACATACCCAGGAGTTTTTTCACTTCTTCTTCGCTCATGAACACGTTCACGTTCGGTCTATTGTTATTGTTTATGCCCGGCGCACTGCTCGGGTTGGCGAGGCATCGGACCCCTTCGAGGACCAGGAGGAGAAAGAAAACCTCTAGACTCCACAGCACCGTATGCGGCCAACCCGGGGACACCGCCACCGCCGTTGCGCCACCACCGGAGCCCCGCGATTGCTCAAACATCTCAGCCTAGTGTCGCGTCAAAAAAACTATCTGCGATCGAAGGCGCCCACGGAACCTCATCCAAAGCTTGAGTTACTTCCCGAGGGCGACATACTACTAAGTTTGACGATGACAACGGCGCTCTCTGTCGATCCCTCTCTTCCCGTCTCCTTTCCCGGTTTGTCCCCCTCGATCGCCGATAGCCGTCCAGCTAACTTCGGTTAGCTCGCGCTCAATATCAGCGACCACACGGGCGCGAGCGGGGCCTGTGAAACAGCTGGGCTGTATTAAGCCCCTGTCTGATTATTTCTTTAAAAAGTCAGGGGACACGCAACAAATACTATCCCAAACAAACAACCCATTAAAAGTATCCTAAAGCTCTTTCCTTTCATGGTATTTCCCCCCGCAGTCTCAGTTTTCATTGAAGAAAGGGGGCAGTTAGGGGGGGTTGTCAATTACAACCAGTGCGCGCACGCACGGTCGGGCTCGTTCCTGGAGCTGTGTGTTATATACGAATATTGTACTGTCTCTAATTAACCCGTTGGAGGGTGTCGAGAACTATTAAGCTATTATTAGTTTGAAACATATCTGAAATGGTTATACACATAATATAAATTACATAGCTGTATCACAAATACAATGTTTTTATAATTTACCTTTTATTTTGTCTCTAAGCACTAAGAATAACATCTTGGACGTGTCAACACCAGCTTGTTTCCTTGATTGTAATATACAGAGAAAGTTCATTGTAAACTGTGGTCTCTTTTACCATTTATAAGACTTTTCTATGGTGACATATGTTATATGTATAAGTACTGCAGTCCAAGCAACTATGTTTTAGGTACTTAGCAGAAATTTGATATCAGTATCTGTCTTGTTCGTCATTGCTTACATTGAATTGCAACCTTTGAGTTTAGAGGGCATGATCCAAAACAATATACGATAAAAAAAAAAATCTCAGGAAACTTTGCCTGATGAAGGGAGGCACCCTTGCCTTTTTCTGTTAAAATAGGGACATCTTGTGGTGATTTAAAGTCTAGCGTTTTAAAATGTGAAAAATTCTTCCACCAAGGCACTTTGCAAGTTCCCGGACACTTCTGGGGGGAATGGCCCTAGCCTTCACCCTCTCATCCAACAGGTCCCAGTCATGCTAAATGGGATTGGGATCCGGGCTCTTCTCTGGACATGGCAGAACATGGACATTCCTGTCTTGCAGGAAATCACGCACAGAACGAGCAGTATGGCTGTTGGCATTGTCATGCTGGAGGGTCATGCCAGGATGAGCCTGCAGGAAGGGTACCACATGAGGGAGGAGGATGTCCTCCATGTAACGCACAGCGTTGAGATTACCTGCAATGACAACAAGCTCAGTCCGATTATGCTGTGACACACCGACCCAGACCATGACGGACCCTCCACCTTCAAATCGATCCTGTTCCAGAGTACAGGCCTGAGGCTCATTCCTTTGACGATAAACGTGAGAACGATCAACATCCCTGGTGACACAAAACCATGACTCGTCAGTGAAGAGCACTTTTTGCCAATCCTGTTGGGTCCAACAAAGATTTGTTTGTGCCCATAGGCGACGTTGTTGCCTGTGATGTCTGGCAAGGACCTGCCTTACAACTGGCCTACAAGCCCTCAGTCCAGCCTCTCTCAGCCTATTGTGGACAGTCTGAGCACTGATGGAGGGATTGTGTGTTCCTGGTCTAACTTGGGCAGTTGTTGTTGCCATCCTGTACCTGTCCCGCAGGTGTGATATTCGTGTGATGTAATAATCCTGTGCAGGTGTTGTGACACGTGGTCCACCACTGCGAGGATGATCAGCTGTCCTTCCTGTCTCCCTGTAGTGCTCTTAGGTGTCTCACAATACGGACATTGCAATTTATTGCCCTGGCCACATCTGCAGTCCTCATGCCTCCATGCAGCATGCCTAAGGCACATTCACGCAGATGAGCAGGGACCCAGCACATCATTCTTTTGATGTTTTTCAGAGTCAGCAGAAAGTTCTCTTTAGTGTCCTAAGTTTTTACAAATGTGATCTTAATTGCCTACCATCTGTAAGCTGTTAGTTTCTTAACGACTATTCCACAGGTGCATGTTCATGAATTGTTTATGGTTCATTGAACAAACATTGCTTAAACCCTTTACAATAAAGTTCAGTAAAGTTATTTGAATTTTTACAAAATTATCTTTAATAATGTCCTGAAAAAGGGATGTTTCTTTTTTTTGTTGAGTTTATATAAAATCCTCACACTGCAATCAACCAAGCTTTATTTATTTTCAAGTAAAAAAAAAAAAGCTCTTTAAAAAGATGGAGAGAACATGATGTTTTAACATTTTTTATTAAAATATTCAACAACATAAAAAAGACTATAAACACTATTTACATGGTAGCAAGAGGAGAGTTTTGCTTTACACAAACAGAAACAACAGTATTTAGCTAATTTCCAGTATTTTGGTTTACTCTTTGTTGTGAGGAAAAGGCCTAAATCAGTTCAGATGGTTAAATGAAGAGGACTTGTAGGTTTGGTAGATGGAACAGGACAAAAAAAGGGTGCAAAATTCTGAAAAATTCCCTGAGGGACTTGACGGCCACTACATGCCAATATCTCAAAAATATTTACATATGAGGTATGCTATCTGATGCAGGTAATTTGCAAAATTGTATGGAAGAACTGGAGCTGTAAAAACATCCATAGGACAGTGTAGACAATGAAAGATGACCAGTGATGAAAAAAGGGTCAATATTGATGGGAATGCATCCTCATTTAAATTAGGACTGAAAGAATCCATTACTCCCCAAAGTCTTAATTGATTCAGCCTCCTAAAATAAAATGAAATAATTTATAACACATGAAGTATGACATAAAGTGATTTTGTTTACAGTGACAGAAAATATACCCACCACTATCATTGTTGTCTTTGAGTTCTTCTGCCTTATGAGAGACAGGAGACAATTTATGTTCAACTCATATCAACAGCAGCAATACAGCAATCTATCAGCTACACACTATGATTAACATTACATATACATTAATAGATTCTCCCTGTTGTCAAGCCACCTAACACCACATTTTCATTGAACAAATATATACCCACAGTGAAAATAGTGTGGACAGAATCTAGGATAGTTTGTATATGTTGTACTTACTTAGAGTTTTCTTAGGCAGTAAAGGCTCACAGATCTCTCTAAAACAAACATCCTGCTGAACTTTATATGTCCTTTTGTACCTGAGGGTTAAAACAGGTAAGCAATTAATAGATTTGATAAGAACAAAACAGAGGGAAAGACCTGCATTTTAAATGGCTGGATTATTCCCAGACAGAAGAGAGACACTTACAGATAATGGCAGACACCTTCCTCCCACACTGGCACACTCTTTGTTTCAGAGAAAAGGCGAGTACATGGGTGAGGCACTCGCTGGCAATCTGTATGCAACATGACAGAGTAAGGAAATAAGGAAAGGCCAAGTTGAATGAAGATCATATTAATTTAGGGATGATCGTGGAAGATTAGAATCTAATTTCAGATTACTGCACAACTTTTTTTTTATATGCTAAAATACAGATTCAGATGTCTACATGGGAAATAAAATTTGGATAACACTTATGAAATGTGTTTGATTGCCAAGAGTTTAATTCAACATTGCTTTGTTAGTAATTGACAACAGATGTTTATTCATGCATGCATGCTTGAGAATGAACAGCTATGATCATACTGACATAGCTCACAACGTCTGCCCTTGAAACCAGTGGCACAGTTGCAGCTCAATGTTTCGTTGATCTGCACACACGTCCCACCATTTTGGCAGGGCTGAGTTCTGCAGTCTTTGGATGACTCTGAAATTAGTCAAATAAAATGGTTTTAGTGATTTGAATACAAACAAATACACAATCCTTTGCCACTGGTTACCTGTAATACTGTCAAGCTTAAAGCACTTCCTTGTTCGTGTTCCTTTAACTGCTCTCCCAAATACCATAATCACATGCACATCAACAACAAACAATTATAAACAGCAAAAGGTCACTATATTTTGAGTTGAAACATAACAGATTGCTCATAGATTATTGTGTGGTTGTTATGGTTACTGTCATTCTGCAAATTATTCAGAATAGATCCAATAGAATTTAAAAAAAGGAAATGCCTCAGTCCCCGTCTAAGATGGGATAAATTAGAGAAGCAATACCACCAACTATGTAAAAACTCACTTTCCTGCTCCAAATACCCTTCCTAAAGTCCACTTTTTTCAACTTTATTTTAAGATCACCTACCAGATTTACTGTTTGTCACTTCTTCAGCGATTTCCAGAGCTAGACTTATCTTATTGGTGGTTTCTTCTATCTTTTCTAATTTGATTGGAGGTTCAGGATCTGTTTAAGAAAACACAGCAACCAGGTAAGGATCAAGAAAAATGACACATTTATATTTATTAATTATGCAGACACTTTTATCCAAAGTGACTAACAAAAAAGAGAGAACGATACAAATATAAGTGATTGATCATAAGGAACAAACAATATTAACAGTGCTGCAATACCAAATTTCAATAGTACACAGCACTGTGTACGATTCTTCATGCTTCCCTAATTTATAGTATGCCAAAACCAGTACGCCAAAGGAGTAGTGTGTCCGAATCCTCAGTATTCATAAAACAATAAGCGAGAAATACCCCAATGACCTAATATTTCTGGTGAGATTCTGATATATAGGTCAACACTTTACGATCCCATAATCCCTTGGGAGCTGAGGAGACGTCTCGTTCAAAATGCTGGATTTTAATCTACGCCGGTGATCCACGAGACAGTTGGTTCTTTTTAACTGTAAGTACCATACACTCACTGACCACTTTATTAGGTACACCTGCACACCTACTTATTCACGTGATTAATCAGTCAATCATGTGGCAGCAACGAAATGCATAAAATCATGCATATACGAGTCATGAGCTTCAGTTAATGTTCACTGTATCCATCAGAATGGGGAAAAATGTGATCTCAGTGATTTCGACCGTGGCATGATTTGTGGTGCCAGACGAGCCAGTGAGCGGCAGTTCTGCAGACAGAGATGCCTTGTTGATGAAAGAGGTCAATGGAGAATGGCCAGACAGGTTCGAGCTGACAGAAAGGCTATGGTAACTCAGATAGCCTCTCTATACAATTGCAGAAAGCAGAATAGCACCTCAGAATGCACAACATGTCGAACTTTGAAGCGGATGGGCTACAACAGCAGAAGACCATATCGGGTTCCACTTCTGTCAGCTAAGAACAGAAAGATGAGGCTGCATTGGGCCTACTATCTGTGAACCTTAGCAGAAATTAAGATTCATCAGACCAACCTTTTTTGTTTTTGCCAGTTTTTAACTGTGTGCCCACTGCAGACTCCGCTTTGGTACCCAACATAGTCTTCTGCTGTTGTAGCCCATTCACCTCAAGGTTTGACATGTTGTGCATTCTGAGATGCTATTCTGCTCACTACAGTTGTGCAGAGGGGTTATCTAAGTTACAGTAGCCTGTTTGTCAGCTCAAACCATTATGGCCATTCTCCGTGGACCTGTCTCATCAATATCCCAGGAGATCAGCAGTTACAGAAATACTCAAACCAGCCCATCTGGCACCAAAAATCATACCACGGTCGAAATCACTGAAATCAAATTTTTTCTCAATTCTGATGGTTGTTGTGAACATTAATTGAAGCTCCTGGCCCATATATGCATGATTTAATGCAGTGCACTGCTGCCAAACGATTAGCTTATTAGATAATTGCATGAATATGTAGGTGTACAGGTGTTCCTAATAAAGTGGCAGGTGAGTGTATATACCAAGAAAGTGGTTCCTTTTGCATAAATAATGTTTGTTTAACAACTTCAGAGTACACTACTTTTGCAGTTGTTGTGTTTATGTCATGTATATGGTTCACGGGTCAATATCCATGTCACCAGACGAAGTATGTTCAGAATCTATTCCTACTACTCGCATGCACACCTAAAAGAACATACTGTTTACTGGCCGAAAACGACATACTTTATCAAATAAAAGTGATCAAATACAATACATACTCTGACAGTATGCAATTTCAGACACAGGGCAGAATAGTACAAAGTTAGAGCAGAAATATAAGTGCAGAACACTAGAGAAAGGATATTTATTTTCACATATATGTTTGCCACTTGTGTCTGAATGTCCAATTAATCCTTGTTTATGTATATCTCTAAATCTTTATTGTTTTTGTATCTAGTCTTCTGCATGTGTCACTATACACTCACCTAAAGGATTATTAGGAACACCTGTTCAATTTCTCATTAATGCAATTATCTAATCAACCAATCACATGGCAGTTGCTTCAATGCATTTAGGGGTGTGGTCCTGGTTAAGACAATCTCCTGAACTCCAAACTGAATGTCAGAATGGGAAAGAAAGGTGATTTAAGCAATTTTGAGCGTGGCATGGTTGTTGGTGCCAGACGGGCCGGTCTGAGTAATTCACAATCTGCTCAGTTACTGGGATTTTCATGCACAACCAGTTCTAGGGTTTACAAAGAATGGTGTGAAAAGGGAAAAACATCCAGTCCTGTGGGCGAAAATGCCTTGTTGATGCTAGAGGTCAGAGGAGAATGGGCCGACTGATTCAAGCTGATAGAAGAGCAACTTTGACTGAAATAAGCACTCGTTACAACCGAGGTATGCAGCAAAGCATTTGTGAAGCCACAACATGCACAACCTTGAGGCGGATGGGCTACAACAGCAGAAGACCCCACCGGATACCACTCATCTCCACTACAAATAGGAAAAAGAGGCTACAATTTGCAAGAGCTCACCAAAATTGGACAGTTGAAGACTAGAAAAATGTTGCCTGGTCTGATGAGTCTCGATTTCTGTCGAGACATTCAGATGGTAGAGTCAGAATTTGGCGTAAACAGAATGAGAACATGGATCCATCATGCCTTGTTACCACTGTACAGGCTGGTGGTAATGGTGTGGGGGATGTTTTCTTGGCACACTTTAGGCCCCTTAGTGCCAATTGGGCATCGTTTAAATGCCACGGCCTACCTGAGCATTGTTTCTGACCATGTCCATCCCTTTATGGCCACCATGTACCCATCCTCTGATGGCTACTTCCAGCAGGATAATGCACCATGTCACAAAGCTTGAATCATTTCAAATTGGTTTCTTGAACATGACAATGAGTTCACTGTACTAAAATGGCCCCCACAGTCACTAGATCTCAACCCAATAGAGCATCTTTGGGATGTGGTGGAACGGGAGCTTCGTGCCCTGGATGTGCATCCCACAAATCTCCATCAACTGCAAGATGCTATCCTATCAATATGGGCCAACATTTCTAAAGAATGCTTTCAGCACCTTGTTGAATCAATGCCACGTAGAATTAAGGCAGTTCTGAAGGCGAAAGGGGGTCAAACACAGTATTAGTATGGTGTTCCTAATAATTCTTTAGGTGAGTGTATAGTGCTTAGTGTCTACATCAATGTCTCATAATCATTTGTCAGACTGGCCTTGAAATATGAGAAGTTATCTCATGGTTTCAGAAGACTTGGAACATAACAAGCATGATGAGTCATTAACTACATATATTATGGTGATATCACATAAAACCATATCCATTCTGAACACATAAGAGAACTGTCTTCTGAACAGGTGATGTTGAGCTCCCAAAATTATATACAGTTTAAGTCAAAAGTTCACATACACCTTAGCCAAGCTGTTTTTCACAAATCTTGACATTTAATCGTAGAAAACATTCCCTGTCTTATGTCAGCTAGAATCACTACTTTATTTAAGAATGTGAAATGTCAGAATAATAATAGAGAGAATTATTTATTTCCTTTTATTTCTTTTATCGCATTCCCTGGGTCAGATGTTTACATACACTTTGTTAGTATTTGGTAGCATTGCCTTTAAATTGTTTAACTTGTGTCAAATGTTTTGGGTAGCCTTCCACAAACTTCTCACAATAAGTTGCTGGAATTTTGGCCCATTCCTCCAGACCAAACTGGTGTAACTGAGTCACGATTGTAGGCCTTCTTGCTAACACGCTTTTTCAGTTTTGGCCGCAAATTTTCTATCGGATTGAGGTCAGAATTCTATCGGATTACCCCTAAACATAATACCGCCACCCCATGCCTTGCTGTAATACGTCGATTGATCACTGCCATGGTTGGTTACAAGAGTGGCAGATGCTGAGAAACGGATCGATTATCTGGAGTCATCGGAGAGGGAATTAGCTGCTAATCCACTAGAGACCAAGGCGGACTTGGAATGTGTTTGAGAAAAGTTAGAAGACCTTGGGAATTGTAACCAGCGAAACAACGTTGGAATTGTTGGAATTCCTGAGCGAGCAGAGGTTCAGAATATGGTGGAATTTAATACAGACTCTTTCTGAGTCTGCTCGATACAACAGGCCATGAGCTGGAAATCGAGCGAGCTCACAGGTTTCCAGCTCGACGATCCGCTGAGGGAGACCAATGAATTCTGGCCAAATTTCTGAGATCATCTGATCAAAATCTTGTGTTACGTGAGGCGAGGCGTAAAGGAAGGCTTTCTTGGAAGAACCACAACATTTTCTTGTTCTCAGACTTTGCAAATTCGCTGATTTTCCAGGGGGGTGGAGGGAGGTATGGTGCATAAGCTTTTGCTTTACGCAGATGATATTTTATTTTTCGTCTCTGACCCCACTAGATCTATGCCTTACCTCCACAGAATTATTAATTCCTTTTCTAAGTTCTCAGGATACAGAGTCAATTGGTCTAAATCCAAAGCTTTGTCTCTGTATATACTTAATACCCTGTTTGAGCCACTGGAAGGTGCCTGGCTAGAAAGCAGTTACTGGGCAGTATGCTGTCAGAGCCAAACTTACACGGTATCCTGAGAATTTAGAAAGGGAATTAATAATCCTATGGAGGCAAGGCATAGCTGTAATAGGGTCAGAGACAAATTAAAATAAAATATCTTCTGTGTAAAGCAAAAGCATATGCGCCACCACCCCTGGAAAATCATCTTCCCATCTTATAGTGGCTGCTAATTATTCTAGGGCAAGACAGAACAATAATGGAGAAAGAGGGCAACCCTGCCTCGTGCCCCTTTCCCAAGTAAAATAATCTGAAATTAATCAATTTGTTTGTACCACTGCTACAGGGTGTCTATAAAGCAACTTCATCGATCCAATAAAAGTATTCCCGAACCCACATATTTCCAAAATGTTCAAAAAATAATTCCATTCTAGCATATCAATCGCCTTTTTGAAGTCAAGTTAGATGGCCGCGACCAGATTTTGATCATTCGCCACTGACCACATGATATTGATGAAATGTCTAATGTTATCAGAAGAGCTGTGTCCCTGAATAAACCCCACCTGATCTAGACGTAAAAAGAATGTCATAATTTTACTTAATCGGTTAGTCAGAATTTTTGACAATATTTGAATGTCTAGCTGGATCAGGGAAATTGAACGGTAACTCTTACACTCGCTTGGAACTTTGTCCTTTGTAAGAATCAGGCTGATCCAGTCTTGTCATGGTTGGTGGAAGCTTTCCATTCTTTAATGATTCAGTATAAACTTCTAACAAAAGTGGAGCCACTTCTGTAGCATAAGATCTAAAAAATTCAGTAGCTAAACTATTTGTCCCTGGAGTCTTGGCTGTAGGCAAGGCCTTAATTATTTACATCTATGTGAACTTCTGTAGTTAATCCAGGATGGACTTCAAAGACATTGAGCATTAATCTTACCATTAAACCATGACTTTAACTACACATAAGTAATATTTACATTATATTCATGATGTTCGCCAGAGGGGAACTGGCCCCCACAGTGAGTCTGGTTTCTCCCAAGTTATTTTTCTCCATTAATCAACATCTTATGGAATTTTGTGTTCCTTGCCACAGTCACTTTCAGCTTGCTCACTGGGGTTAATAATACAATTATTATTTAATTACTTATTTTTAAACACGATTAACAATTGTATTTTATCTTATTACACAATGATGATTCATCGACATTATAGACATTACAGTTTTATCATCTGTTAATGCCTGATCTTCTGGAAAGCTGCTTTGAAATGATGTGTGTTGTGAAAGGCGCTATACAAATAAATTTGACTTGACTTGACTGACTTGACTAATTAACTCACCAAGCTCGAATTTGTTTGCTCATTCATCAATTTAGGGAGATCTAATGGTTCCACAATGCTTCTAATGTCTTCAGTAGACGAAGACGAGGAACTATAGAGATCAAGATAGAATTCTTTCAAACCATTATTAATATCAAAATATACCAATATATATTAGGGCTGTCGATTTAATGCATTAATTCAGTGTGACTATTTTGACCAAAAATAACGTGTTCAAAAAATTAACGCAATTAATCGCAATGTCCCCGGACCATAATAAGGAAGAGTCCTGAGAAATGCAAGCTTGTAGTACCACCTGTTTACTCCAGAGGGCAGCAAGAGAAACTTCAGCTGTATGAGCAACGCACAGTTTATACAGTGAAGAAAACAATACTTCAGTAGGCAGAACAACACAAACATGCGTTACGTTCTTGTGTTCAAAACAATTGAAGGAGCGTAGATCGAACTAAGGGATCTCAAGATTTGTTTAAAGATTGAGAATTAAACTATATTTAACTTGACACAGTGACTTAAACATATTATGTTTATGATGCAATGCACCCGAGACACTTCACAAGCATATCTGACGCAGGGGTAAATTGGCAGGTCCTTAAACAAGTCCTCATAATAAATCTCCAACTGATTGACTTTGCTTATTCAGGGCAAGACAGTCATAATTTGAGCCGGTGGACAAAGCAGAGAAGATTTTGGCTAGATATATAAAGCAGAGAGAGTCTTTTTCTACCATTCCCTCAGTGAAAGCTGCTGGTGGTGAAATATTTACCTCAGCCATTGATATTAACACACACACACGTGTGTGTGTGTGTGTGTGTGTGTGTGTGTGTGTGTGTGTGTGTATATATATATACTATATATATATATATACACACACACACACACACACACACACACATCAATTAATAAATTTATTAAAATTAATATATGAATTAATATATTAACAGGTGGTATTACAAGCTTGCATTTCTCAGGAATCTTCCTTATTATGGTCCAATGGCATTGCGATTAATTTTATTAAAAATAACGCGTTAAATCGCAATTAATCGCAATGCCCCAGACCATAATAAGGAAGATTCCTGAGAAATGCAAGCTTGTAATACCACCTGTTTACTCCAGAGGGCAGTAATTGAAATTTCAGCTGTGTAGTTTATACAGTGAAGAAAACAACCATCCAGCAGACAGCACAAAATGTTTGTTGGAATGCAAATTCGAACTAAGGGATCTCAAGATGTGTTCTAAGTATTAATTCATTTTTTAATCGATTGACAGCCCTAATATATATATATATATATATATATATATATATATATATATTCATTTTGGGAGCTCAACATCACCAGTCCTCACTTACTTTTGTTACTTTCACAGCATGAACATTCTGCCTACCATCTCCATTTGTGTTCGATGGAAGAATGTCATACAGATTTGGAATGGCACAAAGGTGAGGCAATTATCATTTCAGAGTGAAAAAGTAAACTTAAATACAATAGTATTACTAGTTAAAAAATTATCTGTGCAATTATTACTGACTTTTGTGATGTCTGATGGTTTTATGTGGACGGTTGGTAAATCTGGCTGTAATCCTCCCCCTACCATCAACAAACTCTGTATATCTGAGAGAAAAGGTATACACAGAACTGGTTATTGAACAAATGACTCCTTATCATCACATCCATCATTTTGGTTGAGCTGTAAAGTATTCTACCTTACTGGCTCTTCTACGAGTTCTGTGTTATCAGCTGTGCCCCCATCTTGAATTTGCGTCAAGGTCGGCCACACTTGGTAGTCTCGTTCTCCGTGAGGTCTGTCACCTCTACTTTGGTTCTTCACAAGAGATACTGTGCAATGCAGGTTACAGAGACATGTCACAACGGACAGCGACAACATATTCAAAATTTGAGGATGAGCTGTGACCCTAAATGTTAGCAACTCACAGGTGGTGAAAGCTAGGTGTTGAGGGACACTCTGAATGTGGTCCTGGCCTGTTTTGCGTATAGCAGTCAGTGCTAACCGATAATGCTGTCCTGGAACAAGGTCTTGTAGGGTATACATCCCTAAACTTCCATCTGGCAGGTAGCGGCTACGGGTGCTGAGGCCTCGAGTAACATTGACCACAAATCCATCAGGAAGGCTCCGAGGATGACGGTCCCAGGTCACCCGTGCAGAAGTGGTGGTGATTTGGGCAAGTGAAAGGTTCTGAGGGGGGAGGGGCCCTAATGGAGAGCACAGGAAAAGGGTGTTGTGAAAGAGATGTTTGAGTTTGTAACAAAGATCTGGAGAGATACTCACTGGTCCAGAAGTGGAGTGGGCCAGCAGATTTGCTGGTTGATGGCAGGTCTTCGGGGCGCAATCCACTCTGTGTAACCACGTCTACTGTGTACATCTGACCTGGGAGTAATGTGCTGTGGGTTACATACAACTAATCAGTAAAATATGTATTTTTCATTTTCAGATTTTAACCCTAATTTGAATATGGGACTACATTTTCAAAGGACATCAGGGGCCGGTTGCAGCAGCTATACGCAAGTTAAAACTTAGCCTAGTTGTGGCATAAATGGGCACTAAGTCACAATTAACGCACTACTAAATATTTGAGTGTAGCACCATTTAACTTATGTAGGACGTAACCCTACGTATAAACTAAATATTTAATTTAAATTTAATTTAAATATTTAATGACATCAATGAAATCAAGTTTTGGTTGACAGGCTTCAATCCTTTGGACATATATGATGATGTTGGCATTTACACTCGTTTATATTTATGGGAGAAACATATGCAAACTTACTTCTTCAGCATGAAACTGATCTAACGGTGCACTTTCCTGTGTACGCCGCCCGGTGTCAAGTTTCAACATGTACGAAATATATAAAATATTACAATTAATAAATGTCTATTTTTCCAGCCTGTTCAGTCCCTTATTCGTTTCAGATACAGCAATTAAATATTGTTATTTACATAGGCTAAATATACCATTAATGAAATCTTGTTTTATTACATATCCTATTTCAATGGGGATATAATTTATTACAGATGCCAGTTACGTGAGTAAACAAGGTTTGAACATCAACCGTAACAAGATCAAATTGAAGTTCCCGGCTTTTTAACACTTCATTGTCACATTTGAAGGCTGTTTATTGGATCAATACAAGTAAACGTCATATTATGCGATTACGCATCACTTTACCGAGAGATTACCTACTAGTTAAGTCTTGCCTTAAGAACAGGGGGTACAACCAAATTAAACACTATTTAGTTACAAAGTAACAAGTAGTTCCCCATCTGTCGCTCACTTCGACGTTGTGTCGAAGAAGCGACACTAGGGGTCTCTCTTGAGCGCAGAATATGCCTCTGGTCTATGAAAAAAGCCAAATGAGATGTTGGCAGACAGTATTTGCATACCCCGCCTCGGACATACGGGTATAAAAGCGGGGAAATACGTTGAATACATTCAGAAATGTTCTTCGGAGCAGATGGTTGTACTGCAGCGAGCTGCGAGTCACACACCCGTTCCTGTTCCTCTGACACTCTCTGCTGTTGGATCTACGGTGCACTGCAGCGACTTTCTCCTTCCTTGCATGGCAGTGCAATTTGCCTCTGGGAGCTTCGATAGTGCAAGAGCATATTAAAAGAGTGATATTTCTTTTAAAAGAGCAATACACAGCGGTGTTGAACGTCCTTTTCAGGACGCGTCTTTATGAAGATGCCATTTCCGCCCCGGTGTAGTTTCTGGATGCGGTGATTTCTCCCCACCTCTCACGGTCATAAAAGCTGCCTCGCGTTCCTGGGCTGCGATCACACACAGGCAGCGTTTTATGAATGGTTCATGTTCTCAGTGCGAGAACATAGCCATGGCAACATTGCGGTCGCGGCTTTCTTTTGTCACGAGAGAAAGCCACTTCAGCCGCCCCCTACAGCGATGAAGGCGATTTGGGGATAATGACGGATTCTGTTCGCCGGGTAAACCCCCTCGAACCACCCGCCTCCCTGGTACACTTGCTTGCTTCCGTCTGAGCTCGGGATGAGTGATTTCTCTCCAATGGTTCATGTTCTCAGTGCGAGAACATGGCCGTTCCAGCATTGCGGTCGCGGCTTTCTTTTGTCATGAGAGAAAGCCACTTCAGCCACCCCACCCCACCCCACCCCCGCGCCTCGCCTCCTTCCTACGGGATTGGGGCAGGCGCCACGGGCGATGAAGGCGATTTGGGGATAATGACGGGTTGCGTTTCGCCGGGTAAACCCCCTCGAACCACCCGCCTCCCCGGCACGCTTGCTTGCTTCAGAATTGGATGACATCACCGCTGCATCGGAGAGCATTACAGCGGCGTCTGTTGCTGATGACTCGCCTGGGCCTCCACCTTCGGGTCTGCTCGCCCAGCCTGAGCCTGATGCACAGAGGTCCGCTATGCTTTCCCGGGCTACTTGATTGGTCCCACGGGCATGTGCGCCGATCACAGCTGCCCCCCCCTGGTTCCTTTCTTCCCGGACATGCATGACAAGTCGAGTAAGCCGTGGCTTCCTCGCTCCTCCGCTTTCACTACCCTCGCTTCCGCCCTGCATGCCACGTTCCTTCCTGCAACCAACGCCAGGCCAAGGTGCTTCAAAACTTGCACTTGAGTAGTCCTGTTCTTGATGTGCTGCAGGAACTGCGCTCGATGACCAACTGCGCCCCCTGGGCCACGGAGGTCAGAAGCGCTGGCACTCGAACGGGCGGCACTCGAACGGGCGATGGCCACCCTTGTGGTTGAGAAACGCAATCTATGGACCGGACCTGGTCGAAATGCGGTAGATAGACAAGGCACACCTTCTCGAATGCCCCCGTCTCCCAGCTCTGTCCATTCGCCGGCGCTGTTGACGACTACGCCCAGCAGTCCTCAGCGGTGAAGCAGACAGAGGCCATTTCACATCCTGCCCTGCCGCAAACCTGCCGCCATAGGCCATGCCCCGTCTGCTCGCCGAGGGCATCCTCCTGCGGCTATGAAACAACCTGCTCCGCCTCAACCCGGGCCCAGCTCTCAGCCCCAGCATCAAGCACACTGCAGGAAGCAGACACCCCCCGTCTCACGGACCCCCTCGAGGACCCATAAGGCTCCCAGGTGCTCCAGAGACGCTCAATCCAGGGACCAAGACGTTAGCTCCGGAGATGGTAAGACCACTCCGTCCCCAGTTTTTTGTTTAATTTATTTTCACATTCTCAGTAACAGAGCTATTTCCTTTGTCTCTGGGTCAACTGGCCCGCAAATTCCGTTCTCACGGCACTCTGACGCCAGATCTCAACAGTCCCAGCATGCTGGACGTGGACCACCCGCCTTCAACCCCACGACTGTTCACCGGCCGGCCGGTTCTGACGAGTCTAGAGGACGCCTATGTTGGACCTCCTCCTCAGTCGCTAACCCGCCCCCTGCCGGGTGTGCGGAGCAAGGTAAGTGCTTTGAGTCTTTTCTCAGCACCAGAGCCTCGGGACGCGTCTTCGCCTCCTGACGCCGCTTTACCTGTTCCACCCGCTGCGAAACCCCACCGGGTATGTCAAAAATAATCGTCCCCTTGGTGCCTCTAGCATGGAGTTTGGACGCATGGCTCTCACTTCCCAACCCGTCTCGCTGGCTGGCCCGGACCATCCGACTCAGTTGCGCAATTCAGTTTGCCTGTCCCTGTGCGCGGTAATCGCTACTCTCTTACTCAAAGACGCGATAGAGCCTGTCCCTCCAACCGAGATGAAGAAGGGTCTCTACAGCCCTTACTTCATCATACCCAAGAAAGGCGGCGGCTTACGACTGATCTTGGACTTGCGAGTTTTCAACCAAACGTTGCACAACTCTTCACAAACGTTCAAAATGCTCATGCAGAAACACATTTTAACCTGCGTTCGACACCTAGATTGGTTCGCAGCGGTAGACTTGAAGGACGCGTACTTCCATGTCTCAATTTTGCCCCGCTGCGCTGGCACAACTGCCTGGAGTTGTTGACTGTTTTCTTTGCCCTGCGGAAGTTTCTCCCGTTAGCTCAAGACATATCCTGATCAGGTCAGACAGCACCACTGTGGTAGCGTACATAAATTGCCAAGGCGGCGTACGCTCCCGCCACATGTCACGACTCGCCCGTCGTCTCCTCCTTTGGAGCCAGCAGTGACTCGCTTCGCACCACTCACATCCCTGCAAACCTCAATGAGATAGCGGACGTGCTGTCATGACAACGCTTGCCCGGCGGAGAGTGGAGGCTTCACCCCCAGTCAGTCCAGGTGATTTGGGAACGGTTCGGCAAGGCCCAGGTAGACCTGTTTGCCTCCCAAGAGACCTCCCAGCTCCCACTCTGGTATGCCCGTTCAGAGGCTCCCCTCAAGGCAGACGCATTGGCAAACAGCTGGCCTGCGGGGCTGCGCAAGTACGCATTTCCCCCAGTGAGCCTTCTTACACAGGTGCCGTGCAAGGTCAGGGAAGACGAGGAACAAGTCACCCTTGTGGCTACTTATTGGCCCACCCGGGCCTGGTTTTCGGATCTCGTACTCCTCGCGACAGCCCCTCCTTGGCAAATTCCCCTGAGGAAAGAACTTCTTTCTCAGGGACGGGGCACGCTCTGGCATCTGCACCCAGACCTTTGAAACATCCACGTCTGGCCCCTGGATGGGACGCGGAAGATCTAGCTGGTCTACCACCCACGGTCATAGCCACGATCAACCAAGAAAGAGCCCCTTCTACCAGGCAACTTTACGCCCTGAAATGGTGCTTGTTCACGAATTGGTGTTCTTCCCATGCTGAAGACCCACAGAGGTGCGCAGTTATGTCAGTGCTTTTATTTCTTAAAGGAGAACTTGGAAGGGAGGCTGTCCCCTTCCACCTTAAAGATGTATGTTGCCGCTATTGCAGCTCACCACGACCCAGTAGACGGACTTAGGTAAGCACGACCTAGAAGTCCTTGGGTAAGCACGACCTAATCATCAAGTTCCTAAGAGGCGCCTGGAGGCCAAGCCTGTTCCCCTCCTGGGATCTCTCAGTAGGTCCTCACGGGCCTCCAGAGACCCCCCTCCGAGCCGCTAGAATCAGTTGGCTCATCTCTCTAAAGACGGCCCTGCTGATCGCGCTCGATTCCATCAAGAGGGTCGGGGACCTGCAAGCGTTCTCTGTTAGGGACACCTGCCTGGATTTCGGTCCGGCATACACATATGTGATCCTAAGACCACGACCGGGTTACGTGCCCAAGGTCCCTACCACGCCCTTTAGAGTCCAGGTAGTGAACCTGCAAGCGCTGCCCCGGGAGGAGGCAGACCCAGCCCCTTCATTGCTGTGTCCGCAACGTGCTTTGCGTACCTATTTGGACCGCACACAGAGCTTTAGGTGCTTTGAGCAGCTCTTTGTCTGCTTTGGGGGACAGCGGAAAGGGAACGCTGTCTCCAAACAGAGGCTCTCCCACTGGGTGGTGAATGCCATTTCATTGGCCTATCACACCCAGGCCGTGCCCCCCCCCCCCCCCCCCTTGCGGGTCCAAGCGCACAACAAGGAGTATGGCGTCCTCGTGGGCACTGGCCAGAGGCACCTCCCTAGCAGACAAATGTAGAACAGCGGGTTGGGCAACACCTAATACCTTTGCTAGATTTTACAATCTCATGGTTGAGTCAGTATCGTCCCGCATTCTCAGGTTCGGGCCAGTAGAACTTGGTAACACGCTGACGATCTGGCCGGGTAAATTGCTTGTACCTGGCACCCTTTCCCTCGGCCGAGGTAAAACTGTGCGCTTTCTCTCCCAGGAGAACCCACCCACCCGGGTCCCTGGTTGGTCCTCCCTAGCCCTGTGGGTCCGCAATTCAGCAGAGGAATTCGCCGACCCAATCCACTACGGGTATCTCAAATCTACCCTGCATAATTTCTTATTTCCTTTTTTCTGTTATTATTATTATTATTATTATTATTTTATCATACTTAATTGTATAATTTGTCAGTCTAAGTTTCTGCTTTATCTCAAAATACAGCTACATGCATTGAATAAAGCAACAAACAACTGGAACATTTTCAATATTACTACACTGCTGTGTTCTAGGTACAATGATACTGCACTTCACAATAAACAATTGAAATTCACGTTCATACAAAATATTGCAGTACAACTGCAGTTCAATGTACAAAACATTTTTTGCCTTTCCCCATAGTAGCCTAATGTTCAATGCCGAACCAGTTCAGCCCAATGCAGTTTGGCATGGGAATTGCGTGTACAGAACAGTTAAATATGATTAAGACTGTGTTTAGAACACTTTCAACAGACTAGATTGAAAGGTTATATATCTATAGCAGCACTTGAACTGAAAACGCTAAACACAAGGAAATATATTTTAAACCGCCACCAATGGTCGGCAGGAATCAGATCGCTTGCGTCACAGCGATAAAAGATGTGAATCCCTCCATTTCTACATATCCACAAGTATTTCTAAACTACACTAACTAGGCCTATTTGTATGAGGAAAGGAAACATGATACATACATTTCAATTCAATGTAAGAGGCTGTTAGTAAGTGGAACTGAGAAGAGGCTTTATGTTCGTTGACAGACCAAAATGGAGAGATGCGTTTAGCTCTGTGGTAAGAAATTAGCAATCTGAAGTAAGTTTAGCTTGGCTTAACTCAATGTTTAAACCTAATTTTATAGTTCATCTTTAATTAAATATATTACATTTATAACTTGAAATAAATAATAACGATATTACAGGTTTTTTTTTTTTTTTGAGAGTAGTTTGGTAACGTAACTTTTATCACCTTAAGCGGAGATAACCAACAAAGTAGCTAAATGAAACTAGTGTTATGAAATTATTGTAAAAATCAGTGACATTTAAATTATGGAAGTTATGAACGTGGTAATGATGTGAGTTAATAAACATAACATTTCACATTTTGTAAGTGTTTTGCCCCGTTTATACACTCCAACATATGTTGCCAAGTCCGCAGTTTTTTTGGGTTATTTTTAAACTGTTGCCGCGGGTTCTGGTCTCCAGATGCAACGTAAAACTAACCAAAACAAGAGATCCAGATGGAGAACAACAACCATTTAAGCAATGGCGTAGATTTGGTTTGAACATTGAGAGGGACCAAATGTGGATCCGGCCAGGGGGGTGGGGGTTCGTAATGTTTTATTACAACACATAACACAATGCATAATAACAGTTCAAATTAATGCACATTTAAGTAAAAAAGTATATTCAAAGTAGAGATGCAGTGATGCAGTAATCGCCTCCCAAGCTCAGTGATGAGCTTAAGTGTAAACAGAATGCTTCAAAAGTGCGTACATGTAAGATTATTGTGAGTGCGCAACATGTAGTTCATGGCATTAAATACTTTCTTCTGCGTCAGTTTATTAAAGCATTTTATTGTCTGTCAGATACCCCAACATAAAGAATTGGCAACAAACTCTATAAAAAATACTCTCCACAACCATACAAATACAAATGTTGAATGCGATGAATTTGTACAGAACATGCATTAAATAAAGAGGATGATTTAAGACGCAACTTTTCAAAGTTTACTCACTGATAGTAACTACTGTACATGCATATGCACTGTGCAGTCAGCACGCTTAATCATTACAAAAAGTGGAATCCTAAATTTATCACTTTAAACTCAATACAGCTAAAAATATTAAACTTACTAGTTTGTTGTTGGATGACTAGTTGAGCATCCTGTCCCATTTTTAGAATGTGTATCTTTCTATGACTTTCTATCTTCATAATTTACATGCGTCATCTTCAGTCAGTCATTTAAATGCTACCAAACAGCCAATTTAAGTAGCTTTTTTTTGATGGATATGAGTCTGGTAGATTGAATTCCCCTGTTATATTTTGGAATTAGTGTGTTTAAGCTTCAGTTTCACGTGGATTGAAAGTTCACGTTCAGTTCGTGACACACCGGCATGAGTGTTTTCCCATTTAGAAAAACTCTTTTATTAGGGTTAATGTTTCAGAAAAAATGTACTCTTTCAGAAAATTTAAATTATTACCTGCTCTTTTGAAATGCTTTCCTCACCATGAAAAACAACTGATAATTTCTTTGGACACCTTTAACATATTCAATGACTCCATATGTGACTCATTTAATATATATATATATAATGTTTTCTAAATTCATATGAAACTTTTGAGTGGGTTACAGACCTACAGACCGAAATTGCACGTTGTCAGCCACTGACTGTCTTGTGAGATTTATTCCTGCAGGGGGCGCTTGACGGTCTGAAAGCCGAATCCTCAACTCATCCGCATTTAAATCTAAGAATGCTTTATATCCATTTGGAAACATTTTACACTGGATAGTTATTATTTAATAAAATCTGATAATTGCAGGGATTCATACCTGTGAATGAAAATCCTCCTCAGCATTATCTAAAAAATCCTCATCCTGTAATAATAAACAACTAAGTTCATGCATCCTGGCCAGCACTGAGAAAAGTAAAAGGTACCACGTCACACCACCGTCTAATTGGGCAATACCAACTCGTACAATGGAGGGGGGACTTCAGTTTTTTGTCTCAAAATGACAGACACAGCCACACAAAATGCAAGGGATCTCATACAAAATTATTTTCAGCATTGATAAAAATATATATACTCAAGGACAGATGCATGATTGGGGGGAGCGTGACAAATCAACCCCTTCACAGCATTCTACGCCAGTGTATTTAAGTGTAGTTTGGAGTAAAAAATAATTTCATGCTCAACTTGTGCAGTTGTTGGCTGTCAAAAAAATAAAAGTAGTTAATGATATCATAACTAACCTCGGACCATCATTTCACGTCAGGCACTGTATTAAAAAAACAAAAAAAAATAAAATAAAATAAAAACGGTCATCTCGACTATGTGAAGTATCACTAGGGTTGCTCCAATACCAACCAGCCCTGGTACCTCAATATTGATACTAAATCAAAACTATAATCGGCAAAGAAAAAGCATCACATTTTTGATGAAGTTACACCGCAATATCTTAATTAAATGAACTGTATAAAGTCTTACAGATTCAAATGATGTGTTTTCCGTTTTTTATTCCATGTTAAGTGTTTTAATTAACTGTTATGATCAAATGGTGTTTAATCAAATTGATACATACAAATTTAATTGATCTTGATCTGAAATCTCCGAGCTGCACTGGAGGAGTTCATTTAAATGTTAACAGCCATTTATACTGTAAACACACTGCATGAAAATTAAGCACCAGTAGTGTGTGTTGCGTTTGTGTGAGTGTGTGCGCATGCGTGCGTGTGTTTGTGTGTGTGAAGCAGATGACAGCAGAGTGGCACCTCTTGTTCATTCTGTAGCGTGCAGCACATGTGACTGTATAATATTTAATTCAGTTATATCCTTCTGCTGTTTAATGATCACATTTGGCTATATCCAGGTTGTTTATTTTATTTTCAAATTGTCATTGATTTCATTTCAAAACATCTCATATAATTTAGCTAATTACAGCATACTATAATATGGTAACAAAATTTTAAAAAATAAGATATTGTATCGTTTAAACCGCACAACCCTAATCGGCACTATAGATTCATGTGTTTTTTGACAACAAGTACAAATGTAATACTTTACTGCTAAGAATAAACACTAATGTGGGTAAAAACACAGGACACCGGAAAATGAGAACAGGCAAACCGTGGAATACTTCCACATTCAGGAAAAAGGTGGATAAAATGAATTTCTCCATTGGGTGTTCAATTCCAGACTCAATTCGCTAAGCCCCACCTACAAAGCGTTTCTCACCAATCCTATTTTAGAAACTGTTGCCGTCTGTCATTTCTCTGAAAAGTGTTTACTTTTTTCCAACGAGATTCTATGGGAGTAATGTGTGTTTGAGTAGATTTTAGGCTTGGGATCAATGGCTTTTTCACGCATTGATAATCTGAAGATTTTCCTGATGAATATCGATATATCCACTTTTTCCTACATCCTGTTATGCTTAGCACGAAATGTAGGCGTTACTTCCGTTATCAAGTAAACAGTTGTTGTTGTGGTATACATCCATTCATTCTTTCATTGCGGTGTTGGAATTTTGAGGAGAGGTTGTCTGATTTCATGAGGAGAGACATCAGTCACTATGTCAGTGTGTTTCTGAATGATGATAAACGACATAGAAATCATAAAAGATAAAGACAGCGAGAACAAAACTGGCACACTGTATCTCCCAGATGCAGTTGAAATTTAATCTAAGCACAAACATTTAGAGCAAAATTATCTGTTGTTTTAGTGGAGAAGCCTGCCTCTGTTAGTTCAGATGTGTGTGCTGGCCATCTTGTCACCCTGCATGTTAAAATCAGACTGACAGACTGAGGAAGAGCCATGACGGTCTCCTCCTTGGGTATTTAATCGCTTTTTTATGTTGTCTGATCGGACGTTTTTTTTCCTTTGAAATCTGCAAATAAGTTTAAACTTTTGTTCGGCACAACAGTTGATTGAGAGGTGCCGCTTGGCTGCCGTCCGGGATGCATCATTCAAGGTGGTGTTTAAACCTCAAATGCGATGAGGTAACGTACATTTTTTGACTACCTCTGTATGTGTTTTTATTTTGCACCCCATTAACAACAATATTTAGCACTGGCCATCTGCGCTTGGGTCATCCAAAATGCGTCTTAATACCACCTGCAAATAGGGTCTAAAATGACTGCATCCAAATGTTGCGAATGCTATAGAACGACTTCAGACAAAAGTTGCACCAATATCCATTTCCACATTAAGACCAACAGGAAAAAGGTGGACATGTGGATTATTTTCAGATGTAAATTGGACTGCTCATTGCACAATAGGCTTTATTTTCCAAACATTTTACTTTTGGTAAAGTATGATTTGCAGGGTAAATGAAAGGGAAACCGGACATGTCTGACGGACAGTATGGTGTGTTAAAAAATTTGAAACAATTATTTTCTACAAAGGTATGCACACCGCCAATGCTCAGCATCAAAATTCTTTAGTGTCGTGGAGCCCAACTTTTTTAAATAAAATTTGACCCAAATCATTATTTTCATAAGATTATTTACACTAGCAATTGCTGGATGACATATTGTGTATATGTATCTTTCATATAGCCTACACAATGTATTTTCTGTTACAAGTATGTAGTTTTGTGGTTTGACCACTTAAATGAAAGACCTATGCTACATACAGAGAAGTTGCATAATAAACGTCACCATTTCTAATTACTCAGTTTGCGCAATTACACCCATTTCATACACTAACCTGCAAACTCATGAACTTTGTTCACTTTGTTTTCCTGATACGAGGTGCATAGACAGTTTTTTTTCTTCTTTAAAAGCGTTTAAATAAATCTTGAGAAGAGCATGCTATTGTCATGATCCTGACATTTTGATCTTGTGTCATTCTTGTTTTGGCAGGGTAGTGACAGTTTCCTCCACCCAGCTCTCAGGTTGTCCTGTGCGCTTATGGTTTCTACTCTCCCTCATGTTTCTCCAGGTTCTTCTCAATGCAATCACCATTACCATGTCAGCACTGATTAGTCCTGCTTGTGTTTATGGGCAGCACCTGATTTCAATTCTTCCATTTCCATTTGTCTTGTCTGGTTGTCAGATGTCAGATATGTGTACTCCAGTTTCCCCTTCCAGTCATTATTTTGTTCTGTTTTGTCTTGTTGTTTATATTTTCCTCCATCGAGAGAGTTTGTTTCCATGTTTGTTTGTTTTTTTTAATAAATATTTTTGTTATCCTCATTCACATTACCAGTTCCTGACATAACAATCAGACCAACCATGGACCCAGCAGGAATGAGTCTTTCTTTCTTTTTATTCACATCCTTCCGCATGTCATAGAGCTAAGCAGTCCAGAAAGCTCTTTGTTCTGCAGCAGGAGGACAAGTCGTTGAGGGGATAAGCATTGGGAGTTTTTGGTGCTGTCCTCGGGCCTGGTTACAATCAGGCCAGCCTTATGCAAGACTTTAGGGCTGGTCTCAATGAGTCCATTAGATCTTGTATCACAAAGATGGGTGAAGTCTTGCCGCCATCATCAAGTTGGCCATGAAGTTATATGAGTTTATCTCAGCATGTGCCTCGGAGGACTTCCTTCACCACATCCTGAGGACAACGATACTCACTGGCAGTGGACAGGGTGGCCGTTCGTCTTATCGCTCATCCTGTCGCTCACAGGAAGTGACATACTGAATGGCATACCCGTTGCTGACAGCCAGGAGGTGGTGGTAAAAACTACTGCAGTGCCACTTACCACTCAGAAGAGGAGAAGAAGGACCCCTACTCTTCAAGCACCGCCTATGCTCTCAACCACGGAGGTCGTTTCCCCTGTCGTTACCAGTGCTGGCAGAATATTGCTTGCCTTTCAAGCATTTTGACAATTAATTATTTAGGTGAACATGTCTGGGAAATTGCTCAGAAGGATCTCTGACTGCCCTCATAAAGCAGGTAATTGGGCCAGACAAGCAACAGGAACTACTAACGGATATAGAGGAGGAACTGTATTCTTTAATTATCTATGAGAGCACTGATGTGGGCATGCATAATCAGCTATCTGTTGTAATTCGTTATTACGGCCAAAAACAGCAGCACATAGTGTCATCTTTTTTTGGGATTGTTCATCTGGACGGGGGAGATGCAACATCAATAACAGAAGCATTATGTGGCAGCGGGGGCGTGGTCAAGCACGCCAAGCATGCGCCGCCCATACAGCAGCTCAAATGGTTAAAACCCAGTGGAGGCTTTGCAGGACCACTCGTACTGCGAATAACAGGGGATCGAGCCATTTGCCCAAATTTCTAGCATACTCTTGCAAAAATATAACAATCATCTTTTTAAGGGTTTTATTAAATAGTTTTATTAAAAAGTACTAACGCAAAGCAATGTCTGCATGCTGTCTGCTCTATTGGCCCAACAAGGTCCATGCCAATTCATTCAGGGCCGCAATGGTGCTTTTGTGGTGGCCAGTGGATTCACAAGCTGACATTAGTGGCATGCCGCAAACCACCTGAAAACACTGCCGCCAAATGGTCTTGGTGAGCTGAACAGCCTGTCCAGCAATGGAGGGCGATGGCACTGGACCCACTCTGCCATCCCACTAGGCAGTCAATCACACCCTCGACGTTGCGGCTGCCTGCCAGCAGCCACTTCCGGCATGCTATCCGTCTTTGAGCCTTTGGAAGAATGCAAACGGGTGGTCGGTCTTCCCCAGCCTCGGGGTTCAGAAGAGCTGGCGGTACTGCTCCAGACTCCAACCCACCGACTGCAGGATGACACTCTTCAAGTTGTTGTAGGCCTGAAAGTTGTTGGGCAGCAAGCTGGGCTTCCCCGGACCGCAACGGGAGGAGCCTGGCTGCCCATTGGTCACGTGGCCTGCCCCAAATCCCTTCAGTCCTCTCGAACAGATCTATGAAGGCTTCGACGTCATCATCCGCTCCTATCTTCAGGAGCGTGGGTGGGGGCAGGGTGTCCAGGGTCATGGCCAGGGCTTTATCCTGGCCGAGGAGGCTCTGGATCACATGCCGGTCCTCTACTTGAGCCTGTGAGATTTTGAAGAAACAGCGATCCTGGTCCTAGCGGATCTCAAGCAGGGTTTGCTGATGGCCCTGGCAGAGCTCAAGCAGGGTTTGCTGATGGTTCTGGTGCCGGCTGGTGAGGGACTGGAGGATCTAAGTCAGCTGGGAGGGCTCCATGGGACTTTATGCCCAAACCAGGCATTTGTGCCCAAGGTGATTAAACCTGGTGTAAAGGAGGAGGAGGCGAGAACCAGCTTGACGATGTAAATAATATTTTAGTGAGAAACTTAAAAGACATACACACATGACAGATATGTCCGTAAACGATCTCTCTCTCCCTCACCATCCTCTGCAATTGGCCTGTATCCCTCTCAGAGGCTTGATTAGCCTAATACGGGACCGGGTTTGTAAGATCATGACCTGGCCACGCCCTCCGCCCTGCCACACCTGGCTATTCATGTACAGAAACAGAAATTCATGCATTCTACCCTCCTCTGTTTGGTTCATCAAACAAAGAAAAATTGCATCACTTATGTCTGGTGAGGGCATTACAAATATATCTGAATAAGATGCAGAGCTTTAGATGATCTGAAAATCTCTTTGTGTGCTTTGCAAGGCCAGTGAGGGGTAAGGCACTATCGAAACAACGACTCTCTCACTGGATAGTGGAAGCCATTAGGTTGGCTTATTCAGTGAAGGGATAGTTGTTATCAGGAAAAAAAGAAAAGAGGGATAAGTCCAGGTGCCCTGGTGGTAGGCCTATTCCGATGACTGAATAATATCTATATCCCATTGGGTCCCATTGTGCCATTGTGAGATGTCGAATGAGTCAACTGAAAGAGAACATTAGGTTACGGTTGTAACCCCAGTTCTCTGAGGGAGATGATTGAGACATCTCACCAGAGGGCCCATTATGAATCCGCTTAGAAGAGCTGTAACACATGCCATTTTGGGCCAGTGCTACTGATTATATAGGGAAGGGGCAGGGCTTCCTTGGTGCACTGGCCAGCAGCATGTTAAGCGTGATTGCAAAGGGCAAGACCACATAAGAGGCCTGTCCTACAGTGAGATTAGGGTTGCAAATGTATGAGATTTTCACTGTATGATAACCGTCTCAGAAAATATCATGGTTTCACTGTATACAGTATTACACAATTACTATTATCAGTGAAAACAGAAAGGTTATTTTATTTATTTTTGAGCAAACACTTTATTATAATTGAAACTTGAAACCATTTATTTTATTGAAGTATGTGTAAAAAAATTCCCCCTTTTGAAAATAAAATAAATAGAAAAATAAGAAAGCTAACAGAATTATAATAATAAATCGAATTATAAACATGATAAAAAAAATAGCATGTAACTATAACATGTTATATAACTAAAGCATGTTAGTTTATATGTTAAATTAACTACTAAATGAAAAATAACATCAGCTGTGTAAGCTTTTGAAGTAATGTCCTATGATTATCAACAGTTAACATATACTGCTCCTGTCTGTATCTTTAACTCAGTGGTTCTCAACTGGTTTTGCTTCAGGACAGATTTTACATTGGACATCAAGTGGCGACCTGCCATAGATTAAACGTAACCTCTAATTAATGTATCTTGGGTTGCATTTCCTTTTATTTTGCATAGTTTTGTTCATGGTTTTCCAGTACAAGGACTGGACTTTTTGTTGTTGATGTCAACGTTTGACTTTCAGCACACAACTGAATAACACAGGTTGCATGACTATGATAAATGAATACTGCAAGTGTTAGATTAACATACAGGTGTGAAGGACTTCAACATTTCTAAATTGCACAAATAATATATACATGTACATATTTGTCTCTGGCTTGCTTTTGCTCGCATGTCAATGATTACTTCTCCGTGTGTCAATGATGCTGAGATCTACTTTTATATTTAATTTAATTTTGAGAAGTTTTACCTGCAAAATTCGTAGCACCAAACATCACAAGCAGCCTCAAGAATGGACACAGAGTAGCCGTATAACATTTTTCCTTGAGCAGAATGTTGCACTACAGATCGCTAAGTTTGTTCAAAGGGAAACGCCAGATAGAAATGGCACACTTGCGTGCATGGTTGCCAGATTGCACAACATAAGTGTTACATTGGGCGAAATATTTCCAATTTGCACAAGTATAATTCTCAAACTGGGTGTTGCGTCTCTTATCTGGCAACCATGAGCATGGTAAACGCTTGTGGAGACGCGTTATGTCCCAATGCAAGTTAACTGAAATATCCAATGAAAAATAAAAATGCTTTTACGATAAATGAGCCGCGGTCCACATTAAACCCTGTGGAGGGCCTGATCCAGCCTGTGGGCTGTAAATTGACCATGTCTGCTTTAGCTGTTTGCGAGATTATCATTAAATCTGCCTCAGCAGTCCTAAATAGTCTATCACTTGAAATATCTTTAATGGGAGAACCATGTCATTGCTCTTTCCCTGCTGTCCGCGACCCAGTCTGAATAAACCAGTTGAGAAACACTGCTATAATTTACACACACACTCATATCAGACCCCCTGCCTTGCTTCTCTTTGACATTTTCTCCACTGCATTTGTGTGTGTGTGACGCAAGTTGACGAGTCTGACAGGCAGACAAGAAGGAAAGGAGAAGTGCAAGCGCATGCGAGATTCTCCGTCCGGTTGCATTTTTTTTCTCAATACCATAGATAAGCAAATGTACATGATATGATAACTGTCAATTTTTAAACCGTGGTATACCGTGAAACCGGAATACCGCTGCAACCCTAAGTTGCCTCAGAGAACCGGGGTTACAACTGTAACCTAAAGTTTTGGTATTGGGCTGGGTTTATTGGTCATTGGGCTAGATTTGAGCAAGTTTTGAACAGTCATAAAAAAAAAAAACAGAATGTGATGCCAGTTATTTAATTCAAACTTTTATATCCATCCATCCATCGTCAACCGCTTATCCTGCGTACAGGGTCGCGGGGCAAACTTTTATATTTAGAATTTAATTAATATTTTTTATATGGACAGTCATGTGCATAGCAATGGAACCATTTAGTTATATAAAATAAAATACATTAATTTAATTTTATCTGCATCTTTATTTTCCATTCAAATGAAAGAAAATAAAAAAGAGGCTTAATTTTCAACATGATTGATTCTGAAGGAAGCCTTGCCATCACACATTCCTTTGCCCAATTTTTTGGATTCAGTCAATAATTGATCTGGGTGTTGTTTTGTTATTCCTGAGGTAATTACTCACACAACATCCAATAGTTTCAGACGTCGTGTTTGACAGTGTGACAACAACAGGCGAAGGTAGGAAAGTGCAGCAACATAATGGTTAGTAAGAGTAAAGTAAAGGTTGGACATGGTGTTGGGTCAGTTAACAACTTTTTTAACAAGCTTTTCTCTCCAAATGTATAGCTATTGAATGCCCATTTGCAAACATATGGCGATTTTACCTCTAGGCAATGCATGAAGGTACCTCTTTATAAAATAAAATAAAAAAGCATCTTTGAACCCAAAAATGCTAAGAAATTTTTTGTTAAATAAAATAAATTACATAATTTCACAAGTGTGCTTTTAGTTTTTTAAAAGTATGATTTTGGCGCCTTTGTGTGGCATCCCTATGCATTGCATATGTTGCATACCCCATTTTTGCACCCCTTTATGTTTTTAGTGTCTGTATTCTGTGCCCCTAGTGGGTGTTCCCACTGCTGCTTTAAAAGTGTCATGACAAGCTCTTCCCTGAGGTCCACTTTTAATGTTAGTATATATTTATGTGCATGATGATATGAAAAATAAATAAATAAATAGAATAAAAAAAAAAGAAAAAAAAAAAAGACTAAATTACTAAATAAATAAATAAATAGAATAAAATAAAACAAAATATGCCTAAATTACTAAATTATGACTGTTGGTGCAACAAAAAAAAAGTAAAAAACAAAACAAAAATGATATATATATATATATATAATTTTTGTTTTGTTTTTTTACTTTTTTTTTGTTGCACCAAAACAGTCATAATTTAGTCATATATAATAATTTTCCATCCTGTCTCTTGCTTTCTGTCTGAAAAGCTTGATTTCAAGCTATCTGGCCCTTTAAGACTGAATCAAATATATGAATCAAACTCACTAAGAATGACGACAGTTTATGACATGGTTTCCACACATTATTTTTTTTAAATGTTCAGATCGGATGGCTATTTCCTGTAAAAGAAGCATGTAAGGTTTAAACACTTGTTTTAGTGCAGGTTGATTGAACATCTTGGTTTCACTAGACTCGTGCTTGGGGGAGTAAAAAAAATGAATAAAAAATCTATATCCACTATCACGTAAATGCTGTATAACTAAGCTGAATTTATTGTTTGTAATTTACTGTTGGGGCTGTTGCAATCTCCTGTCATGGGGATATAGATCAGTTTGTGTCATGTTTGCTTGGATGCATGTTAAATGTTGCACTGTATTTTTTTTGAGAGAACCTTATTTTGTTTTGTTCATTACTTTGCAATATGTAAAAGTGACAGTACATCTGACTTAATGTTCAGTGTTGTGCTGAAATCATACTCTTCACCAGATACGTTCTACACACTTCCTGATTGTTACTTAGCCCCACCCCTAACCATAACTATAGTAGGGAGTCATTGGTCACTATCCCTAAAGGCCACCCTTAACCCACCCCTAAACATATCCATACTAGGGAGTTATAAATCACCATGACACACCGGCAACAATCTAGTATAATGTATAAGACCCCCCCCCCCCCCCCCCCCAGTTATAATTGATACTACAATGCTGAATGAAGCCCTATAATGATTTGGTAAATGAAAACAAATATGATGGAAAAAAATAGTCTGTGAAGGAATTTTTTACAGCTCAATCCGTCATAGTGACAGATGAAGATTTTTTTCTAGCACAACCTCAGGTGACAAAATCTGGTCAAACTCGATCTTCTGTAAACATTAATATCTTCTTTAAAAGATATTAATGTAGACTGAACTTTTGTTGGAATATTGCACTGTTGTAAAACCCTAAACGAGCAAGCATTTTGTGAAAATAAATGGGTATACATTAACCATTTTCAGATATTAATATAGTTCTCAGATATGTTCAGTATGTATAATTGAGCGACTCTGTCACTGGAAGTCATTCTTCTCTCATTGAAAATGAATGACATCCTTTTACTTTGTCGCTGTGTGTTGCTGGGCTATAATATATATTGAGCACAAGATGCTTTAAATACAAAATGTCTTGCAGGTGACAGATGATTCATTTATTTACAATCTTTATATCCAACCTCTAATATTTAATTTCAAAAGTCCCAAGTTGCCATTGTTCAAGTATTTGTTATATTCAGGCATATATTCAATACGTATTTACCACTGTTTATTCACCTTTTATTTTCTGTCAATAAACAGATTTTTAATTTTGATGATGTAGAACAGATGTTTTACACATTCATACCTCATGCCATTGGAACTGTAACCAGCAAACACAAGGTTATGAACGTTACGTCACAGAACAATTGTACAAGTAGAGCAGGTGTTCTGACAATCTGTGCTCCCTGCTTAGGATGTGCTACCAGCAGCAACAACAGTTATATGTAAAGTTAAAACATGGGTATCACATCTTGTCAGGCAGATAATATGTATCAGGATGTGCTACCAGCATAACTATCAAATAGTGTTATATGGTGTGAGGCTGTACTAAGCCCTAACCCCAACCCTAAAACTTTGTGAATATAGCATTATAGCATATAGCACATCCTGATAGGCAGCATATATTTTCAGGACACAGGCACAGTATCTCCTTAACATGAAGTTATCTTTTCTCTTTCTGTGTGTTTGTGTTCTATGGCATGACTGACCTGAACATGTACTCTGTGATGCTGCTATTGAGTGTGGCTGTGCGAGGTCCACTCCCATCTGCAGGCAACAGGGACACTCGGACCTGACTGACTGCAGCTTGACGGCCAACCTGCACCAGCCACTGCAGCCATACCTGAGAGGATGACACATTCACTACCTCCAGCTCTTCCACCTTACGTGGCCCTAACAAAGACCAAGAGAGGAAGAGCCTGTGAGTACATGTACATGTTCTTCAACAACACTTAACATTATAAAATAACATTTAGATTTTGAGCTACAACAAATCAATATTTTAAGATAAATCATACTTATTTAGAATACATTATTGTCTTAAGGTGCCACCTTGTGGTGCAATAATGCAAGGACATATTGTGTCAGCGTGTTTGAATAATGAGTTATATTTAAATCATGTAAAAAAAGGGGGCCTGTGTAGCTCAGTGAGTATTGATGCTGACTACCACGCCTGAAGTCGATGAAAGACTAATGTGTTGAACGACTCCAGCCAGGTCTCCTAAGCAACCAAAATTGGCCCAGTTGCTAGGGAATGTCACATGGGGTAACCTCCTCGTGGTTGCTATAATTTGTGGTTCTTGGTGGGGCCTGTGGTGAGTTGTGTGTAAATCGCTCAACATGCCACGTGATAAAATGTGTGGATTGACATTCCCAGATGCTGAGGCAACTTTTGTCCTGAGTTTTGTCCTCCGCAACCCGGATTGAGGTGAGTCACCAAGCCACCACGAGGATTTAGAGTGAGTATTCCAAATTGGGGAGAAAATGGGAGGAAAAAAAATTATAATAATGTAAAAAAATGGGGTGTGGTAGGATCTGCCACACCTATATCGGTGGTCACGAGCTGCTACTGATTATCATTTTTCTCATATGCCACAAACAACATTATGGCCATAACGGACCATTAAAGGACCATAACATTAAAGAAAATAGACATTTAAATAATCTATTGAAAACTATAGGCAATGGGCCCAAATCATGAAAAAATTAATAATAAAACAGGATGTGACATCATCACCATGTAGGCTCACAACATTTTTTTGTAGTTCTCACTTGTGCGGATGAGAGCAAAAGCTGGCTGGCTTATGTCCTTGCTATTGGTGTTGTGTTTGATAGAGAAGGTAGAGATGTTGTAAAGCTGTCCAGGGTTCAAGCCCCGTAGCACATATGTGGAGTGCTGCTTCTCCAGGAAGTCTGTCTTCTTTGGTCCACGACCAATGGGAGCAAAGGCAACGGCAAACCCGCTGATCAAATTCTGAGTGGCATCTGACTGATCCCAGCGTAACTCGACTTCATTTTCTTCTACCCGTAACACTCGCAGGCCAGAGGGAGGCAACAGGTCTGAGAACAGTGGGGGTATGACAAATCAAATTACTGTTACAGGCAAAAATAGTTTTAACAGTACTTTTTTTTTAGTTAAACAGAAAACACAAACTCAGAATTTCACTTTATCTTCATATCTAATTTGTTTATAAATAGCTTCCACTTACAACTAAAAAAAAGAATTAAAATTAATAGATATAATTTGATACTGAATAATGGACTATCAGGTGCTGACCTCTCTCACAGTCTCTCCCTGTGTGGCCCACCCTGCAGGCACAGCTGTAGTTCCCCCTTCTATCACTCCAACAGATTCCTCGGTTCCCACATGGCTGCAGTACACAAGGGTTCTCCACTAGACGGCAACAGAGGACCAATCAAGACCTTAGATTTAAAGCACCCTGTCTGATAAAGGCACAGAACTCTGATACTGATCTCAAAGTTCAAGAATGAGAGAAGAGAATCGTTTTCACTATTTAGCCACATCAAAAAAATATATATATGTTTGTCTATGAAGGTTTTGATTGATCCAGGTAAAGTTACCATTTTTTAAATTTCATGCATCATTTTTGTCAAATTGTTAAGTCATCATTGGTTATAAAGTCTCATTGTTTTTAAGTAAAATAACAGCAGAATCATTTTAAGTTTATTCTTATGTAATACACTTTATCATCCATAACGTCAGCAGAAATCTTTATACATCTTGTTTATATATATATATATTTATATATAGGCACTTAACTCCAGGTTGCTCTGGGGGAATTGTCCCTGTAAGTGCACTGGAAGTCGCTTTGGATAAAAGCGTTTGCCAAATGCATAAATGTAAATGTAAATGTCTTTGTGTTTGTTTTTGAGTTGCCATAGATTGCCATGTCTTAAGGTACATTTTAGGTAAAAAAAATGGCAAAAAAGAAACAACTTTCTCTAGAAACTCATCAGTCAATCATTATTTTGAGGATTGAAGGCTATACAATGCTTGAAATTGCAAAAAGGCCAACTGGCTCTAATAAGGACAGAAAGAGATGTGGAAGGCCAGATGTACAACTAAACAAGAGTCTCTAGTTTAAGAAATAGACACCTCACATGTCCTCAGCAGACAGCTTCATTGAATTCTACCCCCTCAACACCAGTTTCATGTACAACATTAAAGAGAAGACTCAGGGGTGCAGGCCTTATGGGAAGAATTGCAAAAAAAAAAGCCACTTTGCAACAGAAAAACAAAAAGAAATTGTTGGAGTGGGCAAAGAAACAGACATTGGACAACAGATAATTGGAAAAGTGTGTTATGGATCTTAACCCCATTGAGTTTTTTGGGATCAGCTACTGTAGACTGTAAGATGAGTGAGAAGTGCTCGACAAGACAGCCGCATCTACTCTTTGAAGTAGTTTAAGAAGTTCTGAATTTTAAAAAAATAAATTGTAATAGTAATTTTTCACATATATGTCCTGACTATACTGTGATCAGTTGAATGCCACATTGGTGAATAAATGTACCAATTTCTTTCCATAAGAGCAAATATGTACATTATTCCAAACTTTTGGCCACCAGTGTGTGTGTGTGTGTGTGTGTGTGTGTGTGTGCAGGCCTTCTGTCCATCTGCTACAGCAGAGGTGTAGGGAATTCCAAAAAGACCATCAGTAGGCCTGGGTTCTGTGCCTTCAGAGTCCCTGACCCTCTACTCAAGATCATTAAGGACCTTCATGATGGTGAGCGGGCCCAGGTAAAACTACGTGGCTGGGAGTCAGATCCATTCCCTGTACAATATGAGGCTGATCTATGCCCGGGTGTGGTCAAGGGATGCTCCCTATTGCTCAACCATGTTGTGTATGCCAATGATCTGGTAATTGCTGCTAACTCAGAGGAGGAGCTGGGGGTGCTGCTGCTGAACCTGGAGCTTGCCACTAAGAGGTGGGGCCTTACCATCAGCCCCACTAAACTAAGCACCTGCCTAGGTACTTTGTGACATCGGACACATCAATTGGTGATAGAGCAGTTGTGGAGAGAGTAGAGAGTTTCCCATTCCTAGGCAATGTGCTCATGACCGGCTCCGGTTTAGCAGCAGATATCTCACTCCGAATCAGTGGAGTGCCGTTATCTTTTCATCGGTTGCATAACGCTGTGTGGAAACTACCTGGTCTATCACTCCGTACAAAGCTTCAGGTCTTTTTGGCCATGTTCATTCCCTTCCTTCTCTATGCTTGCAAAACATGGACCCCATTAATGGAACATCTTCGTTGTTAGAAACATTTAGGCTGGCCTGGCTACGATCCATCCTGGTACCAGCGGTGTCAAGATCGACCTCTGTGGAGGAGGCTCATGAAGGATGCTACTGGGCAGTTGGAGGCAGTCGCTCTCCAACAACAACGGAGGGCGGAGTATCAATGCAATGCACAGCAAGTTGGCACTGTAGGGGGCACAGGTGTTCCATCAACCAGTCATCTCAGTCAGTCGACCCGTGGCATCTGGGTCTGCCCCGTGACCTCCTGCCAGCGGGCTTTCGACACTTCACGTGGGCTTAAGGTGCACATAGGATGGCACAAGCGTTGTGGTCAAAATGGCGGTTGTTTTGTGTGTGTGTATATATTTATATATATTTATATATATATACTGTATATATATATATTAGGGCTGTCAATCGATTCAAACTTTTAATTGAATTAATTACATGGTGTCCAGATTAATTAATTGTGATTAACTGCATTTAATCGCATAGACAAATATTTGCTGAGAAAGCCCCTCATCTAACAATAATTCAATATATAATGATGAAATAATGGTATATAGTTATCTTTAACTATTTAATATAAAAATATATTAAATATATATATGGCTTGTTTAAGGACCCGTTTATTATGAGGGCTTGTTTAAGGACTCATCAATGAACAGCTGCGTCAGACATGATTGTGTAGTGTCTTGGATGTGTTGCGTCATAAACATAACATTTTTAGGTCACTGTGCCAAGTTAAATATAGTTTAATATTTAGAACACATATTGAGATCCCTTAGTTCGAATTTGCGCTCCATCAGGTGTTTTGAATGCAAGAATTTAATGTATGTTTATGTTGTTCTGCTGCTCAAGGGTGTTTTTCTTCCCTATATAAACTGTGCATTGCCACGCAGCTGAAGTTTCACTTACTGCCCTCTTGAGTATACAGGTGGTACTACAAGCTTGCATTTCTCAGGAATCTTCCTGTGGCACGGTGGAGGGCGGGGCCGGGTCATGACTCAATACTCCCGGTCCCATATTAGGCTAATTAAGCCTCCGAGAGGGTTAAAGGCTGATTGCGGACGACGTGCGGGAGAGAGAGATCGTTCACGGACATGTCCGTTGTCTTATGTGTTTGTATTTTGAGTTCCTCATTAAACCTATTATTTTATATGTCAAGCCGGTTTCTCACCTCTTCCTTGCACGTGAAAATGAACTGTTCTTCATTGGTGCCGAAATCCGGGAAGGAAGAGGGATACGCCATAGCGGAGTTCTCGCCACTGCCCAGCGGAGCAGCCATGGCCATCTGCCGGGGGACGGAGGAGCCCAGCTGCCTGGACGCGGAGGAACGGCCGCCGACCGCGAGGGGAGGAGGGGCTCCTGGCCGACCGCCTGGAGCGGTTAGGGCCGCTGCCACGGGTGGGGGTGTCCCCTACTAGCCGCTGGAACGCGGCGGGGTTGGAGACCGCCGACCACGTGCGGGGGGAGGGCTCGCTGCCGACCGCCTGGAGTGGGAGAACCGCTGCCAGGGGTGGGGGGAGACCCCTTCGACTCACCGGGAACGTGGCGGGGCGTTCCGTCCGCCGGGGGCTGAGGACTGCCTCCGATCCGCCCGGAGAGGCGCGGCTGTCATCCTGTAGAGGGCGGAGAAGTGGCTGAAGAACGAGCTATGGCATATCAGAGAACCGGCGAGTAAGTTTTTTTTTTTTTATCTCTCTCCTCTCTCTCTCTCACTGCCGCTCTGCGTTGGCCTTTTCCCTCTTTTTTATTTTGGTGTTTGTGGGAGGGGAGTTACTGCCCAGTGCAGGAATGCCCCCCCCCCCCATTTTTAATTATTGTTGTTTTCCTCCCCTTGCCCCCTCCTTCGTCCAGGTTGATGTGGATGACCCGCCGGCAGACCGCGCATCCCCAGGGGATGTACGTCAGGCCGGGGGTCCCCAGCCTGAAAGAACGGGGGAGGAATGTGGCACGGTGGAGGGCGGGGCCGGGTCATGACTCAACACGCCCGGTCCCGTATTAGACTAATTAAGCCTCCGAGAGGGTTAAAGGCCGATTGCGGACGACGTACGGGAGAGAGAGATTGTTCACGGACATGTCCGTTGTCTTATGTGTTTGTATTTTGAGAAACTCATTAAACCTATTATTTTATATGTCAAGCCGGTTTCTCGCCTCTTCCTTGCCTGTGAAAATGAACTGTTCTACACTTCCATATTATGGTCCGGGGGTATTGCGATTAATGGGGTTAATTTTTTAAATTAATTAATGTGTTAAATCGACAGCCCTAATATACATATATACATACAAAAAGTGTGAACTCTTTAGGATTAGCTTGTTTTTCTGCATTAATTGGTCATAAAATGTGAATTTTATAAAATATCATAATAAACTCTTGGGAATTAATATTTCCCTCAATGATGGCAAGCGGTCCTGGCCCAAAGCAACCCCAAATCATGATGGTCCCTCCACCGTATTTCACCACTGGGATGATGTTTTCATGTTGTATGCGGTGCCCCAAACAATTCAACCTTATTTTCATCAGTCCACAAAACATTTTTCCAGTAGCATTGTGGAATATCAAGGTGGTCTTTGGAAAACTTCAGGCGCACATGGACACCATGCCTGTTTAATGTTTTCCATGTAGTAGACTCATGAACAAAGATGCTAACCAGTTCCAGTGATTCCTTCAAGTCTTTATTTGTCACTTTTTACCTCATTGATCATTCTGCTGTGCACCCTTTGAGTCATCTTGGCTGAACGGCCACTTCTAGGGAGAGTAGCCACAGAACTAAATCATCTCCATTTATAGACAATTTATCAAACTGTGGACAGATGTATATCTAAGCTCTTCGAGATAACTTTGTAAACCTTTCTAGCTTTATGCAAAGCAACAATTTTTGATCGTAGGTCTTCTGATCTCTTTTTTGCGACGCATAGTTCAGATATTTGTTGTGAATAACAAACTCAAATATTTGAGTAGTTCTCTTTTTCTCCCAAATTGGAATGCCCAATTCCCACTACTTAGTAGGTCCTTGTGGTGGTGCAGTTACTTACCTCAATCCGGGTGGTGGAGGACAAGTATCAGTTGCCTCCACTTCTGAGACTGTCAATCCATGCATCTTAGAACATGGCTCGTCATGCATGACATTGCGGAGACTCCGCATGTGGAGGCTCATGCTACTCTCCACGATCCACGCAGAACTTACCACGTGCCCCATTGAGAGTGAGAACCACTAATCCGACCACAAGGAGGATACTCCATGCGACTATACCCTCCCTAGCAACTGGGCCAATTTGGTTGCCCCACGTTTAAGTAGTTCAAACCCACACCTCCAATCTAATTTCATTAATTTAATGCCAGGTTTGCCAACACTTGACTCTCATTAGACTATGGGGTTCACATACTTTTTCCAAATTACACTGTGGAAGTTTTAATGATGTATAAATATGTACAAAAACAATACAATAATTTGTGAGTTATTAGTTCAAACAGATTGTGTTTTTTTTTCATTATTGTAATTTAGACATAAATGCAGGTAATTCCAAAGGGTCCACATAATTTTTCTTGACAGTGTATATCACTAACTTTCATTTGAGCCAAATTAAATATGGCATTTACCCTCACTAATGTCCATGATCACTCTCTAATTTACTGTACACTCTTTAAATAGTAATGTGTAATAAATGGTTAACATACATGTCTGGCAGCGCTCTCCAACATATCCCTCTTTACACACACACAGGTGGTTCCTCCTGTAACCACGGCACACACCTCCATTCAAACAGGGATTTGGCTCGCATCCATCCTGTTCTGCAGAACAAACACACATCTGTATAATAAGATGGGAAATCCTTCATTCTGAGAGGTTGGCTCCCTGCATGAGATACAGTAAGTGTGAAGATTTTTATTTCTCAAATCAAAGTCATGTCAGATTTGAAATCTACATATACAATAACAACAGAGGCTCAGAATCTGAAAAATAAGTTGGAATTCAGGTTGTTTAAATCTTGGTGTTTTCAGCTCATCAAAAACAGGTTGCTTTTTCTTTTTATGGTTATCATATTGTAGCACACGTGTATGCAAGTTTCAGAATTTCAAAGATAATTGCTATAGTACAAGTTACAGGCATACATTTTCCAGTAGATACTCCTAAACCTACTTAAAGCTGCAGAACAATCACCTCAGGTTATATGTTTCCTGATAATGTTACCTATCTCACAGTCCTGTCCAGCATAGCCCAGCTGGCAGTGGCAGAAGTAAGAACCAGGATGATCCTCACATGTTCCTCTGTGCTTACATGGCTCAGAAAGGCATTCATCAATATCTGCCAAAACACACACACACATTCAATATGTTCAATCACATGCAATATGTCCAATCAAACACAAAACTAAGTCAAGGCATGCACGCCGGGGGGGGGGGGGGGGTTGAATGGGGGTTGATGTTGAGCCAAAAGTTGTTGAACTGTCCTTTTCTGCGATTCCATTTTGTGGTCCGTTCTGCATAACGCGGCGGCTCATTTTTAGCTAATCATGGCCCATTCGCAGCCAACCGACCAGCCGGCTCGGTTCTCCCAATGGCCAGTCAACCCCGCATATGGCTGATTTGGAACCCTCTACTGTACATAGGTGGCAACTCTGTTCACCACACAAATAGCTCTCCATCAGAGAAGCACATGAAAGATTCGACACACAATTGATTTCAATACAGGTAATGTGAAAGGAATGATGCAATACTCAAATGAGCATCAATTTGGACATGGCACACACATTTTGGGGAAAAATATAATAGTTTTCTATTATTTTAAACTATTTTTATCTATACCTTTCAGTATTGAATGGATTATAAGTATATCTTGGATTTATTTTTTCACTGAGTTCAACACTGTGCAATTTAGGATTGAATGCTCTATGAAGGATGCATACAAAGCTGCATTTAAATTTTGCCAAAATACGGAATCTGATGAGGCAGCCTAATTAAGTTGCCTAACTTTTAGTAAAGAGTACAAAAGTTGCATAAATATTTTCCATAGAAAAATTCTAAACATTTAAAGACTTAACATGAGCTCCGAGGTTGTTCATCAATGGTATATGTTTTCATTGAAGCCATCATTCTGCGATATTTCAACTAAAAATCGTGTTTGATAGCAGAAGTCCAACCAACAAAGCCTGCAAAACAAGCCCAGGAGCAATTGCCCACTTCCATGATGTACTGTGAATGACTTAATTGAGTATGTCTCTCTTCAACCATTAAACTACTTGTATATTTTTACATATCTGAATATTTTGCAATACATGCAAAATATATTGTTTTTATTCTAATAATAAACAACCAAAAATCAAGTTTTATATTTTCCATAATTTTTAATTTGACTACGTCTGTCAGGATACAGACTCGGAGACAGAGGTAAGTGAATAAGAAAAACGCTTTATTTATAGTGCATGAAGTTCAATGGTGAGTCTTTTCAAGTTTCAGAGGTGAATTCTATGAGGATAACTTAACGTGAAGGATTCAAGGTGAGTAGATCCTCTTCATTTAATCCACAGTCAAACTGACACAGTTCAGTGATACTTGTCCTTTCTCTTTCAAATGTTTCCACCAGTAACGAGACTCAGAAAGAACACAAGGAATTTCAGCGATTTCTGGGAACATCAGAACATGGACATAGAGGTTAGTATCTTTTCAGGTGAGTATACGTTACTTGACTGGTGTAGGTAGAGTAAGAGACTTCTTGAGACTTGTATGCTTCTGTTCCTGTTGGGGACTCGACAAAGACAGATTCTGAATTGGGTGTTTATATGGAACTGAACGTTGATTGGAACAGGTGCAAGTGATTAGAATTCTGGAGAGAGTGATCGTAGTGTGGTGTGAGAAGCAGCACCTGATTGGTTCCTGACACTACCCCCCCCTCCAGAGTCCGCGCCAGCGGACCGTGGACCTCGGCGTCGTGGTGGTCTACCTCTGGGTCGTGGTGCAGGTTTCTGTGGGTGCTGAGCGTGGAATTCAGAGAGCATAGTGGGATCGAGGATGTCTTTCCGAGGTATCCAACACCTCTCCTCTGGTCCATATCCTAACCAATCAATTAAATACTCAAGTTGTCCACCTCGACGTCGAGAGTCCAAAATTTCTTTAACTGAGTAGATGGAGTCTGGTTCCATAGGAGGTATTGGGGAATTTTCTGCTGGAGTTGGTTCTGTAGTGGAACTGGGCACGGCTGGATGGTAAGGTTTCAGGAGGGAAACATGGAATGAGGAATGGATCCGAAGTTGAGCCGGGAGATGAAGTTTATAGGTTACCGGATTGATCTGTCTCTCTATGGGGAATGGTCCGATATACTTGGGGTTTAATTTCCGACAGGGTTGACGTAGACGGATGTCTATGGTAGAAAGCCAGACTAGTTGTCCAGGTTGGTATTCTGGAGTCTGACATCGACGGACATCTGCAAAGTTTTGTTGGCGATTGATTGCTTGTCGAAGGTGTTGATGAGTTTGGTTCCAAATTCTTTCACTCTCTCTGAACCATTTATCTACCGCTGGAATTTCTGAGGGTTCACCGGACCAAGGAAACAATGGAGGTTGATAACCTAAAACACATTGGAAAGGAGTAAGCTGCGTAGATGTCTGTCTGAGAGAATTTTGTGCGTACTCTGCCCAAATCAGATACCGACTCCAGATGTTTTGGTTGGAGTGGCAGAACGTACGCAAGAATCGTCCGACATCTTGGATCTTTCGTTCAGTTTGGCCGTTAGTTTGTGGATGGTACCCTGATGAGAGACTTACTGTAACATTCATTAGAGAGAAGAAGGCACGCCATACCCGGGAGGTGAATTGAGGTCCCCTGTCGGACACGATATCCTCTGGTATACCGAAGTTTCGAAAGACATGTTCCATTAACAGCTCTGCAGTGACAAAGGCGGTGGGAAGATTCTTCAGAGGAATTAATTTACATGCCTTGGAGAAACGATCGATGGCCACGAGGATACAAGTGTTTCCATCTGAAACAGGAAGGTCAGTAACAAAGTCTACCCCGATGTGAGACCAAGGTCTAAGTGGGACAGGAAGAGGCATTAGCTTACCTACTGGTAGATGTCTGGGAACTTTGGACATGGCACAGGGAATACAACCTTGGATAAATGTTGTTATGTCTCTCTGCATATTGGGCCACCAATACTTGAGTTGGAGAGTAGATGTAGTTTTACTTACTCCGGGATGACCTGTGCCTACCGAGGAATGTGCTGATGAAATCAAGGAATTACGGTAATCTTCAGGTACATAAATCTTGTCGGGGGGACATCCTGGGACTCTGGGTTGCCGTCGTGACAGTTCAAGGAGTTGTTCATTGATCTCCCAAAGGATTGGGTTGACAAATAGCTTTTCGGGTAAGATGGGTTCAGGTTCTTCAATTGGATTTTCAGGGGCATGGATACGAGAGAGAGCATCTGCTCTAGTATTCTTTGAACCGGGACGGTATGAAATTGTGAAGTGAAAACGGGTGAAGAAAAGGGCCCATCTAGCCTGACGTGGGTTCAATCTCTTGGCATCTCTTAAATACTGGAGGTTTTTATGATCGGAGAGTACAATAAATGGATGTTTGGCCCCTTCCAGCCAATGTCTCCATTCTTCCAAGGCAAGTTTTACAGCCAAGAGTTCCCGATTTCCGATATCGTAATTGCTTTCTGCAGCTGATAGCTTTCTTGAGAAGAATGCACAGGGTATGGTTTCGAAAGAATTAGCTGAGTATTGGGACAAGATTGCTCCTACTCCTGTAGTGGAGGCGTCTACTTCCACTACGAATACCTTTTCAGGATCTGGGTGATGAAGCAAGGGTGCAGTGGTGAATGCAGCTTTCAGTGACTTAAAGGCTCCTTCTGCTTCTGGGGTCCAAAGAAGTGTCTTGGGTTTTCCCTTTAGCAGTGAGGTTAGAGGAGCAGTCAGCAGGCTGTATTGATGTATAAATCGTCGGTAGAAATTTGCGAAACCTAGGAATCTCTGAAGTTCTTTAACTGAATTGGGAGTTGGCCAGGACAGGATGGTCTCTGTTTTCTGAGTATTCATTTCTACTCCTCTTTCACTGAGGTGAAAACCCAGAAACTCGACACTGGTCTGATGGAACGAACACTTCTCGGCCTTTAGAAAAAGGTGAATTCACTGAGTCTTTGGAGTACCTGAGATACCTGATGTTGATGTTCCACTATGTTTTTGGAGAAAATTAGGATGTCGTCGATATACACTAACACAAATTTTCCCAAGAAATCCCGAAGTACTTCATCCATGAAGCTCTGGAAACCGAAGGGGCGTTTACCAATCCGTACGGCATAACAAGATATTCGTAGTGCCCAGCAGGAGTTATAAATGCCGTCTTCCACTCATCACCCTTTCTAATTCGGATCAGATTGTAGGCGCTCCTTAGGTCCAATTTGGTGAAGACTTTAGCTCCTTTGAGTTGTTCCAGAGCTGAAGGGATAAGTGGTAGTGGGTAACAGAATTTCACTGTAATTTGGTTCAGAGCTCTGTAATCGATACATGGTCTCAGGCCCCCGTCCTTCTTGGGAACAAAAAAGAAACTAGCTGCGGCAGGGGATGTAGACGGGCGGATGTAACCTTGTTGTAGAGCTTCTTCGATGTATTTCCGCATTGAATCTTGTTCAGGGATTGATAATGAATATATTCGACCCTTGGGAATAGATGCTCCAGGTTTCAGATCAATAGCACAATCCCATGGTCGATGGGGAGGTAACTGGGAAGCAGCAACTGGATTAAAAATGTCAGAGAATGAGGAGTAACAAGAGGGAATATTCGTGGACAGGTTTTCCTTTGGACTTTCTATGGATGTTGAGTTAACAGTCATTTCTTTGGTCTTTTGGACACTGGAGGAGTTTGGAGGTGGGGTTTCACTAAGGGAACAATCACAACCCCATCTCTTGATCTTCCCAGTCTGCCAATTGATGGTGGGTTGATGAAGAATTAACCATGGACGACCTAGGATTATATCTGTCTGACTATTCTGCAGAACAAAAGGTTCGAACATTTCCTGGTGTTTGTTCTCAACCCACAACTGGATGGGTTTTATCTGGGAAGTTACATGCCCCTTATTAATCTGCTCACCTGTTACGGCGTAGACGGAGTAGGGCTTGGGGGTGTTGATCTTCCGGAGCTTGAGTTCCTTATAGAGTCGTCCTGAAATGAAATTCCCCGCTGACCCAGAGTCGATGATGGCTGTTACAGATACATAGGTGTTTCGAGATTTCAGGATAACAGGAATCGTGAGGGGTGTGGATATAATAGAACTGTCTTGGACGGAGCTTACCATCAGTCGTTCTGGTCGTATTGGACAGGTAAGTCTAAAATGACCCTTGGCACCACAATACATGCATAATTTCAACTCCTTACGTCGAGAACGTTCAGTCTGGGAAAGTCGAGAGGTGTCAACCTGCATTCTTTCTGATTGATTCTCTGAAGTGGAACTCATGATAACTTGTGGAGTTGTGGAATGACAATACAGATTGTCTTGATAACAATCTTGGGATCGTTGTTGCACACGAATGGCCTGCTGGATAAATTTCTCTATTCCTAAACTGTCATCATAAATCGCCAACTGAAGACGTAAGGCAGGATTCAGTCCACGGCGATAAACTGAGAGGAGCGCTTTTTCGTTCCACCCACTGTTGGAGGCTAGAGTACGAAATTCTAAAGAATACTCAGAAACAGACTTCTTCCCTTGACGTAACTGCAACAACTGATCACCGAAAGAGGAATCTTCAATTGGACGACCGAAAACTTCTCTGAAGTGTTTCACGAAATTCATAACAGACGTTGTCACAGCTGATTCTTTCATCCACAATGTCTCAGCCCATCTTAAAGCTGATCCGGATAATTGCTGGATAATAAATGCCACTTTAGACCGTTCAGTTGGATATAGTTGAGCTTGTTGTTCCAAAGCAAGTGAACATTGTAACAAAAATCCATTGCAATCTTCCGCCCGACCAGAGAATGGCGCTGGACGCGATGGTGGAACAGCGAAGCAAGTAATAGAAGAAGCGGCGTTCATGGAAGTGCTGACTGGTGTTAACAATGGATTTGTCGCGGCAGCGGTGACATGTATGGGGCTTGTAGCAGCGGCGGTAGGTTGTATGAGATTCGTATCCGGCGCTGAAGCTTGTCTGGAAGTCATTTTCTTCACCTCTTTTTTGCTGGTCGAGTCTTCTGTCAGGATACAGACTCGGAGACAGAGGTAAGTGAATAAGAACAACGCTTTATTTATAGTGCATGAAGTTCAATGGTGAGTCTTTTCAAGTTTCAGAGGTGAATTCTATGAGGATAACTTAACGTGAAGGATTCAAGGTGAGTAGATCCTCTTCATTTAATCCACAGTCAAACTGACACAGTTCAGTGATACTTGTCCTTTCTCTTTCAAATGTTTCCACCAGTAACGAGACTCAGAAAGAACACAAGGAATTAGGAAACTTGGATTCAGCAGCGATTTCTGGGAACATCAGAACATGGACATAGAGGTTAGTATCTTTTCAGGTGAGTATACGTTACTTGACTGGTGTAGGTAGAGTAAGAGACTTCTTGAGACTTGTATGCTTCTGTTCCTGTTGGGGACTCGACAAAGACTGATTCTGAATTGGGTGTTTATATGGAACTGAACGTTGATTGGAACAGGTGCAAGTGATTAGAATTCTGGAGAGAGTGATCGTAGTGTGGTGTGAGAAGCAGCACCTGATTGGTTCCTGACACTGTCGTTCACGGTGCTTAATGGTATTGTCGTAAATACCGTGAAAGATGGTAAGTACACAGTCTCATATCAATGTCTTTTTGTCCAATTTTCAAATACTTTTACTTAAAACAAAGTTTGTAATGTTCTGATTCATCTCGGAGCTGGTTGGTTCGGTTCATGGCTTACAACTCCTTTATAGATTTTTTTAAATGCCTAAGCAATAAATGAATGGGGAAAAATACTTCCGGAACCCCCCCAAAAAAGTGGTGGGCACTGTTGCGCTCCACAGGCTTTGCATCAGGTGTGCACCGATGATGCCTTAAAATGCTGCATTGGAGGTAGATCACTAGCTTTTGGAACAGAGCTAATAAGTATAACATCAAAATGTTTATTTATGAGATAAAGAATGAACAAGAAATGTGCAGTGAGCTACCTGTCTGACAGCGCTGGCCAGTGAAACCATCCTCGCACTCACACAGGTAGGAGGCAACCCTGTCATGACAAGTTCCCCCATTCATACATGGCTGAGACAAACACTCATTTATCTCTGAGGAGAAACACATGGTTTAAGTTATTAACATATACTGTATATCACAGCACATACAATCGGAATGCTTCATGAAAACAGAGTGACCCAGCTTTTTTCTAACCTAAGTATTCACACTGAAATTCCAAGAACCAACACTGCATGTTAATAAAGCAGTATCACCAGAGCAAGACTGCTGTATGTCGAGCTATCAGCATGGCTGAGATTTGGCTGAGTTATGCAGGTAATCACTGCTGTGCTGATGGATGGACAATACAGCATGATTGAGAGTTTGATATTGCTTTTATACAACAGATCAACAAACAGGTAAATAAATAAATAAAGTAGGGAAAAACCTAAACAAAACACTGTCCCCCCCCAAAAAAAACACTACTGGAACTACTTTTTTCCACCATGGATTCAGGATCTGCCATTGCTAGTTCGGAAGATGCGCCCAAGTCTTTAATTTCGAAAACTTCTCATTAGCACAAGTAACAAAAGCTTGGGCTTTTTCTAACAAGTTATTGGAGAAACAAGGATGTGTGTGTGTGTGTGTGTGTGTGTGTGTGTGAGAGAGAGAGAGAGAGAGAGAGAGAGAGAGAGACTGAGAGTGTGATTACCATGTAGTGATGAACAGTAATGCTGCAGTAGTTAGTTTAACTCTTTTTCTCAGCGGTAGTGTAATAGTAATCCACTCCGATCATGGAGTGATGCTGCCATACATGCTATCGGAATTATCCTACAAGTATTTTACTCACATTCAAGTGTTTTGTTGTTGGAGAGAAAACATTGAGGATGTCAGTTTATTATTTTGACACAGACACAGAAAGCTATCTCTCCTCCTCCATGTTGAAAGTTTGTCTCCTCACAACTTTGAAACTTGTATCAGGTGCCCTGAGCGTGTTTGATTCTTTTGTGTGTTGCGACTCTTTATCTGTTCTAAGTCTTAATACTGAAGCTGTTAGCTGAAATCTATTTCTCAGCTATTGTGTAGCAATCTGAGCAATCATGGAGTGAGAGACGATTCCAGATTACCTCAAAGACATTTTCTCACTGACTGATGACACAGCGAGACCACACAATTATTTTGCGTTCAAGAGCTCTGAACTGTATACCAGGCTACTACAAGGCCTGAAATCTTTCTGGTATAACCTCAACAGCCAATTTAACAAATATTATGTAACTTGGTTTCCAACTACAATTTATTTTAGAGTTTATTTTCTCCTTGTTTGTCATACAATAGACTCTTCTTCCCAGCATTCCAAACCAACCATTTTTGAAAGTCAGTTTCAGGGTGGCAAGGTTGATGCCTATTGATTGAACTTAGGCAACGAGGGTTTTGAATATACAGTAAGCTTCCACTAACCTTCACAGACAGGAGGCTGGCTCCAAGACCCCTGGCTGCTGCAAATGCTCTGGGTGGCCCTGGGGAGGGGAGTGTAGCCTGGGTGGCATGCATAAAGAGCTGTGGAGCCTGAGGTAGTGGTGGAATATTGCACTTCTGCATGCTTGACTTTAACAGGGGGGCCACAGTCCAAATCTGCAGTGTGCACAAAGTAAACAGAGAATGTGTCATTTACAGGCAATGAAAGAAGCCCTCTTTATTACAAATTAATCATGTTTTTCCCTTTTAATGTATCATCAATCATTTGCAGTGATTCAGGTTTATTAATAAACAGAAACACCAATTCTAATATAAGAATGTTTACTTAGTTTTGAAGTTATTTGCCATCATTACAACAAAAAATACAAGAAAACACTGAAGCAGCTCATGTAATTCATCCAACCAAAGCACCCAAAAAGGAATGCAACTTGCATTAATGAAGTTCAGTCACAAGTGGAGAACTTAAAACATTTGCACCAACATAATTGGCAAAAATTAATATGACCAATCTGAATAATCTGGCCCAGTACATCTGTTAATAAACATAAGGTTTCTAATCATAACCACATTTTTACAACACTTACAGAGGAACCCCACTGACAAAGCTATATAACCATATTGCTGCATTAAAAAAAACTATCAAACACTATGAAGCAAAACACAGTGAGCAGAGGCAGCAAAAGATATGTCTCTTTCTCCTTTTCAAAATAAATTATTGCTTTTCCTTAAAACATAAAGAACCAACCGGTCTCACTTTACCTAATCCACATGGCCACATTTACAGCCATGAGCAGATCCATAAATAGAGAGAGAAGCTGTAAAAACATTCTTATTGTGAAATGTTTTAGGTGACAAGGGGATGGTATTTCAAACTATCATGGAACAGCAGGAAACAAATTTAACCCCACCTCATGGAAAACCTTGTAGAACCAGCAGTAACACGGGGACCTGACACAGCAGAGTTATAACCTCAGTTCAGAGAAAGTATCAAATGCACTGAGGACTTTATCCAGCTTAATCTCTGGGGAGGTGAGACACAACCCCGCTCTACAGCAGGAACTGGCACCTGCTGCTTCTTCCTGGCACCATCCGAATGAAGATGGATGACTGCTGTTCTCCTCCTAACATGCCTATCAATTACACCTAAATGAATGAATAGTGACCACCGTAAAGTGAAAGAGCTTGTGCACCTGATTCCTGTTGTGTTAGCGAACAGCTCAGTGTAACTAATGTGAGGTGAAAAAAGAGTTTGATTACCTTCCAAAGCCGGATTGGATCCCCTGTTGATCTCGCAGTGTCTTCCTATGAAGGATGGGGAGCACTCACATTTGTATTTACCAATGTAGTGGAAACAAGTTCCCCCATTCAGACAGGGACTGGAAGCACAAGGGTCCGGCTTTCCTAAACAAAAAGCATTGGATGGTTAAAAGAGTTTAATGCTCATGTGTTTATGCTTATATATTGTGCGTTTGCACATGTACTCTTAAGGGGTTAAAAAGAAAATAGAATTATGTGTGTGCGCCTCTGTACAAGGTCAACATGTGTGAGAAATCATTGATCATTACAGTAGCACGAGAAAGAGAGAAACAGCTTTCCATGCATGTGCCAGGTTAAGTTGTTTTTTCCTACATATGAGGAATCCAAGAGTTGAACAAACTCCAGCAAATTGGATCGTTTCACAAGGCCAAGCAGTTGCACAACTTTAATGTGGGACAAAGTTGGGATAATGAAAATCCAGAGATGAAAAGCCTCTTGGCTTTTGAATAACTGCTTTCTTTACAGGGTTTTATGGCACTCTATGTGCGGAAATGCCATTTTCCAAACATGAAGAAAAGAAGATTAGACTCTTATTCCATTTGACCAGAAAAGTGCAGAGGAAGGGTGAATGAGGACTGTGACATCCCCTAGTTGCTCACTGCTGGCTAAGAATTTAATATGCTTGCACTCTTAACTTACACTTGTCAGATAACAAGCCTCTTTGTATCAAAGACATTGTTTGAATAAATAATACTAATACATTGACTAATACAGTAACATTTTAATATTTAAATTTATTCAGTAACAAAAAAGATGATTGCAAAAGTTTATCTGTAGCTAGCTACACATGTCATATAAACAGAGAACAACACTGATTAACTGAATCAAGTATTCATAAGACCTTGTGATGGGACCTACTTGTTCCTCATTGTTTTTTGGAACCTAGACAACTTTAATATTGTATAATTGCAATATAATACATAATAATAATAATAATGTTATTATTACTACATTAAGATTTTACATTTTTATTATACAAGTAATATTTCTCTGATTGTTTCTTAATGTTGAAATGCCATGGGATCTGGTTAGACCCTCAAAATGCTCTCCTCTTCTGCCATAGGGTTGTTTTAGATTTGTATAGTAAGTTGTTGTAGCCAATTAAAGTAAATTTTGAGTACTGTAAATATAACAAGCTCAGCACACATTACCAAACTGAATCGAATGCAACACATCTGTTATTCTGTGCACAAGATGAAATTCGTGGAACAAGCCCAGAACCGCTTAGCGTGTGCTCAGAATTGAGCAGTGCATGAGCAATGCATGTGGACTGTTTGATTAAATTACAGCCCTTTGTGGTTTAATAGTCAAATAAGGTCTAATTTTGATGGATCATTCAGCCCTACACAATGTAATAGAAAGACGTGTTGTTTTTGTGGAATTTTTAGGCACGCGCTCTTTTTATCTCATCACATTCAATTCAGCATGCTAGTTCACGACTTGTATCATTCTTTTGTTGCAGTGCTGGAGATTTACTTATTGTGTTGAAAAGACAGGCTTCAATATTCATTAAAACATCTCCTTTTTTGTATGAAATTTTGATAGAATTAAAAATTTTTGGTGAAGTATGGGTGAACAACATTTTTGACACTAAATACTCACCCACTTCGCAGTGTTTCCCCGTAAAGCGGTAGGGACACACGCACCGGTAGGTGTCAGCTTCTTCTTTACAAGAGCCTCCATTACGACAGGGACTAGAGGCACAGATACTTATTCTGACTGAGGGGAAAAAAAGAAATAAATCAAAGCTGTATGTACCTGCAAAAAGGCAAAATGGCAGCTGAAAGGATATGTGGTGCATTACACACCATGATATAAATGATTCCTTTTGATGTAAGCATGCAAAGACAATATATGAACAAGGATGGCCAATCTAACATACCTCTTTCGCAATGCTTGCCTCTGAAACCATGCTTGCACTCACAGATGTAGCCTCCGTCTCGCTCATAGCAATACCCTCCATTCTGACACGGTGAGGAATCGCAGGCTGATCGGGGCTGTACTGAAAAACACACACACCAACTTCACCACGTTCCCTCACACCAGGTGATTGTTTTCACCGCTCACTAATAACTTTTATTTGCGTGTGCTGGAATTATTTTATTTAAATGCACACCGCAGCATAGATCCTCTGTGTATTTTAATGGCCTAGTTGAAACATTACCTTCATGTTATGTCAACATATAAATAAATCTTTCTTTTCTCATTTCCTCAACATAACATCTGCATTGCTTTGGCAACATTTGACATCCTGACAACCTGGCACAGTATTTGCTTATTTGTCATGGAGACTGTGTGCAGGACATGACCCTCCCTTTACGGCTGTCAAGGGCTCTTACCATATGGGTAGAAGTCCTTGTGGTCAAAGTCGGCACCGGTTTGGCAGGTGCAGAGGTATGTGCCACCGTACTCTAAACATGGGCCTCCATCAGGACACGGTCTGCCGTTAATACAGGGTGTTTGTGTTACCTCTAAGGAGTGAAATATATTGTTCATGAATTTATAAATTAATTGTAAAATACAAATTTACCAATATTCATTGTGAAACACTATTGTGTTAGAAAGAAAAATAGTTGTGCATATTCTTGAGATGGATACAGTTTTGTTAGGTGACCAATACAGCATAGCAGCATTGACCTTTACTTTACAACTGATATTGTTGAATCTGACTGATGTCTTTAGCAACACCATATTTATCACTTTTAACCAAGTTTTGAGGAGACTTTTACCAGGGGTGTAAAATGCATCGATGCATCGTGGCGCATTGATCTGTCAAAAATGTTTTCTAATGCATCGATTACAGAATGTATTAATCGATAATCATTACCATATTAATAACGAATGTGGCTGTCTCATATTACACAAGCCTTTTCGAAATTGAAGGGAAAGAAAGCGCACTTTGAAATAAAAAAAGATTATGGTGCTGAGTTCACCCCGCAAAGATAAAATGGATGGATGGATTGATGGTATTGATGCTGACAAGTTGAGCATCGTTCACACCACCAGCAACTTTGTAGCTTGCTGTTGCTAGACTCTGCAATCTGTCGCTAGTGCACGTTCTTAAGTCAGCCACTGGCGATTGGTGGGCATTCCCAGTGCTAGATGCCTAGGAAACGTAATTAGCCAATGTCGCGCCATGTTGTCAACAATGTTAATATTGAAAAGGTAATATTACATGTTCTTCAATGCAGTAATTAAACTTACTGGGAATACCCACAATCCCTGACTCATATTTCCTCTCATAATTTTAAAAAAATACATCCCTGTATGAAGCCAGAGACATATCAAATAAAACATTCATTTAAAAATTAATAAAACGAAAATAAATTTTAACTTAATTTTCCCATCTCAACATTCCACTCCACTGACAGCAGATGGGTGACGTAAGCTCCACTTTATTGTCTCTCATCGGTAGTTGCTTGCAACTGTCGCTCGTCATTTGCATAAATTTGAAATGTCCTCAACTGGCGATCTCTGTCGCCAATGGCAGCTCATGTCACTGGAAGTCGCAGTGCTCTCATTGAAAATTAATGGGATTGTGTCGTTTGCGGTTTGAAAAGGGCTTTATACTTTCTCTGTCATTATTCAAAAAGTTTTTCATTCAGCTGGCCATTTAAAGTTCATTGTTGTTCCTTTCTTCCCCGATTATGATATATTATGTTAATATTACTTTCGTATCTCCATAAAATTTGTAATTTCCCAATAAATGAATAGTTCCAAAATAATCAAATTGGATCAAATCTAATCATGTCCAAAATTCAGATTTAAAGATGCATTGTAATCATTAGGTAAAGAATCATAATTGAATCGAATAATTGTCCGAGCAAATCGTTACACGCCTACCTTTTACACATGGAAAAATAAAGGAGATGGCATCCCTCTAAATAAAGATCAGCAAACCAGTATAAGAGTCTAACCAACAAACTACATGAGAATAAAAATGGACAGCCCAAACTTTGGTTTGGTTGAGAAAAACAGAATTTATAAAAGTGTTTTCCTTTGCAGTTAATACATACCAAACTGACAATAGAGTCCAGTGAAGCCTGTCGGACATTCGCAGGTGCCATTCACATCAGCACAAACACCTCCGTTCTGACAGGGACACTCCTCTGTATGGATTTGAATGTGAAGTAGAGAGAAAGAGACAGACTGTAATAGTTGCGTATGCTCTTGTTGTTAGTTGGAAAGAGGTCAACGTAGTTTTTACTGTGCTGAAGTAAACATTCTAACCATTCTCAAATATGCTGCTCTTTCTTCACATCAGTCAAATTGGCATGCAGTGTAAATACAGAGGAAGCACATGTGTGGGAATGTTACAATCTGTGTGTGTGTGTGTGTGTGTGTGTGTGTGTGTGTGTGTGTGTGTGTGTGTGTTTAGCACTGTGGAGGGATTTTTTGTACATTATTAACTTTTTCATGGGTCAGTCTTTCCCACAACTTTTCCCACACACTTCATAGTGTGCAGCATGATCGTAAGTAGGTATTCAGTATGGCTTAGCTGTACAAATTGGAAGTTTTTATTTTCCTCTTTCCCCAGTAATTGCAGCAGCGGATCAAAGTAAATGGCTGTATCACTGCTAAATTGCTTCCTTTTGAAGTCCAGGGGGCTTCCGTGAGGGTGTTATTTTTCTGATAATATGGAACATGTTTTTGATAAACATGTGTTACCCTGAGGGCAATTAATAGATTGTTAATTTGTTGTCTATAAGGTCGGCGTCTTTCATCTCTGTGCCCTATTAGACACTCCTGGGTTCTGCCTGTGAGCTGCTACCTCCTCTTCCTTGGAGTACCGCATTACTTTTTCCATTACACTTTCCAAGTCGGTCAGGCAGGAAGGTATTCTGGAGATTTAAGAGAGTCTATATAGGCGTTGATAGTTATTTCAGCTCAAGGGTGAGGAGTAGTGTGAATTTGCCATTGCTCACATACTCTTGCATGAGTGCAATTAAACCAAGGGAGGGGGACAAAGTGTGCAGTTGACACAGTGACCCTGGGAGCAGACTTTGCCTTTCATTAGAAAAATGCATTTACCTTTGCAAAAGCATGTAAAAACAAACACAAAGGTATACACAGTGTGAAATCACAACATTGACCAAAGGAGGAAAGTCAGCACAGTAATATGACAGGTGAACGTATTATGTGATGTGGTGTTGACATTATGCAATCAGAATCTCCTTCATTGAGGATGGGAATGTAGTACATCATATCATCTTCATAGCCCCAGCAATTGGAGATTTGTGGTTGGATGTCAGCACTTCCAAGACATCTCACCTGCTTTGTTGCAGTGGAAGTGAATTCCAAACATTAGGATTGTCTCATAAAAGAGAGGCCCTTTTAAGTCTAGACAGGAGCCCTTCCTCTTGTTGGTGAAGTAGTAAAAAGTGCCATGAAGCAATTATTTACAACATCAAGCGACTTGCTGCAAGGTCTGAGCAGTAAACTGGGTGAGGTTGTGTAGGTTTAGATAATTATGCTCATCCATCACAGCTGCATGGTCTTCTCAGGCAGCATTCCAAATTCCTGTGGGATGGTGCTGTCTGCCTCACTCTCCTCTGTGCCATGTTCCTGCCCAACAGCCTGAGGAGAGTTGCTGCTGTGGATAAAAAGGCTCAGAGTACTGTACCTTCACAATTGTCACCGTAGTAGCCGGGGATGCAGGTGCAGTTATAGTTTCCAGGGCCAATGTACTTGCAGATTTGATGCTTTTCACATCTATCCCCATCACATGGAGCTTCAAGTCAAATATACAGTTTATTTGGTCTTTAAAGAAACAAAAAAGTTATTTTAGAAAAGCTTAACAACAACTCGAAGGACATTTATTTACCTGTCTGATTTGCAGCATCAGTAGTAGAGGACTTTTCAATGACAACCAACTCTGTGTTAGGGGAAAATATAGTAGATAGTACAGATATTACAAAGGCAGATTTTCACTTTTTCAATTTCTTTGTTTTGGCCTTTGAAGGAAAGTGATACAGGAAGCCAAATAATAAAAAAAGAAAAATAAGTGGATGGCTGTGTAAACATCTTCTATAATTACAATTTTCCCATTGCAAAGGGAAACAAAGGCCAGATAATGTTGTGGCTGGCATTTAGAAAATCACAGAAGAGGGTTGGGGAGTTGAACTTGCCCACCTGTTTCACAATGGATTCCAGTGAAGTTTGCTGTACAGGTGCATGTGTAGTTATTCACCAGGTCTTCACACACACCTCCATTCAAACATGGCATGGATGCACATTCAATCATGTCTGGATTTAAAAACAAAGGATTCATTTATCAGTGCAGACACTTTGAGAAAGGCATTACGTGGAAAAGCTTCATTTTTACTATGTGTTAGGATGTATGAAAGTTCATGCAAGTGTACGGTTTTGTTGAACAGGTGTCTAGTATTAACAGTAATCTGGTCTTATATAGAAACAAGGGTTCAAGATGGGCAAAAGCCAGTAGTTTAGTTTCCAGAGTACTTCCTAGCTGCGCTTGTGTTTCATCAATAACATCTACTGTGAAATGTCCAATTTGATAAGCAGGGCAGTCATGTCAGTGATGTTTCTCAAAAAGACAGATCAAGGACTGCTCAGAGAGCTCTGAATATTTGGAACATAAAACTGGACCCCAAATGAAAGAATGGGGTGGGGGGTAACTGACAATATAATTCCATTCACAGTTAGCCTGTGATTAACAGTATCATCAGTCGGCCTAATGTGGAAAAAACGAAAGGCTCCCTGGGGAAAGCCCAGCCCTTTCAGTGACACTCACAAGAGCCACACTCACCAGACTCGCATAGGAGCCCTGTGTAACCTGCCTGGCATTCACAGGTGAAGTTGCCCACACCCTGTATGCACCGTGCTCCATTGAGGCATGGGGTTTCTTGGCACTCGTCTATGTCTGCAGTCAATACACACATATACACACACTGAATATTTATTCAGCTGATTAATATATCCTCCACACAGTTCCCCTCACTCTGAAAGTATGCACTTCTGGCTGTGAAAGGTATTAGAGGTTTGATACATCTCTGCAAGCTGTACTGTGAGCAGAGCATCAGGGGAGGAGAGGAGGACAAGGTCACTGAAGAGAGAGGCCACAGCACAAAAAAAGTGTAACTTCTTAGCTATTTTTACTCACCTGACCCAAATTAATGTAAGGCTTATTTTATTTTTGTTTATTGGAATGTTTTGAAACATTAAGCAGATTTTACCTGTCTCACATGTTGTCCCTGTAAATCCCACGAGACACAGGCATGTGAAGAAGTTGATATTGTCCACACATGTGCCCCCATTCTGACAAGGATATGAGGAGCACTCATCAACCTCTACCCAGACACATAAAAGAACAACAAACCATTAGATATGACTTGTAACTCTTATTAGAAGTGCACACAGGAATGAAAACATGATGGAATCCTAAAGTGGAGGGGGTTGCAAGAAAAGGTAATGATATGACCACAGCTAAATGTTGGTCTGGATCTAATATATGTGTATTACATACAGATGAACTGGTGATGAATAACATGGAGGATGAGTAAAAAGCTGTAAGGGATGGAAAGATGTCATCATTCCTTTACCTATATGGCACCTGCGTCCAGTGAAGCCAGCCAGACACGAGCAAGTGAAAGAGGGATTGCCAGTGATGCAGTCGTCAATGCAGCGGCCACCATTTAGACAAGGCCTCAAGTTAGGGCAGACAATGGCTGAGGAGGACAATAGAAAAGAGAGGTTACAGTTATCATACTGTGTGGATTTTCCTGTTTCCAGAAATATAGGTCAAGGTCAAGTTTATTTATATAGCACCTTAAAAGCACCATGAGTGCTAACCAAGGTGCTGTACAACAGTCATAAAATAACACATCCACTTACAATAAAAAACATTAAATGAAATAAGAAAAAAGAAAATATCAACATAATACAATGCGTCACCAGACAGGAGAGAAAAAATAGTAATACTTAATATTAAATAATAATTGTACTAATGGTGAAAACAAGTTATGAATAAGCCTGAGAAAAAAGTATGTTTTAAGAGATTATTTAATTATAGATAGAGTAGTGGATGTTCTAATAAAAAGAGGTAGGGTGTTCCAAAGCTTTGGAGCCCGAACTGAAAAGGCCCTATCACCTTTGTTTTTAAGCGTGACTTTGGAACAGTCAATAGCAGCTGAGAGGAGGATCTTAGCATTCTCTGAGAAGAGTAGGGACGAAGAAGATCTGAAATATAAGCATGAGCAAGTCCATGCAGTGCTTTAAATACAAATACTAAAATCTTAAAATCAACTCTGAATTGAACAGGTAACCAATGCAGTGATGCTAACACAGGCATAATATGCTCCCTCTTTTTTGTCCCAGACAAAAATCGGCTGCGGCATTCTGTACCAGCTGTAGACGCGAGAGTGAGAACTGGTTTATTCCGGCATACAGAGCATTACAGTATTCCTGCCTGGTTGAGATAAATACGTGAATGACGGTCTCCAAATCATTGAAAGTAAGAATACTTTTAAGCTTGCGAAGCCCCTTTAGCTGAAAAAAAAGCTAAATATATATTTTTTCTTTAGGGGTTTACCTGAGTCATTGCAGCTGCCGACTTGCACCTGAGCATCATCAATACGAAACACCCAACGGCCAGGATAGCCCACATTCGTTGTGGTCTCAACCTCTACAATATCGTCTGTTCGAGAGCCTGGAATGTTGAAATAGCGCCTCCCATCGCCAGCATTAAAACCTGCCTAGGAAGAGAGGGGAAAGGGAGGACAGTTCTCTCAGAGTGGTTTCTTTTCACATTCATGTAAAAATAAGTAATGAACTGGCTGTTTGTCTGACAGTTTAAATAATACAGGTCTCAGAGGACATTTGGAAACACAGGTGTATGGTTCAGAGCAGAATTTTTAATTCATTCATAATTAAAATCCATAATGGTGGTGTTGAAAAGTAAAGGCAATGACCTTACCTGTGCAGCTATGCCCCCCAGGCCTGCTAGATCACCACCACTGGTAACATGCATCCCTGTTGTCCAGGTAATATTGTGGTACTGGAAGATGGTGAAGGAGAGCTCACCATCTGTAATAAGCACTACTTGGAATGTATTCACCTTTAGAAGAAAACAGAAGGCAAGTCACAATCTCAACCACCAATATGCAGTGTTCACTATTACCATTTATATTGTCTTCTAAAGTAGTATTAATAATACAGTTATACAAAATGCAGTTTTGGTTATGTCAGTTTTAAGATTGTGAAGCGGTTACCGGAGTGATTGAGCTGCCACCAAAAAATGTGACTTGGTACCAGGTAGCAATTAGCACCCATGTGGTGACAAACATAGGAAACTCTGGGAAGTACTGGCTAATGTCTGCAGTTGCTCTCCTCAGGATAGCAGGATCTTTGCTTTCCCTATAAAATACTTTTCCTGCCAATCGATTGTCTACATCTGCCCAGAATGGAGCCACCACCCTTCGGTCTCCAGCAATTGGGAATGCCACAGGGGTGAACTGGGACACCTCCCTCAGGAATGACACCAGGCCATTATTGTTGACCTAGAGGACAGAACAAGAGCAAGAAAATGCTCAAAGTTAGCAGAGTCAGCTTCATTCATCTCACCTCTGGCACTCATTCCCAGATTCCATTGCTGAAGCTTTACCACACCATGAGCAGCATGTTTGGACATTCTTTTTCTGAGTTGCGCAAATAACATATTTCATCTCCATGAAATTCTTTCCACACTAGTGTTTACCTGACAACACAGAATGGGCTGGTTTATTCAGAAGAACTGCAGAGCCAAGAAACTATAGACCAACAGAAATCAAATAAAAAGCAAAATTATGCAGAAAAGTGATTTTTCAAGGATTTATCAAGCAGGAGGACTACATCCATCAAAAAACTCAGTTTCTTGTGGTGCCTCCTACAGTAGATTATATTGCGAAAGGCCTGTGTGCAGACCGTGACCTTTGTGAGGAACTCTCTGGAACAGTAATCTGATGTATGTTATGATGTTTTGGAATATGCTGACTAGGAGATAAAGGGAGTCAGGCTGAGGAGTGCAGCAGTGTGTTGACACTCTACAGTAAGCAGTAGCATTGCAGGATGAAAGAGTGAGTCAGGCTCCTGTGGCGGATATATCTATTTCCATCAGGGAACAGACAGCTGCCTTGTACTGCCAGACATTCATGTTTTGCAGCTGTGAAAACCAAAGCTCTTTTTGACACCGACACACCTGCCCTGGCTCCTGTCCACTGTCAGATCAAAAAGTGGTTTTAGAGGGTTAGGACTTAATACTGTCTCTAAAGTAACCACAGAGCCCAACATTGGCTCTGCTGACCACTGGCTTTGCTCAGGTGACTGAGTTTGCAGTGATTAATGTCCAGCTAGGCTGACATATAAGTTGCCACTCTTTCCTGTAACATTGAACACTAGATGACAAATTGCTTGTTTTGTTCCTCATTTGTGAGTCACTTTGGATAAAAACGTCTGCTAAATCAGGGGTTCCCAAACTTTTCAGCCCACGACCCCCAAAATAAAGGTGCGAGTGACTCGCGACCCCTACTATCCTCGGAGGTGGTTAAAGTATACAAACATTGCGTGAAACTGTGCACACGCACTAATAGGCATACTTACAACACAAAAGAACACAACAGTCAAAACAACCATTATATTATTTTATATTAAATATTAACATCACCTAATGAGATTTGGACACAATGCCGTTGCGCACAACTGCGCACACGCACAAATAGGCCTATCTAAACACGAGCATGTTTACAACAAAAATGAGCACAACAATCAAACAACTATAATATTGTTTTATAGTCATTTACTCATTACTTTTATTTAAATAGTAACATCACCTAATGAGATGGATGGGCACAATGCTTGGAGCACAGCAAGTCCATTCTTGGTTTAATTTTGGAGACCGCCACTCGGAGTTCATCCTCTACATTCAGTCGCGATCTGTATTTATTTTTAATGTACGTGAGTGCCGAGAAAGTCTTTTCGCACAAGTAGGTAGTGCCAAACGGCATCAGTACATCCATAGCGGCCTTGGATAGCTGTGGGTATTCCCTCTCGACAGAAATCCAAAACTCAGCCAGCGTCTTGGAATTAAACGCTGTCTTTAAGGTTCGGTCGCTTGACAGTTCAACCAATGCGTCCTCCAGGTCGGATGTCAGATGACAGGGCTTGAAGGTGGGTAGTGATAGACTTCATCACTATGTTAACACTCAATGAATTCGTCCAGCTCAGAAAACATGTCAATTCTACCCATTTCAACTCGCTCAGTCCAGCGCTCAAGTTTTCTCGTGAATGCGTAGATTTTATCATTCAGTGACATGATGCTTGTGTTTTCACCTTGCAATGACATATTAAGGCCATTCAGTTTTTCAAATATGCAAGACAAATACGCTAGCCTTGTTAATCAGTCAGGATCAGTGAGGTGGTCAGCGAGCTGGGACCCAATGCTCCATCAGAAATAAGCGCACTTCTTCCCGCAGCTCAAACCGGCGGCTGAGCACATTCCCTCGCGAAAGCCACCTGACTTCTGTGTGGGACAGCAAGCACTCATGCTCCGATCCCAGTTCGTGACAGAGAGTGGCAAACAGCTTGATATTGAGTGGACGCGCTTTTATGTAGTTGACAATTTTTTAATCGCAATCTCAAGAACACGTTTAAGTTCTGGGTCAAGTGTTTTGCTCGCAAGAGCTTCTCTGTGTATATGTGCGTGAAATTTATGTGAGGCGCCACTTGCAAGATTCTTGCTTTAAGACCTTTCTTTTTCCCCAGCATCGCTCCAGCACCATCTGTACACACACCGATGCACTCACCCCAAGACAGTCCCTCTTCTTTTAGTTTGTTGTCAAGTTTTGTGAAAATGTCCTCGCCTGTGCACGTTCCCTCCAGCGCGGTGCAAAACAGAATGTCCTCGTTAAGTTTTCCGTCAAAACTGTATCTGACGAAAATGAAAAGGCTGATGGCTTTTTTTATTTGCATGTTTTTTATTTTTTATTTAACAACTATTTTTGTATTTTTTTTACAATTATGGATACAATATGCTATTTCTAATCGTTATATATATATATATATATTTTTATTTCTGGAAATCATCTCGCGACCCCAACCCCCCCCCCCCCCCCCAAACACAAAAAAGAGAGAGAGAAAATTAAAAAAAAAAAAAAACATTTTCTATTTCCTTGCAAAATATGAATTTACTATGTTGTCTGATTTCTCTTAGCTTTTGAAATACTATCAATAACAATTCTACATGCCATGTATATCAGTTAATCATAGTACAGAGCAACAGAGCTAGAATAAAAAGTGCACCTAAAAAGAAGCAATGTGCACCTGCAAAATCGCACTTCTCTCCAGGCGTTCACTCGCCAATGCCAATTACCAGGTCCCCTTATTGTACCACAAAATTGGACAGAGGCAACAGCATCAAACGCAATGTTAGATGCATAGCATTTCTTCTCCCCTCCCCGTGTGTATGGAAACCATAATTCGGAGGCCATTGCTGTAAAAAACTGTAGAGGAAGTTTTGTTTGGCCTGACACCGGTGCTTGGTTAATTGGCCAAATGCAGTCTTCCCCTCTCTGTATCAGCATGCTGTGGCAAGAGTGTGGTTAACATTGAGAAATAGAGTGCAGCCTGCAGGGCCACAACTCTCCGGTCATTTAAAGGAGCACTATGAGATCAGGAGAATGAGAAGACAAAAGAGGGAAGCTGGAGAGTTGGAAAAGATGGAAGGGTGGAAAGCGCAGGCACAGTTCACTGACCAATACAAACTATTGACAGGAACCAAAGTGTGATTAAGAGTGAATGTTTCACAGATGACCAAAACACTTGAGAATTAGCCGCAGTATTAAACTTGCATGGTAATGATATAAGCAGCAAACTGGGAAAGGAAAGTTCTACAGCCAATAAGCAGAGCAGTGTTTTGACCAGTGCATGTAGTGGAAAATAGTAGCAGGAGTGTGCATGGGAAATTAATGGAAATTGCTTAAATTGCTGCTAAATTAGCAGTGAAAATATCACTAAACACTACATTAGTGATTATTCTATGGTGCTGTAATATGTGCTTGCATTCATTCTGATCATTAGTAGCATATGGAAAAGGTTAAAATTGCTGCTTTTCCTCTATGTCCTGGTATCTTATTAAATATAGGATAGAGTAATTGGATGTAACAACAGAATAAAGTGATGAAAAGAAAACCTAGCTTTATTCAAACAGGTAGATTATCTGGGATGTGAACTTCAGACAGATGAGATCACAGAACTGGAAAATAGCTTTGAGATGGAGGTGGATCTAATCTGTGGTAACATACCATCATCCATCACAGCTCTAATAATTGCAAGTTTATAAACCAAATGAGGATGTGGTTAATCTCTTACCCTTTATATTAGTTTATATCAATATCTTTCTAGGTCTACATTGTACCATTTACTCTCAGATACTGTATATACCCACCCGATATATCACAAGTTTTCATAGGGCAGTTTTCTTTGGAGGTAAGTAATTTTGAGACTAAAATAAACATTCACCTGGAAAAGCCATGCCAAAACAAATCCTTCCATAAAGAGGTGCCCAAAGATCAGCTTGGCAAAACATTTTTACTTGCTCTTCCCTAGTAATTTGAGGAATATGTTGAAGTGTATGTGCTTGTGTGATTGACCTTTTTTTCCTTGCTCCACACCCTTGTTCAGCTCTGGTGCGTTTCTTTATCATGACTGGCATTCCACAGAGCGCCAAGCCATGACCCTTTGTATGGCACTGGGCTCATTCATATCTTATAATAATATACAAAGATTTTTACCATTCTTGGATAAATAAGTTATGGCAAGTAGAGAAAATTCATTTTAGTTGTTGCCCCTATTGAATTGGGTCCAAATATTAGCTTAAAGCCTAATGTAACATATGACTTATCTTGACATAAAGCATTACATGCTAAGCTCCTAACAAAATCACACATATGTTCTCAAACACTTAGATAATATTTGTGCTACTTAAGAGAAAAGCAGGAGTAGAAGAGGAGCAAAGAGAAAGAGATAACGAGGAAAAATCCCTCAAATTTGAAGATTCCCTTGAAGATGTAGTTATGCAAACGTGTTGAAGTGCTGAGGATGAGCTTTAGCAGATGTGCTCTCAGTGAGCCATGAAACCTCAAATCTTTGTGTCCCCTTCATTTTAACTCCTCTAATTTGACTCAACTGTTGGTTGAATTTTAAACAAACAATTATAAACATCCTTTTTATATCCTCTCATGCTAACAACCTGTTGGGATGTATTGTTTTCTTAACTTGAGCTGCCCAAAAATCATCCATTGTGTTCTGTTCTCTATACAAACCAACAAAAGTTTTCATTCACATTGATTAAAAACTTTGTTTTTTACGCTTTGAAAGTCCAATTTGTGTTTTCCTTTCAAGCCTTAGATCTTCTAGCCTCTCTGCTCTTCATCCCAGCTATTCGTAAGGTTAGTTATTTGAGGGCCTGTGTTGTTTGGCTTCCCTGAGACACTTTGCAGATGCATCTGTGTTCTGTTAAAGGGATTTCTCCTTTCTACAGTAGAGCAGCTGGACAGGTCCATTGGGAAGACCCCCTCATTATCTTAGGCTGAAGAAGAGGAGGAGGAAGGGTGAGGGTAAGTCAAGGGAGATAGGAAAGGTTGCAGCCACATGTGAAATCTCTCAGACCCAATCCAAAACAAAAGGACAGAATTGTGGAAGCATGGAAAGGACAGTTTGGACACTGCTGGGTTGAAGAAGGTTCAAGAGTATAGTGGAAGAGAGGGAATTTTTTCTCTAGGGCATTGTTTCCCAACCTTTTTTTCTGCCACGGCACACTTTTTACAATTAAACAAATCCCATGGCACACTTCTATCCCACTGTCCCACATAAACATCGCTGATAGTTTTCCTTTTCAAGAACTTGTTTTCTGTCCATTTTAGTTGCGTGTTTACTCGTAATGTTTGAAATTTGGCTATTAAAAAACTAAAGTCATGTAGGTATGGTAATGAGATCACAGGTGGCAAGTGTGCTAATTGAGTAATGAATAAATTAACAAATTTGCATCTTTTCTTATATTTAGATTTGTTCTTGCAAATTAATTATTGCATTGCCACAGCAAATACTTTTTTATTTCTATATTTATTTACATGGCTCCAGACTAACATTTAAGAGTGGTAGCACCAGTGGTAAATTCTACAACTGGTTCAACTGAAAGAAAATGTGATTTCTTTCACGGTTTCTTTCTTTTTATCAGGATCTTGATGATTAAAATACAGTCATCTGAAGACAAACAAAGGCTCTTTCTACAATCAGAGGGCATTAGAAAAGATTTACACAGAAGAAAAGTTCCATTGTATCCATAGTTATAACTGTGGCATTTGCAATATGATCATAGTAACCAAAAGTAAAAGTAAAACATGATTATCAGTAACAATAAAACAAATTATTGTTGAACATCCCTGAGGATGTTCATTCTGCTCTTTCAGCTCCGTCCTCTTCAGATGACACTTTGGCTGTGGTTTGGATGGTGGTTGCTCTTCTAAGGCTGGACAAGTCACCTGCCCAACCAGCCCAGTCCAATGTCTTTTTAGGCAGTTCTCAGCTGCAAATTCTTTTGCTATGCCACCATGTAAATATTTTGTGTGAGAATATTTTGTCTAACGCCCTCACGGGGACTAGAGCACATAAGCGGCGATCAAAGACCGTTCAAACACTAATGTCCATGGCTGAAGCAGTTTTCATCAGGGTGGGCCACGCTCCAGAAATAGAGCAGCCTGTTTCAGCCATGGTGGTGTAACCTGACGAGGCCATATGGGGCAAAGTGCAGTGCCACAGTGCTCAATGCGGTCCCACAGACTCACTGTGGAAGAAGGCATGCAAATCTGCTGCCTATATAACACGCGCTGAGAATGCAATCAATTCAATTATTTAATCAGTCAATTACTCTGTGCTACCACCAGTACATTGGTGTCAGCAAACATTGACCCCTCAGATTCTTAGTTCCAGCAGACGGCTCTTCTGACTAATAGGCATGTGACCTGTGAACTAGATACTCTTACTGCCACATTTCGGGCAGCCCAACGCCAAGTCTGGCTTGCTCATGTGAAACTGCCTGAGGATTGTAAGAAGACTATGTGGGAGCTCCCAATCATTCCTGGGCAACTCTTTGGACCTAATGTTCCAGAACTGCTGGAAAAGAGTCTGAGGCCACTTTCCAGCTGACACAGGTGCAGCACAATCCTGCCTTTAAGGTGCTGACAGCTCAAGCTTGCCATCTCTATACAACGCCAGAACAACGCTTCCACCAGCATCCTACAGCACCACCTCAGAGCCCTCAGAGGCCCCGTGCTGCTGACGATGCTCAAAGTTTTCAGTCTCCTAATCAGCAGTTGCCAAGGGAACCCTCGATTTAAGAGAATAAACTCTGAGATAAAACTCTGCCCTTTCGAATGTTATGCACAACCGATGTTCTTCAGTCTGTCATGAAGGATGATTGGTTTACTAGCGCCGACTTGAAGGACGCATACTTTCATGTTCTGATTGCACCTCAGCACAGGAAGTTTCTTCGTTTCAGTTTTGAAAACCAAGCCTACTAATTCAATGTCCTACCATTCTGTCTCTGGCCCCAGTGTGCATGAGTGCAGCTCTGTATCCTCTATGTTTCAGTGGTTTGAGGATCCTTCCTTATTTGGATGACTGGCTGCTTTGTACCACCTCAAGGCATCAAGTTGTGCGTGACACCAGACTCCTTTTAGAACATGTGCAGAAACTGGGTCTTGCTTTAACGAGCAAACAGTTGCTTAATTACATTGCAATTGGTTACTTTCATTGTGATGACTCTGGAGCTTGTGCAATGTTTGCCACTCTGTCACTCTCTGGTAGGCAATATTCTGCAGATCCTTGCTCGTTTCTGGCTGGGAACGATGTTGCCATACAGAGTGTTACTACAGTTTATGGGGATGCTGACTGCTGTCACTTCTGTGATTCCACTGGGCTTGCTCCACCTCAGACCTCTCCAGCGTTGGAACAACAGTTTGCGGTTGAACCCCACCAGACATCGTTATCGGTTGATTGTTGTTTCCCACCATTGTGTTCATGTATTGACAAAATGGTATCGCTGGGAGATTTTAATGACAGGTGTATACCTAGGGGTCATTCCTTCTCGTCGGGAATTGGTCACAACCGATGCTTCCCTCTGAGGATGGGGTGCAACATGGAATAACAGGGTTAATTGTGGCCATTGATCTCCAGATCAGTTCACAGACCACATCGACCTCCTGGAGTTACGCATGGTTTTCCTAGCCCTGCAATATTTCTTGCCGGTTCTGGCAGGCTGTCATGTCCTCATTTGGTCTGACAACACCTCGACTGTGTTCCACCTGAACCATCAGAGTGGCACAAAGCCACTCAAGTCCTAGCATCTCACTCACAAGATTCTCACCTTGTCTCTTCCCCGACTAGCATCACTGAGTGTAGTTCACCTCCCGGGGTCGAGCAATCAGGTAACAGATGCTCTCTCAATGAATTTTCTGCATCCGGGAGAAGAGAAGCTTCACCCAGATGTGGTGCAGAGCATATGGCATCAGTTTGGCGAAGAAAAATTGGATCTTTTTGCATCAGTGACAACCACCCATTGTCGCTTGAGGTTTGCGAGGACAGAGACATCCAGCCCGTTAGTGTGCTGTCTCACCAGTGGCCGAACTGCCTACATTATGCATTTCCTCCTATTCCACTGTTGTGGGAGACATTACACAGGATCTCCCTGTGCAACCACAAGGTGCTTCTTGTAGCACCACGATGGCCAGCCAGGCCTTGGTTTTCCATACTTCTGAAACTATTGGTGGGCAGACCATGGCAGCTTCCACTCCAGAAGGATCTGCTGTCACAGATGTACATCGGTGTTTGGTAACTGGATCCAACCTATCAGCAACTTTGGGTTTGGCCTCTGGGTCCAACCTCTTTTTTAACTGATTGTGAACCTGCTGTTATTAATACTAGTATTTGTGGTAGGGCTGTCCACACGTCAGCTTTATGCAGCACATTGGAATTTTTCTCTTCATGGTGCAGGGATTGGGGGTTGTATCCTACACATTATAGGGTTGACCATTTTCCAAGAGTTTTGAGTTTTTTGCAACATGGATGCAGGCAAGACAGCTTCCACGATAAAGGTATACATTACAGCCATTTCTGCATATAATTTACCAGTTAATGTTTCTACTCTTGGTTCCCATAATCTTGTTTGTAGTTTTTTAAAGGGTGTGAGACATTTAAGGCCAGCCTGCAACCCCCAATTTCCTATGTGGGATTTACCACTTGTGCTTGACTTTCTCTGTTTGCCACCATTTCAACCTTTGCAGACGTGCATATTTTGAAAAGTGCCTTTCTGTTGGCTATTGCTTCCACTAAGCAAGTCAATGAGTTAAATGCATTGTCTGTAAGTGAGTTATGCATTCGTTGGTTGCCGGATGATTCTGGATTTGTGCTTTGGCATCATCCATAATTACTTCCTAAAGTTCTGTTCCCTCATAAATCAGTCCATTAATCTGACTGCATTTCAGTGTTCGTCCCAATCAGATGAGTCGAGGGATCACCTCTTGTGTCCTTTGCGAGTCTTGACGTGTTACGTGGATGCCGTTCTTCATAGACAAACAGATTTGTTTGCTATTGTGGTGTCCAGGAGGGTGCTGCTGTACCTAATCAGAGAGTGTCACATTAGATTGTGGAGGTGATCGCTCTGACATACAAGAAAGCCCAAAAGCCCTTGACAGGAGGTATCTCTTGTCACTCTACTAGGGCTGTGTCTACATCTTGGGCTGCCTTTAGAGGAGTCTCCATGGCAGATATCTGTGCAGCTTCTGGCTTCTCCATGCACCTTGCTCGCTTCTACAAGGTCACTAACGCTACCCCTGATGCTGTTTGTTCAGCGGTTCTACAGGGACAGCCTTGACTGTTTTTCAGGTGAGTGGCATTCCTCATGACTATGTTGGTAGTAGTCATCCACTAGTGCTTAAGCACCGAATGAAACAGAATGCTAGTTATGTACAGTAGGTAACTATGGTTCTGTAAATTCCAGATGACCACCAGAGTTATTTGTCACTCATAATGCATGAGAAAGACCATGGCTGAACACTGCGCTAATGTTCCTGTCAATGATGCTCAGATGTAGAAAATAGAGGCATGTATGTTATTTATGTAACAAGTATTAGTAGCACTGTAGTGTTTTAATAGGTTTTTAATTTCTTGTGGACTGGGAGTGAATAAAAAAATTAAATTAAAAAAATTGTTGGGGGGTGGACAGAGAGAGAGCATGGTAGATTGATGGTGAAACATACAAAAGCAAGCAGTACTGATTCTTTTGTTTTGATTTATGGATGCTATTACAATAATATCCTGAGACAACTCTCAAGAACCACCTCAAACTGTTTAATTCAAGAGCCTTTCTGTTTCTCTGCCTCAAACACTTGGAATGCCATCCCGGAAGAAATTATCCATGAGGATCTGGCGTCATGTACCCTCTGAAATCTCACCTATTCAAAAGCAGCTTTATTGTGGAACAGACTGACATGTGGCTAGCGTGCAATATAACAGAAGCGTAATTGATTCAGTTCAAGCAGCTTCGGTGCGCTGCAGAAATCATGACTGCAATTTGAATGCTGTCGCATGCCTCAACGCACCAGTGATTTGCAAAATCTGATTTTAATTACCCCCCCCACCCCTTTTTGAACTTGGTGCACTGTTGGGTAAAATGCCCCCCTTTCTCTAGTTACCACCCATTGCCGTACCTCATTCCTCTTCTCAAGTACATTGAGCTAATCAAATTTTAGATCTGCATTGCTCTCTGCAGCAGGTCTTATCTTGTCTTTAATTCACATTAATATTTACATCACTCTCTGAGATATGAGATTCCACTCAAGCCTAATTAATACAATGAAAAAAACTCTTTTCTCCTGAATGAAGTAAAGCACCCTAGGTAAACAAACCTGCATTCATACTATGCGCAGTGGCATTTTCAAATTAGTTCTTGAGGAAAATAAAAAAGAATGTCACATCCCAACTAGTGATATACACGATTAATCGACTAATAATTTTTCACCAGCTAGTCAAATAATAAAAACACTACTAGAATATTGCAAATAGATTTTCCTTTGTGAATTTGCCTGGCGTGGGCAACGCTGAATTATCCTGTACTTACCTTATGGAAACTTTCCTTATCTCTCACCAAATCTCACAGTTACAATTAATTCTGCTGGAGGAACGCTGTGGATATGTGTCGTCAAAGTGATAGATGAGAGAAGGAGACATGATTGCATCTTTGTGTGCTTTGAAGCAAAGCCAAATGTAGCAATACTTGGAATATTTTGATTCTTATTGAATTCTACTCTATTGGTATTCGGTTCCTGTTGGAGTCATGCATACCAACAGACAAGTATCTGCTTTTATGATGGGAAGGAAATATGAAGCGGTATGAGAAACTCTGAAGCTTATCAGACCGGTATGAGAGTTAAGTATCTGAACACTGGCAGATCACATTTTATAAAAAGCCACTTTCAATTTAATTTTCAACTCTTGTTTTTCTGAATAATAACATGTGAAATTATAAAATGTCTTAGCCTTATTATGTAGATTCAGAGTTTATATATGTGCATTACCCTAATGCAGCCACTATTGTATTATGTAAGCTCCAGGTGAGCGCAAATGTTTTTTTACTGTTATTTTTAAATCTTTTTATTTTATTAATGCATATTGTTGATTTAATTTTCCCTCCCCAAAATAAACGCATAGTTTGTTGAAGTTAGCTTTTTTTTTTTTTTTTAAACCGTTCTTGGTAACAATTGTAAATAAAACCAAAAAAAAAACAAAAACTGAATAAAATATAAATTGTAAATACTTGATATTTTCAACTGACATTTACGAGTAATCAATTACTTGTTTTACTTGTTAAAGTACTTAAATACAAATTAACTCAAAGATGCCCATCCCTAGTCCCAACCACATCCATGATTAGTTTAAACAATTTACCCATGCTCTTTGACTAGCAGAGTTATACCATGTCAAATATTTCAGGGATGTGCTCGAACAGGAGAACCTTAACAGAACAAAAATATCAAGAACAGAAATGTGCATTTCATGATAAATTTTAGGCAAATTAAAAGAAGCTTGTTTACCCAGTAAGAATAATTTTGCCTTCAGGACACTAATTAAACAAAGTTCTACAGTCAGCATTGCGTTATTCTATAGACAGCCTTGCATTATTTCAGCAAGCTTTATTTGCAGGACATGAATCTAAGTGACTTCATGACTTTAAAATAGTTCAGAAAAGAAATACAACATTACCCTTCAAAGTTGTGAGGGGGGAGCTGTTTGAATGACATGTTGTGGCTGGGTGGAAGATGGTAGAGTGGCATAACTGCTGTGTCACTCGTCTGCTTCATTGGGATTGTGATCTCATTCATCCACTCGCTTGTAGCCCAGTCTGGAAACCTAACCTCTGTTGCCGTGGTACCTCTGCCAGGCTGATCAGGATGTTATGGGATGAAGAGATGATGGAAAGAATGGGTGTCCTGGATGGACCAATACATTTTGGGAGGCAGAGTGGTTGCAACACAACAGATGGTGTTGATTTACAATGATGGAACTACCCCTGCTCTAATGCTGAGAAGTGTACATGACACAGATCAAAGTCCCGCTCGCCAAACCCAAAGCAGGTCACGACACTGATCAAAGCAAAGGGACCTGTCAGAACACTCTCCATCCTCACATGTGCTCATGTTTTCTCCCAATTTTTCCTCATGACAGTCATTCCTCTCGCTTTTTCTCTTCAACTCATTCTCTCAAACCACAATTTATGCTGATGTGTATTGGCAGCAATGTAAGCTGTCATCTCTTCACTAGAAACTTTTCAGTAGTTCAGTCACTGTGTGTGTGGCCATATGTGTATGTGACATGTAAAAACTTTGTGGTGCAGTGGCTCATTATCAAATCTCAGCCTGTGAGACCTTGCTCTCTCTCCCTTAAAGACACACATACAAACCAATTAAGCTACTGAATGAAAGAGCTGATTCTCCTGCACAACCATTACACACATGCAAATATACAAACTTTACTCACATAGAGTCCCATATGCCGTTCTCCAAAGAAAGGGAAATCCACCGATATCGCTACCAATCCTGAGCCTCCATCATCCTGCTTGATGGTCTGGGAGTCACCATCATCCTGGCCAAATGGGTAGAAGTCCTCCAGAGGCACAGCTGGCTCCACGGCACCAAGCAAAATGAGAAGTATGCACAGTGAGAGCACCGGTCTCCTCAGCCTCCCCATGACCTTGTCTGCACGGGATGGAGAGGAGAGGACTAGGATACGAATACTCCGAGAGGACAAAAAGACAACACTAAACCCCTATGCCAAATATACAATCAGTGATTCTCTCCCTTGTGTTCTCCCTTTCTACCTCTTTTTGTTTTTCTGTTTCTATTTTCTCCCTCTGTTTCTTCAAAGATCTTCTCTCACCCCTGATACTTGGGCCATTGGTCTAAGATAAGGGGGTAGATTCCTTGCATTCTGTGTGCTGCTGGGTGCTCAAGAGCTGCCGTGCTCCGTGCTGCTCACAGAAATGAACAGAGTGAGAGAGAAAGAAGGAGAGTGAGCAGAGTCATTTGGCTCATTTTTTTTTTTTTTTTTTTTTTTTTTTTTACAATCCAGTGACTTGGTCCCTGATGGTTAGTTTAGAAATATCCTCAATAAAACCTCTATTCTGCTTGCCAAAGAAGTTCTTTCAGACCCAACCCCACCCCTCCAGGGATTCACTACCTTGCATGATTAGGGACTCTCATCCAATAGCTGAGGAGAGACCAGTAACTGGATAAGCACTGGGTGGAGCTATGGTAATCAAAGAGCTGCTTTAAAGAGTCTCTGACAGGGCAGACTCCTCTGCTCTTAACCCTTGATGAGGAATACCCTTCCCTGCAATTACACAATGCCACATGGCAGTGAAAGAGTTCCATAAGTTGACCTTTCAATCATATAATGCTAATGAAGTTCCTTCCTCTTTTATTGTGTAAGATATTAAAATATACAAAGGCCCCCATTTTTTTGGATTAGAGAGTTAATGATAGCTTTCTTACTCTCTGAAAATAAATTTCACCAAAAACTTATAATTCAAGGAATGCAATTCTAAATATACATGAAACAGCTCCCCTAAAACATAATGATCTTTGGCTGTTTGGGCTACAGAATGAATTAGGCCAGTGGTTCTCAACAAGGGGCCTCAGCTAACTTCCAAGGGGGCCTCAATTTGACTTAAAATGATTTAAAATTACCTTAAAACTATATTATAATAATTGTACTTGTTATAACAACCTGAAATGCTAAAACATATTAAAAGGCAAGATGTATGTGTAAACTGATATAATTTCTTATTTATGGGGGAGGTAGTCTCTGTATGGAAACTTACTGAATTACAATTTTTCCATTAAATTGTAAAGGTTATGTTGATTCTTCTTTTATTTTATTATTTATTTTACCACTGGCAATGGGTATAAAATATTGAAACCAGAACATCAAAGAGGATCTTATATAGGTAGTTTGTATCTTGTTTGCACACATCATTAGAAACTACAGCAATTATCCAAAATAAGTCAAAGTAAAAAAAGCAATTCTTCAGACCACAAAAAATCTGGTTGTTTGTTCACTTAAAGTATTAACACACATAACAGAAACGACTAGGTTACGTATGTAACATCCATTCCCTGATGGAGGGAACGAGATGTTGTGTTGAAGAAGTGACACTAGGGGTCTCTCTTGAGTGCCGAATATGCCTCTGATCTATGAAAAAAGGCCAATGAGAAGTTGGCAGACAGTATTTGCATACCCCTCCCCCGGACATACGGGTACAAAGGTGGGGAAATACATCTGTTTCATTCAGGATTTTTCTGAGGAGCCGGAAATGGTCTGGTCACAACAGTGGCTCGGCTCAGCAACGTGGCCAGGAAGACACAACGTCTCGTTCCCTCCATCAGGGAACGGAGGATACATACGTAACCTAGACGTTCCCCGTCTGTCGCTCACTTTGACGTTGTGTCAAAGAAGCGACACAAGGGTCCAATTTAAATCACGCCATGCGCTGAGCCGTGTACGTGTACTCCTGACACAGGAGCGGGCAGGTATTTTGCGTGCAAAGGTGACAAGCTGTGTCAGACGGCACGTACCCTTCCCCAGTGCCCCCCCCAAAAAGTTGGCAGAATCCTTCTGGTTACTCTAGACAGGGGAACAAGGTGACGCTTGCCAACCTGGGAACGGGCCAAGCCTGGCTGGGCCTCTTTTCTCTCTATGTTTCTCCGCATAGAGCAAGAATGGCCGGAGCCCTTACACGCATTGAGGGAAGGGGGGTCTTACCCGGTTTCCTATTCTTTCAGTGGGAAAAGACCCTGCGGAGGCCACACCTGCCCGAAAAGGGGAATTAAAGGTGGCGAATACATCACAGGGGTTTTTAGGCGGCATGTGGAACGTGGCGCAGTGGTAGATCCAGCCTCAAGGAGGGGGGAGTTGCTACAACACGGCAACCGTAGGGCAGCTGGAACTGCCTGAGGGAGACGCGGGTCCACTTCGTAAGGGGACCGTACCGTGGACGATACACACAGGGGGAGTCCACGTAGGAGTCCTGACCTGTGGAGCACCTACTCCAGTATAGGGTAGATTAAGTACCCACAGTGGATTGGTTTGGCGATTTCCTCCGCTGAACTGCGGACCCACAGGGCTAGGGAGGAATCATCCAGGGATCCGAATTAGTGGGATCTACTGGGAGAGAAAGCGCACAATTTTACCTCGGCCGGGGGAAAGGGCACTAGGCGCAAGCAATCTGCCCGCGTGTTACCGAGTTCTACCGGCTCAGACCTGAGAAAACACGGGACGAAACTGACGAACCTGAGATTGTAAGATCTCGCAAGGGTGTTAGGTGTTGCACAACCTGCTGCTCTGCATATTTCTGCCAGGGAGATGCCTGGGTGTGATAAACCAATGTACTGGTGTCAACTACCCAGTGGGAAGGCCTCTGTTTGGAGACAGCGTTCCCTTTCCGCTGTCCACCAAGGTAGACAAAGAGCTGCTCATAACCTCTATGTCATATGCCCCAGGAGCTTTTGAAAAGGTTTTAAAGGGACCGCAGTGCCCGGTCTGGAGACGAGGAGGCATTTTAGCACTGACTGTGCATGCTCGTTGATGAGGCATGCTGATATTGAGACTGAGTCTGACTCCTTTCCGAGAAGAGAGATGCTCTGAATCGGGGCGAGCTAGCTCTTTTCTCGATAGACCTGAAGCCCTAAACGGCTGAGGTGCCTGAGTGCCTAGTCTCTGTGAGCGCATAGTAACTCTTGTGAGTGGGCCAGGATGGGCCAGTTGTCGAGGTAATAGAGTATGCGAATGCCGGCTTCTTGGAGCGGGGCAAGTGCAGCCTCTGCGACTTTCGTGAAGCCGCGAGGGGACAGAGACGTGCCGAAGGGGGGGACTTTGTACTGGTACACCGCCGAAGGGGGGGACTTTGTACTGGTACGCCTGGCCGTCGAACACGAGCCGTAGGAAGGGTCGGTGTCGAAGCAGAATTAAGACGTGAAGGTACGCGTCCTTCAGGTCTGCCGCTGCGGACCAATCTAGATGCTGGACGCAAGTTAAGATATGTTTTACGTGAGTTTTCTGAACAGGAGTTGAACAGAGCCCGGTTGAGAACTCGCAAGTCCAAGATCGGTCGTAAGCCGAAGCATTTCTTGGGTACAATGAAGTAAGGGCTGTAGAGACCCTACTTCATTTCAGTTGGAGGGACAGGCTCTATCGCATCTATGTTTAGAAAAAGTGGCAAATGAAATAAATTCAACAAAAGATTCTCCTCCCGGCCCTCCACCGGGGGACAGAGTGGTCTTTTACCAGCTCCGGAGCTAACATCTTGGCCTCTGGGTCTTCTGGGTCCTCAAGGGGGTCCGTGAGACAGGGGGCATCTGCTTCCTGCGGTGTGCTCGACGCTGGGTCTGAGAGCTGGGCCCGGGTTGCATGTCGGTTATCTGCACGTCAGCCTCAGCCTGGGCGTGCTGGCCCGAAGGCGGCAGCCCAGTGGAGTCATCAGCGTCAGACGCCACGCTCTCCAATGCAGTGGCGAGCTCATCCACCTCGAGCTCTAGAGGATAAGCGGGCTGGCCGTGAGGCGAGCCACCGTTGCCTCGAGCATGGACGGGAGTCAACGAGTGTGCTGGGGGCGGGTGGTCCAAGGGGGCGTACCCGGTGGAGCTGCACCAGCTGCCGTCCCCAGAACGCCTCCATCGCCATTCGCATTGTCCTCAATCCCGTGGGAAGAAGGAGCAATGCGGGGGTCACCTGGAGTGGCGAGCTTTCCATTGAAAGCGAGCCGTGACCGCAATATTGCCATGGTCATGCTCTCACAGTGAGAACATGAACCATCCACAAACGCTGCCTCGGTGTGATCGCTGCCCAGACACACGAGACAATGCCTGTGGCCGTCTGAAGAGGAGAGCACTCTACCACATCCAGGAACTACACAGGGGTGGAATGGCATTTTTATAAAGACACGTCCTGAAAACTTTCAACTCCGCTGTGTAAAAAAAGGTGTGTGACTCGCAGCTGACTGCATACATGGCCATCGGCTCCTAAAAAATTTCTGAATGAAACAGACGTATTTCCCCGCCTTTGTACCCGTATGTCCAGGGGCGGGGTATGCAAATACTGTCTACCAACTTCTCATTGGCCTTTTTTCATAGATCTGAGGCATATTTCGCGCTCAAGAGAGACCCCTAGTGCCGCTTCTTCGACACAACGTCGAAGTGAGCGGCAGACGGGGAACTACAGAAATGTATTGATTACAGTATAAATGAACAATCTGATAGTTTTCTGTACTTACTTATTTCACTTATTCACAAGATGATATACTAAAATAATATTATCGTTATGCTTTTTTTTGTGATAAAATACTAATAATCATAGCAATCATACTTGTAACACTGTTTAGACAAAGAAAGTATGAATTTTGAGTGACAGTGTACGGGTGATGTTTAAAGTAGGTACAGATGTGTTGTAGTGTGAGGGGGAGTGTGTTTGCGCATGCATACATGTGCAATATAGAGCTGAGATTGTACTTAATGCACAAATATAAACAGCAACAGACTTAAGGTAGATTTATGGTCTTTTTCAACAATTTGCTGCACAAATCCTTTAAGCAATTTGGCAATTGAGAAGCAGTAGGAAAAACAGTGATCTCTTTGTTTGTTGTTATTGGGTTCTTATGGTGTGGATCAGGATTATTTAAAGTGTTTGTGCAAATGTAGTCCAACAATTCTCCCTGAGACAAATGATTTCAGTTTGTTAGAGGAAGCGTATCTGTCTGTCTCTCTCTCTCTCTTTCTCTCTCTCTCTCTCTCTCTCTCTCTCTCTCTCTCTCTCTCTCTCTCTCTCTGTGTGTGTGAGTGTGTGTCCAATGCATAATTGGTTAAAGGGCTTTGGGATGGTTTGTGACACGAAGCTGTCAGTGGTCAGATGTCGGTCAATGTGGACTGAATCCCAAGGGTTTTTAGAGCCCCAATCTGACCATTAGCCTTATATATGCTTGCCTCTCTTCATCTCTTGCTCCAGTGTGCACACCTGAGAAACAGACACACACCAATTATTATAATTTTTTTAATTCCCTTTTTTCTCCTAATTTTGGAATGCCCAATTCTGACTACTTGATAGGTCCTCGTGGTGGCATGTTTACTCACAAGCCTTAGTTGTCTCTGCTTCTGAGACAGTAAATCCATGCATCTTATCACGTGGATCACTGTGCATGACACTGCGGAGATTTACATCACGGGAGACTCATCCACACACAACTTACCACACACCCCATTAAGAGTGAGAACCACTAATTGCGACCATAAGGAGGTTACCCCATGTGACTTTATCCTCTCTAGCAACTGGGCAAATTTGTTTGCTTACGAGTCCTGGCTGGAGTCACTCAGCACGCCCTGGATTCGAACTCGCGACTCCAGGGGTGGTAGTCAGTATCATTACTCGCTGAGCTACCCAGGCTCCACACACGCCAAGTATCACAAAGCAGCAGTAATTTGGACCTTTTATGAATTCACTGCGGTTTTCTTGCTATTGAATATAATGTAGCTGCACACTCCCACTCTTGATATAGATGACTTAAAAGTTAATTACAACATTCAAAACATATGCAAAGACATATTTTTTCAGCATTGGAAGTTTTTTTATTTGCTTATCCTTTCATAAAAAGACAGTTGCAATATGGCTGGTGCTGACACTGTTCAAAATTCAAAACCGTACAAACATTCTGGTGTGCTTGTGTTTTTTATATACTATGGTGCTGACACTGTGTCCTGTAAACTCATCATTGGTCATCTGGTCTTCTGTTTGGTATTATACCTATATTGTATTTGGCCGTATTTTACGCATCTCCACAAAAAGCTTTCAAATGGTTTATGTTAATGTTTATTAAAAGAAAGTGTCTGTCTTCACTGAAATTAAATGTGAATGAAATTCTCCAACCCGATCCACGGACAGAAAGCACGTGTGTCGGCTGAATCGGGCCGATTGACCAGGATGGTAGCTGCACTGGAGAAAGCAACCGCTGCTCTCCCAGCCCCTTACCTGAATCAAAGCCTTCTCTGCACGGCCTAGTCTTCACTGGACCCCTCCAGTCACCGCGAGAACAACCTTTACTTTCAGTTTCACTTTCAACACACTCCCATTGGAGTGTTTCCATGTTTATAATACTTTGCTAGTGTTTATTAAAATAAAGTAAAATGTCTTTGATGGCTTTAAATAGGGATGAAAGAGTGGGATTGAAAAAAACAGACTAGACCACAGAAAACTCCAACAAAATCAAATACTACACTTCACACCAGTTTTTTTTACTAAATACAGGTGGTTTTCTAAAATTTTGTCTGGTTCCCTCTGATTTAGAGTGCAAATGGTCAGATCGTGAAGGCAATTAGTTCTATTTGCATACACTGCCTGGCCAAAAATAAAAGTATCCATTTTTATTTAAATAAGCAGATACTTAAGAAGACATATCCCGTGCTCGTGGAAAAGATGTTACTGTGTTTCAGAAGGAACAAATTATTGGCCTGCATCAAGCAAAGAAAACAACTAAGCAAATCACTGGAATTGGGTTAAGAACTGTCCAACGTATTATGAAAACCCATCGCAAAAAATCGTAGAACAGTAAAACTCACAGCTATGTTTAATAGTGAAAGTAAGAGCATTAACACAAGTACAATGTGACGAGAATTTGCAGAATTGGGACTAAACAGCTGTGTGGCCACAAGAAAGCCACTTGTTAGTGAGGCAAATCAGAAAAAACTACTTCAATTTGCTAGGGAGCATAAAGATTGAACTGTGGAGCAATGGAAAAAGGTCATGTGGTCTGATGATTTCAGATATACCCTATTCCAAAGCGATGTGTGCATCAGGGTAAGAAGGGAAGAGCATGAAGCGATGTACCCTTCAGGCATAGTGTCAATTATACAAGATTCTGGAGGCAGTGTTATGGGGATGTTTCAATTGGTCAGGTCTAGGTTCATCAACGTTATGCAGCAATAAAATGAAGTCAGCTGACTACCTGAATGTACTGAATGACCAAGTATCCCATCAATTGATTTTTCCTTCCATAATGGCACAGGAATATTCCAGGACAACAAAGCCAAGATTCATCAGGCTCAAATTGTGAAAGAGTGGTTTAGGGAGCATAAGCATTCATTTTCACACATGAATTGGCCACCACAGAGTCCTGACCTTACCCCCATTGAAAGTCTTTGTGATGTGCTGGAGAAGACTTTATGGAGTGGCTCGAATCTCCCATCATCAATACAAGATCTCGGTCAAAAATTAATGCAACTCTGGACGAAAATACATTTTGTGACATTGCATAAGGTTGTCGAAACAATACCATGACGAATGCGCACCGTAATCTGAGCTAAAGGCGGTCCAATGAAATATTAGATTATGCAACTTTTTTTGGGCCAGGCAGTGTAGTACACATTTTCACTCTGTAAAAACAGAGGCTTTAAATATAATTAATTAGATTTACTGTGCATAAATTCCTTGTCTATCACAATGCATGAACCAGGGCTTCATCCACAACCACCTCCTTATCAGTCACATTATTTATATTATTTCTCAAACCTGTTCATCTAAGCAGTGAACCCTCTGGCGGTGGAAAGCACTTTCTCTGCCTGCTGCTGGGTGTGTGCTCGACGCTGGGTCTGAGAGCTGGGCCTTTATAAAAATGCCATTCCACCCCTGTGTAGTTCCTGGATGCGGTAGAGTGCTCTCCTTTTCAGACGGCCACAGGCATTGTCTCGTGTGTCTGGGCAGCGATCACACCGAGGCAGCGTTTGTGGATGGTTCATGTTCTCACTGCGAGAGCATGACCATCCCCTCTGTTTCCAGGTCGAGCACTTGCCTGTGACGAGCCGTCAATTCCATGAGCCTCTGGGAGTGAGTCTGTTCCAGGATAGAGATCTGGGACTGAAGAGACAACACATAACCTTGAGTGAGGGTCAATGGCATGTTGAATCCAATACACAGAAACATTTGCTGAAAAAGGGAAGTGGAATCTTTCAATTCAGCTTTGGAACACAAATTCAGTTGACTAGATGCTGATCTATTTGTATTCATAAGCATAAGAGTTTAACAATAATTTCAAATATGCAACAGCTCCCCTAAAACAAAAGCAAACATGAGCTTTTTGTGCTAAAGAATGAATTAGGCAATAATCTATGAATGGAAACTGATGAAAAGGCATTAAATTGTTTGCTTTCTCAGTAAAACTTCTAATACAGGGGGTCATCATTAGCAATAGGAATTAAATTTTGGAGCCCAAACATCATAAGGGATCATTTAAACAGTTTTTTTCATTTCATTTTTCCATTTGTTCATATAAATCTCTCACCTCCCTCCTGTAGTGCATTAATTTCTGCCTGTGTTTCGCTCAACTCTTGCTCTAAATTTTTTTTCATGCTGTTTTCTTTCTAGCCCAGTATGCAATGCTTCCTCCTCCTTCCTCTGGTAATTCCATTCCACCTGAACACAACAAAAAATATCACATCTTTAATATAATCACATGCTGTATATTAATGTACAGAATTAGCAACTCCAGCTACACTTCTCAGGATGATTGTATGCTTCAGTCATAGAGACAAAAAACCATGCAAAGATAGTGATCAACAAACATGCACACATAGAAACACACATTGAAAAGATAAAAGTCATGCCTGTCGCTCACTGAAAATTTTTTTCGTACTAAGAATTTTTCTTTGTTTTTAAGTAAAAATATTGAAACATCCTTAAAACAAGATATTACTATTATCTTAGTAATATTATATAGTTACTACTATTACTATACTATAATATTAGTAATATTTCAAGATATTATATAATATATATATAAAATATTACATTTCGTTTTTTAGAGATAGCTCCTATTAAACTGAGTGAGGGTTATGCTTAAAACAAGATGAAAGAAAAAACAACTATTATCTAATGGGTTAAAAAAAAATAATAAACTTAATAAAAAAAATAGCAAAAAAAAAAAAAAAAAAAAAAAAAAAAAAAAAAACCATAACATTTTATGTAAATTTGCTTCTAAAGTAAATGTACTCTCTCATGTTTTTGGATGTTTAGATTTTTTTAGTTTTTTTTTTTTTTTTTTTTTTACTGGAAAATAACAAAAAATACTGATTAAGAAAATTACTTATTCAATGCAGAGCCTGAATAAAATCTGAATAAAATTATGCCATGTGGGAGTTACTGCAAACAATCTCTCATGCAATTTATCACAAACAATAATACTAACTGTGTAACTGTGTTTAGTCTGCATAGAATAAACATCAAGCTAATGACACAGCTACTAAGCAACTTCTAATTGAAAGTCATTATGTCTGGGCTACGTTCAGATTAACATGATGTGTACCTTCTCCAGGGTACGTTTTAGGGAGGACTTGTCTTTGCCCAGACGAAGCAGCATCCTCTCCAGCTCAGCTTTCTCTCCCTCCACTCGATGGACAGTGGCTTGCAGGGCAGCTAACTGTTCCTGAAGCTGGCCCTTCACACTCTGCAGGAGTGTACAACTATCTTGCACTTCCAGCTCGGCCTGTTGCCTCTGTCTCACAGCCTAGTAAATTAGAATAAACATAAAATAGATAGCATCTAATATGGCTGTCAGTAAGACAAGATCATCATGGTTTTCTGGATTAGAATGTTGCGTGTTAAAAATGGTGCATGTCACATTAACGTGACCAATAAGTTTTCCACTATTTTTTGGATGTGTGCCTGCAAGGACCAAATTATATTAAAAGGAATAGTTCACTGAAGAAGTCTTCTGTGTCTTTTGAAACCGATATGACTTAAATTTTAGTCTTTGAATATTGTGCTTGAGTCATACAGGCTACTTTTACCATGCCTCTCTTTTATCCATTCACCAAAAGAAAGAACGTCATTGACTTAATTTGACAATGACAATTTTCATTATTGGATTAACTATGCCTTTCAAAACATTGTGTTAACAATGTGAGTATGCATGTGAACATAACCTCCTGCAGGCCACTTGTGTGTTTGTCCAGTTCGGAGACCCTGAGCTCCGAGTCTTCCTGGCTCCTCTGCAGGCTTTGTAATCTCTCACTTAGGCCATGATTTTGCTTCTTACAGTCTGTCAGAGCCTCCTGTGTCTTATCCAACCTTTCTTGTGTACACACAGAGACAAGTATGAACAGGCATCAGTTCACACATGCATACTCAAACACCCCAATACACAGTTTAACGAGGAGGCTGTACTTTTCCTTGCTGCCACCAATGCTCTGTTTTTCTGTCTTCTTTCCCTCTCTCTCTCTCTTTATATTTCTCCTCTTTTTATTGGCAAGAGCTGATAGGTTTCAAGGAAACTGAAAAAGATTTACACTGAGGGCGTAGTGTTTTTGTTTGTACAGCATCTTTAAAACACAGACGCATACTAAGCCTTAAAAGCCCTCCAGAGGAGATGTAGAAAATTAATGAGCTCGGTTCAGCTTTTTATTGCACCGTCATCCAGCACCTTCAGGGAACAGGCGGTGGCAAAGGTAAATACCAAATCTAGAAAGGTTATATAACCACAATATAAATCAGTGCATATTATGGCCATGGTAGTAGGATGAACTAAGACGAAGAGAGATCAAAATGGGTGTAGTTCTAATTACTGTATGCACGTATGTTGTTAAACCATAATTAATTTAATAAGGTTGTTTGTGAGTTCAAGATTAAGCAATATTATTAGCCCGAAGTCTTGATCAAGAATTCAGCTTGCTGCTTTATCTTGTTGCAGAGCAAAGTTTCATATCAAAGTTGAGATTTTTGAGTTTGTCTATGTTGCTGTTATTGGACCATTGATGCTAAAGTGTATTGTATGTGAGATTATTGTAGAGCTAGCTTACACTCACTTAGCACTTTATTAGGAACACCCGTAAACTTACTTACTCATGCGATTATCTTGCAATCATGTGGCAGCAGTGCAATGCATAAAATAAAGCAAATATGGGTCAGGATCTTCAGTTAATGTTCCAACCATCAGAATGGAGAAAAAATGTAACGCCTTATTGATGAAAGAGGTCAATGGTTATGGCCAGACTGGTTCGAGCTGAAAGTAAGGCTATATGGTAACTCAGATAACCACTCTGTTCAATTGTAGTGAACAGAAAAGCATCTCAGAAAGCACAACACATCGAACATTGAGGCAGATGGGCTACAACAGCAAAGACAAATGTCAGGTTCCACTTCGGTCAGCCAAGAACTGAAGTCTAAAGCTACAGTGGGCACAGTCTCACCAAAACTGGACAGTGGAAGATGGGAAAAACGTAGCTTGGTTTAATGAATCTCAATTTCTGCTTAAGCACACAGATGGTAAGGTCAGAATTTGGCACCAACAGCATGAATCCATGGACACAACCTGCCTTGTGTCAGTAGTCCAGGCGGTGGTGTAATGGTGTGGGAAATGTTTCCTTGGCACAATTTGGACAAGTTAATACCAATCAATCATTGCATGAATGCCACAGCCTATTTCAGTTGTGTTGCATCCCTTCATGGCCACAATGTGCCCAAATTCAAATGGCAACTTACAGCATTATGATGCACCATGTCACAAAGTAAATGTCATCTCAAACTGGTTTCAACATGACAATGAGTGCACTGTTCTTCAGTGGCCTTCCCAGCAACTGGATCTGAATCCAGTAGAACACCTCTGGGATGTGGTAGAACGGGAGATTCACAGCATGAATTTGCAGCTGACAAATCTGCAGAAATTGTGTGATGCAATCATGTCAACATGGACCAGCATCTTGTGGAATCTATGCCATGAAGAATTGAGGCTGATTTATAGACCCGTATTAGTATCTATAATATAGTATATACTATAATATTCCTAATAAAGTGCTAGGTGAGTGTATATATCGCTGCTAGTAAGGTCAAATAACTTATATTATCATATAAGTATTAGAGCTGTTGAAATTAACATATTAACACATACAATTAATAAATTATTATTAACGTGTTTTTAACACTATTAATGCATTTATTCAGTTTGCCATTGTAACTGTTTGATTCTGTTATATGTGATTTGTACAAACTTTCAGAACTGAAGTCATTTGCACTTTGTATTGTGGAATTTAATCATCATTGATGCTCAAGTAAAATAGACCCCATGAGCAAAGCATTGACATTCATAGAAATGCAAACACCAGCAGAGGATTTTGCACAGGCCTGCAGCCTCTGTACACATAACTACATCCACAAAGTTTGGGTAAAGTTGATATATCATTTAATTACTGCATGTTTAAGTTCTGTGTTTGCATTTCATTGTAGAGTTCATGTTAACTCATAACTAGGAAAAATTATGTTTAAATATTTAAATTGACTGACGGCCCTAATAATTACAGTATGAATGGTAGTTATCATACACCTATACATTTCTGATACTTTACATTATCTATGCACTTTGCAACCCATCCTGCATCTACATACAATGAGATGCAAAACCCATGCTGACCTGCAACATTTTCCAGTCACGCTCACTGGCTGTGAGAGCTCGCTGCAGTTGTGCGACCTGATCCTGCATTGCTCCTGCAGCAGCATTGCTGTCAGACAGGGATGCAACAATAGCCTGCAGTTTCTCCCTCAATTGGGTCTCTTGCAATTCTGTGTGTGCCAGGGCAGTTGCCAACCTCTCACCCTTCACCTAAATTGGGACAAGAGAGCTGCATTAGAGTTTGTTGTACAAAGATGATAGAAAGATGACTGATGTCCTGTTAGCTATTACAGGGTTGTGCCCTAGCCTTGAGCAAGACATGTCATGGGTTACCAGCCCACGTCTTTAACCTCTAGAGCGCACCATTCCTCTAGAGAACCACAAACCTTCATACACCTTCAAAAGGGTAGCATGCTCTTCACTCTCTCCCAGCTCTCTGCGGAGGTTGGTAAGGCATTCCTGCAATGAGCTGACCTTCACCTCCCTCTCTGTGGCTCGGAGCTGGGTACGCTGCAGCTCTCCCTCCAACCCCCGCCTCGTTAGCTCCAGCCTGGTGGCTCGAGCCTCTGCAGCCTCACACATTTCCTTTATACAGCGGCACTTGTCATCTAGACCTTCCTCAGAAACACGGAAGCGCTCCAGCTTCTCCTGAGCATGATAGTGATATACTTATATTTATACTGGCCTAGGAGCAACTCATCAGATATTTTTACTGTGAAATTTAACCAATAATTAGTACTTGCATAAACAGCATCTCTGTTTTTCTTCTGCACTGTATTGCGGGATCGTATTGCACTGATCACCTGTCAGTTATCATTTGTTTCTGGGAACTATGTGTATACTATTTATATCCCTAAAATAACTGTTTTTGATACTTATTTATTTATTGTTTAAAGTGTTTATTGTTTACAGTTTACTGTCTACATAGTGTATTGTTTACAGTGGAGTTATTGCATTGCTTACAGTGTGATGTTTACAAGTGTTTATTGTAATGTCTATAAGTTGCACAGCAGACCCATTGAAACAACATTTAATTCCACTGTATACTTTTATATGGCTGGAATCATAATGGACCCTTGGACTTTTCTGAGTTTTGAATGCAAATGTAAACTCTAGTGTGATAAACTTCTGTAGCAGTGAATGGGAGACCATAGCAAAATAAAAAATCTGCTGTTATGTTTCCATGACAAAAGTGAAAAAAATAGAGAAAAAGGGATTATGTCAGTAAGATTTTTTTATTTTTATTATTAATCTCAGGATGATATAATAATAATTATAATGTTATAAATATGCATTAAATAAAAACAATTAAATCTAAAAAAGTTTGCTAGATTTACATTGCTAAATTATGGTGGAAATGTGACATAAGAGTCTGTGAAAAGGTGTCCATAAACCACACGTGACCTGACAAGATTGTGGGGTGAAGTGGGAATGAACACATATCTACAGTATACACCGATGAGCCAAAACATTATGACCAGCTGCCTAATATGCTGTTGGTCCTCCATGTGCTGCCAAAACAGCACCGATCCGCCGAGGCATGGACTCCACAAGAACCCTGAAAGTGTCCTGTGGTAACTGGCACAAAGACATAAGCAGCAGATCCTTCAAGTCCTGGAAGTTGCAAGGTAGAGTCACCATGAATTGGACTTGTTGGTCCAGCACATCCCACAGATACTCAATCGAATTGAGATCTGGGGAGTTTGGAGGCCAGGGAAACACTTTAAACTCTTCATCATGTTCCACAAAAGATTCCTGAACATTGTGTGCAGTGTGGCAGGGTGCATTACCCTGCTGAAAGAGGCCACTGCCATCAGGGAATACCATTGCCATAAAGGGGTGTATCTGGTCTGCAATGATGTTTAGGTAGCTGAACCCAGGATTTCCCAGCAGAACATTGCTCAGGGGATCACACTCCCTTCACCGGCTCATCGTCTTTCCACAGTGCATCCTGGCGCCATCAATTCCCCAGGTAAATGCTGCACACCTACACGGCAACACGTATGAGAAATGATTGTTCACTTATCATCTAATCTACCCAGACCTTGACATGTGGCCTTGTTAGGAGATGATCAACATTATTTGCTTCACCTGTTTTGGCTCATCAGTGTATATCTAACTTTTTTGCCACGATACGTGCAAGCTACAGTATACTGTTTGAATGAGAGTGAGTTGGGGTTACTGCATATACCATCCATGTGTGTATGTAGTATGTATTAGTGTTAACCTGCAGTGCTTTGGCCTCGGTCTCAGTTATCTGTAAGATGTTTCTCAATTTGGCCAACTCTTCACTCATAATCCTTTTCTCTCTTTCTCCATGCTGAACTGCCTCATCCCGTAAAGAGAGGGATGCTTGCATCCCCTCTAAATGCTCGGCCAGCTCACACTTTCCTGGCAAACACACAACCACACATTCACATCCATGCTAATCAAAAACAGTGCAGAAAACAGGTCATCTCTAAGCGGAGTGCACCAAAGGTTCAGGCTAGATATCCCTCTTACCCTCCTCCAGCTCTCTGATAGATATTTTCAGCATCTGTGTTTGTGAGTTGCTTCTCTCCTAACTGGCCTGCAGGCTTTCCACCTGTTTGCTGAGACTCTGCAACTGTGCCTGGGCCTCATCCTACATACAGTTAGAGAGAAGTAGATCATGTCTTGTAGCAGTGTGCATGGCCTATTACCTTGTTTTAATCAGGTTCCTTCAATTGTGCTGTTATTGTGTGCCTTGTTTTATACTTTTTTTGCTATGGAATGTGTTGATCAGTTTAATACAGTCACTGGAGTTTTATGTTATTGATGTGTCGCCATATGTGATGTGGCCTTGTATCAATGATTTTATTTTATTTGAGAGTGAATAACGACTTTCATTTCAGTCTGCTCATCATACAAAGTGATTGTTTGCCTTTAGAAGACATGGAATATAGATGCATGGACAACTTTTATTACACTTTAGGGTGCTTTTTAAGCTTCAAAAGTGAGACACTATCAACTGCTATTGTATGAAAATCAGCAATTGTGAAATTTTTTAAAATACAGTATATCCCATTGTGTTCCGCAGAAGGAAAATAAACATGGGTTTGGAACAACATGAGGGTGATTAAATGATGACAGTATTTTCCTCTTTTAATATCTTCATCCCTTTTAATTTCTTTAAGTGTGTACAGTACCCGGTCTCTCTGTGTGTCCCTGAGTTCATGCTGGAAGTTGTGCAGTGACGTCTGTCCAACTCTCCATCCTCTCCATGGGAGGACAGAGCACAAACCGGCAACCCACCCATCCCAGTCTCATCTGACATGATTTCACCTTAGGACATACACACACACACACACTCATTTTCTATGCAATTCCTCTGATGTGTAAGCTAGAACACCAAGTAAGATACAGCAGTATAGTTCCTCTTGACTTTAAACTAACCTTTGCTACAGGTTTCATTATTAAACTGTGAACTCTATACCTTTCACAGGTGAGCGAGTTCTCATGGTGAGGGGCTCTGTCCACGTTCCCCTGGGGTGGATGAACATCTTCCATGCCCACTTCCAATTGTTTGTCTCAGGGTAGAGCTGAGAATGTTCAGCCTGTGTTCAAGATCTCTCTGAATGGTGTCATTCTGTCCCAGTTGTTCTTCCAGCCTCTGGGCTCTGGTTCCTGCTAGATTGACCTTCAGACCTAGCTCCCTGAGCTGGGCCTGGGCTTCCAGCAGTGCACCCTCAAAGCGAGCTGTCTCCTCGTGCTGCTTCAATTGGCTCTGCTGAAGATTGACATCCCTCTGTTGCTGCAACTCCCTCTCCAAGTGCTGCGCTTCTTCAAGTTCAGCTACAGGCCTCTGCAAGCCTGCAGACTGTTCATAAACATACACCACTTCTATCAGTTTGTGTGTGTTAGGAACCATTCACACCATAGACATACATACATAGATGCCTTATTCAGCTGGTTTGGAATACGTCAACCACAGTGCCATCTAGGAACGGTCAAGGAGAGCAGTTTGAATGCAATGAATGGAGAAGATACTTCAGTATACTGCATAAACTGATTTTGCGTGGAAACAGTTAATCAAGGAATTAATTCACTGACTGGGTGCTAATTTTCAGTATGTTTGCCATGATATATTTATTTGTAGAGAACTTTATTTGCAGTTTGCTACAAAAACTACCAAAAGCTTACTATCATAAAAGTCTGAAGAATTATATATATAAATTATGTGTAGTAATATGACCTTACTATTTATGTTATATTATATTTTGTATTTTAGATTAAAAAACTAATTTATAATTTCAATAAACAAATATATTATAGATGTTTTTGTAGCTAGATTCCTTTATGTTTATGACCCATCTATCCCACTGCAATTATGATAAATTATTACACCACTTACTTGAAGCTTCCAGCATCAGACAGCGCTCTGATTTTCAACATTATTTTTTAAAGCGTTTTACCAATATTCAGTTAATTTTGGAATTTTATAACATTTAAAATGTGCCCAATGTTTTTGGAAAATCTGATTAATGTGAAAGTTGGCTGGAAAATCAGCTTGTTACTCAATCTACACCACGCTATCGTTAAGGTAGAACTTTTTTTTCGACCACTAAAGATAGCTTCACTAATAATCTCCCAGATCTATTTCATACACTCAATAAACCCCAAAGCCCAGAAGAACTTGATGAAATAACAAAAAATATAAATGCTGTCTTCTCTAGCACCCTTGATATTGTCGCCCCACTTCGATTAAAGAAAATTAAAGAAATAAGCCCTGCACCATGGTACAATGATCACACTCAGAAGATGGAGCACATGTGGAAAAATACATTTACATTTTACATTTATTCATTTGGCAGACGCTTTTATCCAAAGCGAATACAAAATTAGAAATATTTCGTGGTGCATGGAAGGATAGTGTCTGTAGCTAAAACCTGCCAGGTCAGCATATTTTAGTAAACTCATAGAAAATAACCAGATTCAGTTTATTCTGTACTGTGGCTAAATTGGTTAGGAATAAAGCCTCAACAGAACCAGATATTACTTCACAGCACAAGAGTAATGATTTCATGAATTTCTTTACAGATAAAATTGAAATAATCAGAAATAAAATTGCAATTATGTAGTCATCTGTCCTAGCACCTCAGAAAACAGTGTCTAATAATTTTCCTCACGTGCATCAAAACATCAAAAGCCACAACATGTTTGTTAGATCCTATACCAACTTACTCTGCGGTAAGACTCGCGGTGGTGGCTTGTGTGTTTATATCAACACGGAATGGTGCAAGAACTCTATGCTAGTTTCTTGCTATTGCTCATCGCTGTTGGAGCTTGTGACTGTTAGATGCAGACCTTTTTATTTACCACGGGAATTCACCACAGTTATTAAAACCGGAGTTTACATTCCCCCCAGCACTAAAGCTAAGGAAGCGCTCTGTGAACTGTATGGGGCTATGAGCGAACTGCAGAACGCTCACCCCGACGGACTGTTTATTGTCGCCGGAGATTTCAACCATGCGAATCTCAAGACAGTGCTCCCTAAATTCCATCAATATGTGGAATTTGCAACGAGAGGGGCGAACGCGCTTGATCTTGTTTACACAAACATCCCAGGCGTGTACCGGGCGGAGCCCCGCCTCCACCTCCGCTACTCAGACCACATCTCTGTTATGCTACAGCATACAGAGAGCATCCAGCATACAGACCGCTCGCCAGACGCACAAAACCGCTCCAGAAGCAGGTGAAAACCTGGCCAGCAGGAGCCATCTCTGCTCTTCAGGACTGTTTTGAGTGTACTGACTGGCACATGTTCAGGGAGGCTGTAACATATGGCAACTCTACCAACTTGGAGGAATACACAGCATCAGTGACCAGCTACATCAGCAAGTGCATTGATGATGTCACTTTCTCCAAGACCATCACCACACGCTCCAACCAGAAGCCGTGGATGTCTGCGAAGATGCGCACGCTGCTGAGAACCCGAGACTCTGCCTTCAGAGCAGGCAACAAGGCAGCCCTAAGAACAGCGAGGGCCAAACAGTCCCGGACCATCAGAGAGGCAAAGCGTGCACACGCCCAGAGAATCCACAGTCACTTCCAGGACAGTGGTGACACACGGCGCATGTGGCAGGGCTTCCAGGCCATCACCAGCTACAGGACAACATCAGTTGCCTGTGACAAAGATGCCTTCCTTCCAGATGCGCTGAATGACTTCTACGCTCGGTTTGAAGTGCAGAACGACATAGTGGCGAGGAAGACCACCCCTCCTCCCAATGACCAGGCGCTCTGTCTTACCACCGCTGATGTGAGGAAAACTCTACGTAGAGTCAACCCACGGAAGGCTGCTGGACCAGACAACATTCCTGGCAGAGTGCTCAGAGGATGTGCAGACCAGCTGGCAGATGTTCTTACCGACATCTTCAACATCTCTCTGAGCAGCTCCGTCGTTCCAACGTGCTTCAAGGCCACCACCATCGTCCCCATGCCAAAGAAGTCTTCAGTGTCCTGCCTCAACGACTACCGTCCCGTCGCACTCACACCCATCATCGTGAAGTGCTTCGATAGGCTCGTCATGAGGCACATTAAGACCCAGCTGCCCCCCTCACTAGACCCACTGCAGTTCGCGTATCGTCCAAACCGCTCAACAGACGACACCATCGCCACCACCCTCCATCTGGCCCTCACCCACTTGGAAAAAAAGGACTCATACGTTCGAATGCTGTTCGTAGACTTCAGCTCAGCATTCAACACAATCATTCCCCAGCACCTGATTGGAAAGCTGAACCTGCTGGGCCTGGACACCTCCCTCTGCAACTGGATCCTGGACTTTCTGACTGGGAGACCTCAGTCAGTCTGGATCGGGAACAACATCTCCACCATCACCACACTGAGCACTGGAGCCCCCCAGGGCTGTGTGCTCAGTCCACTGCTGTTCACTCTGCTGACTCACGACTGTGCAGCAATGCACAGCTCGAACCACATCATCAAGTTCGCTGATGACACGACCGTTGTGGGTCTCATCAGCAAGAACGACGAGTCAGCATACAGAGAGGAGGTGCTGCGGCTAACAGACTGGTATAGAACCAACAACCTGTCCCTGAATGTCGACAAAACAAAAGAGATGGTTGTTGACTTTAGGAGAGCACAAGGCGAACGCTCTCCGCTGAACATCGACGTCTCCTCTGTGGGATCGTCAAGAGCACCAAATTCCTTGGTGTTCACCTGGCAGAGAGCCTCACCTGGTCCCTCAACACCAGCTCTGTAACCAAAAAACCCCAGCAGCGTCTCTACTTTCTGCGAAGGCTGAGGAAAGCACATCTCCCACCCCCCCATCCTCACTACATTCTATAGAGGGACTATTGAGAGCATCCTGAGCAGCTGCATCACTGCCTGGTTTGGGACTTGCACCGTTTCGGACTGCAAAGCCCTGCAGAGGATAGTGAGGACAGGTGAGAAGATCATCAGGGTCTCTCTTCCCTCCATCAAAGACATTTACGAAAAACACTGCATCCGCATAGCCAACAGCATTGTGGATGACCCCACACACCCCTCACACAAACTCTTCACCCTCCTGCCATCTGGCAAGAGGTACCGAAGCATTCGGGCCCTCACGGCCAGACTGTGTAACAGCTTCTTCCCCCAAGCCATCAGACTCCTCAATATTCAGAGACTGGTTTGACACACACACATGTCCTGAGTTGCACTTTAATTACTGTCACTTTATAACTGTATGCTACCTCAATAACTGCTATGTCCACAGAACACTATCTCATAGTATGTTATGTTTACATTACATTTTTAGGAGCTGTCATCTTTTTGCACTACTGTGTACTGGTCGGCGCTGCACTGTCTCTCACTGTGTCTATTGTCCTGTTCATTGTTAGTAATTTATTGTACTGTCCCGCACTTTTTGCACATGTTTGCATGTGCACTTTATTTAGGTACTTTATTTAGTCTATGTAGTCTCATGTAGTTCTGTGTTTGTCCTTTGTTGTTTTATGTAGCACCATGGTCCTGGAGGAACGTTGTCTCATTTCGCTGTGTACTGTACTAACTGTATATGGTTGAAACGACAATAAAAACCACTTGACTTGACTAAGCTCTTAAAAGAGGTATCTCCTGTAATTTCAGAACCTCTTCTTAATATTATTAACTTCTCGCTATGTTTAGGACATCTCCCAAGAAACTTTAAAATGGCAGTTATCAAACTGTTATTAAGAAACCACAACTTGATCCTGGAGAACTGGCTAATTATAGACCGATTTAAAATCTCCTGTTTATGTCAAAAATACTAGATAAGGTAGTGTCCTCCCGAATATGTTCATTTCTACAGAGATATAGTATATACGAAGAATTTCAGTCAGGATTTAGGCCTCATCACAGTACAGAGACTGCACTTATCAGTTACAGATGACTTGCTCTTATCATCTGATCGCGGCTGCATTTCTCTTCTAGTGCTTTTAGATCTTAGTGCTGCATTCGACACGATAGATCACGACATTCTCTTGAATAGGCTAGAGAATTATGTTGGCATTTGTGGAGTTGCATTAGCATGGTTTAGGTCATATTTAGCAGACCGCTACCACTTTATCTATGTAAATAAGGGATTGTCAAACCAAACAAAAGTAAAATATGGAGTTCCACAGGGATCAGATTTAAGGCCTCTGCTTTTCTCCATGTATATGCTTCCCCTGGGAGATATTATCAGGAATCGTGGAATAAGTTTCCACTGCTATGTCGACGATACACAACTTTATATTTCTTCAAAACCTGATGAGATTTCACAATTCTTGAAATTAGCAGAGAGTATCAATGAAATAAAATATTGGATGGCCAGAAATTTCCTTCTACTCAATTCTGACAAAACAGAGGTACAAATTATTGGACTAAAAAACTCTAAAAATAAGCCACTTCAATATAATTTGACACTCGATGGATGTACTGTTACATCATCTTCAACAGCGAAGAACAGCATTCTTCCACCTAAGTAATATTTCTAAATTAAGGCACATGCTCTCTGTTGCTGATACCGAAAAACGAATTCAAGCATTCATGACCTCAAGACTAGATTATTGTAATGCATTACTGGGAGGATATCCAGCAAGATCAATAAATAAACTTAAATTGGTTCAAAATGCAGCAGCCAGAGTGCTAACGAGAACCAAGAAAAATTATCATATTAGCCCCATTTTATCATCATTTAATAGGATTCCTGTTCAATTCCGTATTAATTTAAAAATTCTGTTAACTACGTACAAAGCTTTGAATGGTCTAGCTCTGCAGTACTTAAGTGATCTTCTACCATGCTATATTCCATCACGTTCATTATGATCTCAAAATTCTGGCCTGTTAATAGTTCCTAGAATATCAAAATCCAAAGGAGGTAGGTCCTTTTCATATTTTGCTCCTAAACTATGGAATAGTCTCCCTAACACTGTTCAAGATGCAGACACACTCCCTCAGATTAAGTCTAGCCTAAAGACTCATCTATTTAGCCAGGCATACACCTAATTTTTCCTCCAACCCACAATTGGGCTGCTTTAGTTGGGTCTGCCGGAACCAGAAACCAGAAACACTGATCATGATTTATAACTCTGCAATACATTGAATGGCATCTATGCTTATATTATTTTATTTGTTTCCCTGTCTCAACCTCGGGAGTCCTATCCTGAGGTCACCAGAACCGGCTGGATCCAGCACCATTCCTGCTTCGTGTTGGACTCCACTGCTACATGTAAGTGTCGCTGAATGATGATGACTAAATGCAGCCGATGCCAGCCAAACATCACTTCAGTCTATTATGATGGACTTCAGAGGATGAACTGATGCCAACTCCAACCATAAGACATGGGATACTTAATATGCCATTGATTGAACCTTGGATTTAGGATGGACCACACCGAACCTCACCGAAATTACCGGCCAGGTTGAACTGCGTTTCACATCCCTGATCTCTGCCTGCATCACCTCGATCTATTGATGGACTACGATCTTGAAATGGAATACATAGACTAACAACTGCCAACAAACGCCTTCATCTGCCAATTAACAGAGACAATTGCATCTATGTGAATTTCTGCAGTTAATCCAGGATGGACTTCAAAGACATTGGTCATTAATCTTACAGTTCAAACAAAATCGATGTTTAAACACTGACCCTTAACACTTACTTAGTTCAATAATTTTAAACCATGACTTTAACTATACATAAGTCATATTTACATTATATTCATGATGTTAGCCAGAGGGTAACTGGCCCCCACAGTGAGTCTGGTTTCTCCCAAGGTTATTTTTCTCCATTAATCAACATCTTATGGAATTTTGTGTTCCTTGCACAGTCACCTTCAGCTTGCTCACTGGGGTTATTAATACAATTATTATTGAATTACTTATTTTTAAACACGATTAACAATCGTATTTGATCTAATTACACAATGATGATTAATCGACATTATAGACATTACAGTTTTATCGTCTGTTAATGCCTGATCTTCTGTAAAGCTGCTTTGAAATGATGTGTGTTGTGAAAGGCGCTATACAAATAAAATTGATTTGATTTGACTTGAAAAGACTCCAAACTGTTGCAGACCATATGCTTTCATGCATTAACAAAAGGCTCCTGACGATTCCAATATGGCTGACATGCCAACGTATCATGGTCCATTGAACAGCTGCTAATAAAGTATCTGCGTATGTATATCTATGGTTAACACACCCTGCTGAAGAGACTAGCATAACCAGAAGGCAATTTCCATGCTAGTCTAAGCTGGCTTATGCTGGTTAGTACTTGTTTGGTGCTGGTCTAGCTGATGTTGTTCAAAGGTAGAACTTGGCAGGAGAATCTTGTTAACCTTTTTTTTCTGGTTAACCAAAGAAGTCTTTCTAGTTAAAATAGTCAAAAGCCTGGTTAGAACACCAACACACCAGATATCCTGATGACCTTTTTTCATTATAATTTGTTAGCATGGCAGAACACATTCTTGCATTGAAAAAATAAACACAAGGAATGGGAAAGAATGCAGTTGTCTTAAGATGCCATTTTAAAAGTTAAAGTTCTTTTAACTTGACACAGTCTTATAATGTTGCACTCACTGCATGAGATGTTGAAGAATCAGCAAGATGCATCACAACAGTCAAAAATGCCTGCACATATTTACATAGAAGAAAAAATCAAAAGCAAATGGATGCAAACATGCTTCCTGCGTTAACTGCCCCTTACTGTGCAGTCTGTGCATGCTGTACACCAGTCTCTTTGTGTATTGTACCTCCTTTAGGGCTGCCTCTCTGCCAGCAACGCTCTCCAATACTCTTTGTCTTAGAGTAAAGGACTTCCTCCTCATTTCCTCTTCCTGAGTCAGTCTGGCCTGAATCTCACTCAACTCCTGCCCTTGCTGTGTGCAATGACCCTCCAGTGTCTTCACCTGTTCACAAACAAATGTTTTTTGTGCCATTATTAAGTAAAAAAGTGACCCGGGTCAGGCTATGTTGATACTAAGAGTTGAAGTTAAGGCACTGATTATCAGGGGAAAAGTTTTGATTTACAGTATATGGCCCTCACCTGTCTGCCCAGTTCCTGTAGTTTCTGAGATTTCTCCAGCTCACGCAAGTTGGTTCTCACCTTCAGCACCTTCTGCTGGAGGGAGGATTTATACTCCTCTAGCCCTGTCAGCAGTGTTAATTTCGTCAGACGAGACGAGACTAAATATGTTCGTCAATGACCTTTTTTTCCATGACTAAGACGAGACGATGACGAGACTGCACCAAAGTCCAAAAACGCTGACTAAGACTAAATTAACATGCATTATTGTTGACGAAAAAAGACGAGACTAAAATGTTTTGCATAAAATAAAAACTAAGATAAAATCTCTCTTCATTTTCGTATACAATCGTCTCTACATTTTCATCATGAGATAGAATATTCAGCTGTTACGCCTTCAAAATATTCCGAATGAGTTCGCGCTGTTGCTCAAGTAACGGTTACAGGTCTCATACTCCTGTGGCTGCAACAGGAAACTACATGGAGCAAGAACACAACAATCATAGATAGTGGCGAACACGCGACGAGCGCCAACGACATGCTAGGTAGCAGGAAGAGGCTCGATATTTGGTCGCATTTTAGGTAAAATGATATTGACAAAAAGACAGAATGTGTCATTAAACTGACGGGAAGCACTGCGGACAAAAAATATCGGGGAAAAACACCACCAACCTTAAGCGACATCTAAAGGCTAACCACCCACACATTCAGGGAAGTTAACTTAAATATACGTCTCATAAGCTAATGCTGATTTTAGACATCTACGCTGTAAATTAACCAGTTAGCTATGGTGTTGTGGCACATACATTATGCAGGTTATATATATTTTATGTAACGTATTTGCTTAATAAAATACTCTTCAGAACAAGTTCATCATTTGTGAATGTGTCTCTTAAATCAGAAAACCAGCCACGTTTAACAAAGTGAATTCAACATATCATTCAACAAGTGTATTTTGTCAGGTAATTATGACATTTAACCAATATTTGAGATGTGTGAAACATTATTTGACTGAAATGGTTATCTCAGAATTAATCTCAGAAATAATTTATTTAAAAAAAGACTAAAATGTTTTGAAACTTGACTAAGATATATTGAGTTTTCTTTTGACTAAAACTAGACTAAAATGACGAGACTTTTAGTTGACTAAAACTTGACTAAGATACCTTAAATTCTCTTTTGACTAAAACTAGACTAAAATGACGAGACTTTTAGTCGACTAAAACTTGACTAACAAAAAAAGATATGTGAATGACTAAATATGACTAAAACAAACAAGGACATTTGGCACAAGACTAAGACTAAGCCTAAATTAAAAATAGGTGACAAAATTAACACTATCTGTCAGTCTTTGTTCCTTCTCCTCTCCTGCTTGCTTTAAACTGAGACAGACACAAAAGATTAATTGCTATTAATTAAGCTTATTTATACTACCTCACCTTGGAGAATGACACTTACAGGGAGTATTTGATATGCCATCTTTTTCAAAACATTTCAACTCCTTTGCTAATATTTAGGCTATCCTACATAAAATTTGTCAAGAGAACAAAGTAATCTATTGCAAAATGAATATTCTTGAACAAAATTTACATATAGTACATTAGTCGGGTTGAAGGAATAGTTCACCTAAAATGAGAATTCTGACAACGTATGACTTTATTTCTTCTGTGGAAAACGAAAGGATTTTTATTTTTATCTTCACAAATCTTTTCACCATTTAATGAAAGTGGATTGTCACTCTGGGCTGTCAACCTCAATAAAGTAAATCTAGTATGCTAGAACTGTTATTTTCAGACTTTGCCCTCTTCACAGCTGTTCGGAGTTCATTGTTGGAAGTCTGGATGACCGCCTCATCTCTCACAACATTCCCTAAAGCTCTTTTTAGTTCCAGGCTTTCATGCCGCTGAGCATCCCTGTCCTGCATACACTCCCTCAGCTCTCCATGAGCCTTGATCAGTTCCTTACGGCCAGAGTCTCTGCTCTGCTCCACCTCACTCAGCTCCCTTCTCAACTGCTCCACCTGATTTAGAGAGGGATGAAGAAAAGAGAGATAGAAGAAGAGAACGAAAGATGTTTGTAAATATAGAACGAGTGATGTGTGATGATCAGAATGTCTGAGTAAAATGGTCTAAATGTGTCTATTTAAAATCAAGCCTCATTGAGCCATTTAAATGATTCGAGTATGGTGAGGTGACACCACGGAGAAGGGAAGACTTCTAATGATCATATTCCATACGTGGCACTGTTTTGCTGAAGACAATTCAATTTAATTTTCCATGAGATGTATGAAATGGAAACACAGCCTATTAGTAATATTCCACTGCCTTGTTCCATTCAGCTTCACAAAGCATGTGAGCATCAGACTCATCCAAGGAGTTCTGCCTCCTTTCCAGTGATTAGTGGGGCTGGTACAAATTTTTCAAACACTTTCATTAAATGTGCTAAGGGTGAAATTCCTGGCCCATGTAAACACAGAAATATGACCCACACTCTGGTAATTGCTTGGATACAGATAATCGTTTTACGGTGAATGTTTTATTTTTTTTTCCTCACAATGCAGCCAGATTGAAGAGAGAGAGAGAGAGAGAGAGAGAGAGAGAGAGAGAGAGAGAGAGAGAGAGAGAGATGAAAAATGCAGAAAAAGACAGGACAGGCTCCAAAGACTGCCACACACAGCAGCGATGATGAGAAACATCAGCAAAGTGTGTGTAGATGCTGATGTGTGAAATAGAAATGTGTGTGTGTGTGTGTGTGTGTGTAAGTTTACTGGGCCACACAAGATGCTTTCTTCTCATAAATCTTGATGTTAGAGAAATAAGTCTGTGCCAAGCCCACATTAGTTTAATTCATTGATAGGGGGGTTGGGTTAGCAGGACAGTGAATGACAGTAAAGGGGGTTAGAAAAGACCCGTTTTAGAGTTGTGGGGATGTTTCCATGGGGAAAAATTTCACTACAGTATAGAAAAAAAAAAAGAAAAAAAAAACAACTCCTGAGCACCTGCTAATTTGTGGAAAAAACCTAACTATAACTAAACTTTTACTTTTTCATATCATAGAGAAAGCCTCTTTTTAATTTCTGGCTTTTAATGTTCGCTTCATGCAGCCTCCCACTGCTGGTGGTTTGTCATTGTCTGACCAGGTCAAATCAGAGGAGGATTAGTGGAAATAATCAGACAGTAGTGGAGAATCTTTGTGTGCATACAACCTCACACAGAGTTCTCACCACATTCATTAAATCACTCCACTCACCCTGAATGCTTGGGGAAAGACTGTTTGACCATCCAAATTTGTGGCCTGAGGCTGTGGTAGAATCTAACTAAATGTTTGTGCAGACGTCATTCCCAATAGTGACCTTGAGCCTTAAATGAATAGCTCACACAAAAATTTAAATAATTTTAGAATTTACTCATTCTCGTCTCGTTTCAAACCTGTTTGACTTTCTTTATTATGCAGAATACAGAAGGTTTTAATTAACATTGCTGTCTGTGTTTTTTAATTCATTGACTGTGGATAGTGCCTCATTTTAAGCTTAAAAAATTATCAGTTGCTCGTTCATGAGAAAAGCTCTTTGACAGTGGTGTGTGTTCACGTGAGAACTTGTGTTGTTTTGAGTGATAAACAAGGATTAACGCAAACCATTGTGAACAAGCTTCTCTCATAGTGCTAATAAATACGCAATGAACGTCAGGATTTTCACTGAACAAATGATAGAAAAACAAATTCTGACTAAACATGTTAATGATAGGTTATGCTAATTAACAATACTTTGGGTAATTTTAAGCTTTAAAATGTGGACCCATATGCCATAAGAGTGGCTCTGGTAGACTTATGGAGAAGTTTATTCTTCATTCTTGGCTCAGAGCTAGAAAGAAATTCAAAACATTTGAGCAATGGTATACTGGTTGGAAACATTTGGACACCACCCACACAACTGGGGACACCATTTAGATGTGAGATGCATGCTGTCCAGAGAACAAACTACATGTAAACCCAATATGACATTAAAATACTCTGGCGGTCAAAAGTTTGGAATAATGTACAGAGTTTGCTATTTTGGAAGGAAATTGTTACTTTAATTCACCAAAGTGGCATTCAACTGATCACAAAGTATACTCAGGACATCAGTGATGTAAAAAAACAGCACTGTTACTATTTGAAAAAGGTAATTTTTTGATCAAAACCAGATTTCCAGCAAACATCACTCTAACATCTTAGCCTTGAGTAATCAGGCTAAATTGCTAATTTGGTACTAGAAAATCACTTGTCATTATATCAAACACAGTTGAAAGCTATTTTGTTTATTAAATGAAGCTTAACATTGTCTTTGTTTTTGAGTTGCCACAATATGCAATAGACTGGCCTATCTTAAGAGCAATATTAGGTAAAAAATTGCAAAAAAGAAACAGCTTTCTCCAGAAACTCGTCAGTCAATCATTGTTTTGAGGAAAGAAGGCTATACAGTGCTTGAAATCGCCAAACAACTGAAGATATCATACAAAGGTGTTCACTACCATCTTCAAAGACAAAGGACAACTGGCTCTAACAAGGACAGAAAGAGATGTGGAAGGCCAGATGTACAACTAAACAAGAGGATAAGTACATCAGAGTCACTAGTTTGAGAAATAGATGCCTCACATTTCCTCAGTTGACAGCTTCATTGAATTCTACCCACTCAACACCAGTTTCATTTACAACAGTAAAGAGAATACTCAAGGGTGCAGGCCTTATGGAAATAATTGCAAAGAAAAAGCCACTTTTGAAACAGAAAATCAAAAAGAAAAGGCAAAGAAACACAGAAATTGGACAACATATAATTGGAAAAGAGTGTTATGGATCTTAACACCATTGAGCTTTTGTGGGATCAGCTAGACTGTAAGGTGTGTGAGAAGTGCCCAACAAGACAACCACATCTATGGCATGTGCTACAGGAAGCGTGGGGTGAAATGGGGTGAAGTATCTGGACAAACTTACAGTTAGAATGTCAAGGATCTGCAAAACTGTCATTGCTGGACATGGATGATTTGTGATGTGGTGAACACTCTGTAGTTTAAGCTATTAGGTTTTTTTTTTCAAATTGTAATAGTAATATTTCACATTATTAATATCCTGACTATATACTGTGATCAGTTAAATGCCACTTTGGTGAACAAAAGTACCAATTTCTTTCCATAAGTTCACAATCTGTACATTATTCCAAACTTTTGGCCACCAGTGTATGATATCAATGACTACAGGCCTCATTCTATGAATAGAATCCATATGAGATCAGTAAAAGTAACCATTTAACCGTTTGATGATGATTTAAAGTAATGAATATGCAGTAGACAATGTGCAATTTGTAATGTTTACATTTAGTATTCGCGCTATTCGCTAACACACTATACATGGTCATTATTAGGGTTGCCCCCCATCCTGAAAAATACGGATTTGTCAATGAGTGGATTTGTGGAATTGTATTTAAAGATGAAATGGTGCATCCAGTATCGAATCAAGACTGAACAAGAGTTGTTTTGGCAGCCAGCTAAGCAAAATCTTGGCCAACCAAAGCACATTTAATGATATACAACTCACACCCAGTGCGCTAAAAGCAGTATATATGCTTCTCCTATTAAATGCACATCCGCACCAGGGGATTGTAGCTTAGCTTCACATGAATGTCCAGGAGACATCGAATAAACTCTATCAGTGGAGCAAACAGGAAAGTTCATCAATCAGGCTTCCCCTAATATGTGAGCTACAGAGAAAGGGTAGTTCAGAGCGGATCACTTGAGGGAATGGTTCTGTGATGGCCTGCGTGACATTTCTCATGTGAAACCAGGCTTTCACACGCATATGCATGTTTTAGATGAAAAGCATATTTACTGATCCCAACTCAGTAAAGTGTCTTACTCATGGGTACAATCACAATAACTAGCCCTATAGAAGTATTAATTAAATCAAATTTGATTCCCCACTGCACCTTGCTTAAAGTTACAAAAATTTGGAATTCAAAAGGTTCCAGATGCATAGATAATCAAAAATAACCTGTATATACAATGTAAACATAAAATGAAACTACAAATGTTAAAAATTTATAAATTGCATTTATGTAATAAGTACACCCACCAATTACTTGGACCAATGGCAGTATGAATGTTTTTAAATGCCGATACAAATTTGTCATTAAAGTTTGCACTGGCAAGCTGTTTCATAGCACTGCAAATAACTCAAAAACACCTTCTTTTTGGCCAGATTTTATTAAAAAATGATGTCACATCCATTCTTTCTTCATTTGCATGATGTATATTGGCACCATAAGAAAGTCATATGGGTTTGGAACAACATGAGGGTGAGTAAATTATGACTCAATTTTATTTTCTGGGTGAACTATGCCTTTAAAGGTGGAGGTGTACACACACGGATACAAGCACAGAAATGCAATCATGTAACTAACTTCCTGTGTTCTGACCAATCAAACTGCTGGCAATGCCAAGTTCAACAGGAGTCTGTGCTAAATGACTCACCCCAGGACTGCCCCTGGTAGGTACATACTGGACTCCAACAGGCCTTATGTTGCCTTATGGCCCAACATAAACTAGCTCACCTCCTCACTTACATGACGTTAGTTATTTGGCTCTGGCACAGACAGTATTTTTCTACTCTCCTGGGCTATAGGTTTCTTGTGTTCTGGATGATAAATTTGTTTCTATGACTAATCTATTGGAATGTGAGAGTAAAGTCTTAGGATGTTGTACCTCTTGCTGAACCTCCTGCCTCTGCATAGACAGCTCTCTGGTCTTGTCATTCAGACAGTGCTCCAAAACTTCATGGGAACTCAGAGACTCCTCAAAACGAGAACGCATTCAGCTCAAATTGCAATCCTAAAACTGTGTGCCACAGAGGAAGAGAGAGAAAATGAGCATGATAATTAAATTTATACAACAGATAGTTACAGTCCTTGAATATTATTTGCCAAAGGGTATTCCAAGAGTGCTAATATTCCCATAACAGCACTAGGATGCTTCATTATTTCTATAATTCTCCTTGTCTGTGATCATTGCTTTACAAAAGTGATGGGAATTTTGATTTCTGGGAGTTGAGTCTTTTAAATCTGTTTACCAAAAAGATTTGTTCATATTCATTCACTGATTCGTTCAGTGACCATTTTGGACATATTTACACCATTAGGTGGCAACAAATCAATGAGGTTGTTAATTCCTTGACCGTCAGGACTCTCTGCTGATATAATCACTTCACATACTCCTAAACAACATCTGGCTTGAATGAAATGATCACTAGCAGTCAGTGGGACGAGTATATGTGACCAAGGAAGTGACCAATGAGCTTCAGACCGAAGTCCAGTTCATAAAAAATGGAAAGCTAATGGAAAGCACTCATGGACAGTGCATATGGAGAAGAGGTTCATTGCTCTTTAGAACCAAAATGCCTGTTTTTATGACAAATTATATTAGAATTATATATTATTTATAATGATATTATAATTTATAATATATACTATAGCATTTCTGAGAATTTACTTAATAATAATAATAGTACTTATTATGTACTTAAATATAATTGATTGTGATTGGTCAATTGTGGCACTGTACTGTCAATTTTTTTTAAAATAAATATACAAAAGTGTATACAGTTGAAGTCAGAAGTTTACGTACACTTAGGTCATTAAAGTCATTAAAACTAATTTTTTAACCACGCCACAAATTTCATTTTAGCAAACTATAGTTTTGTCAATTCGTTTAGATTGTTTCACTTTTAATTGACTATATCACAATTCCAGTGGTTCAGAAGTTTACATTACATTCATATTAACTTTGGCTTTAAGCAGCTGCTTGAAAAATTCCAGAAAATTATGTCAAGCCTTTAAGCAATTAGCTTCTGATAGGCTTATTGAAGTCAATTGGAGGTGTACCTGTGGATGTATTTTAAGGCCTACCTTCAAACTCAGTGCCTTTTTGCTTGACATCATGGGAAAATCAAAAGAAATCAGCCAATACCTATGTTGTGGACCTCCACAAATCTGGTTCATCCTTGGGAGCAAGTTCCAAATGCTTTAAAGTACCACGTTCATCTGTACAAACAATAGTACGCAAGTATAAAAACCATGGAACAATGCAGCCATCATACCGCTCAGAAAGGAGACACATTCTGTCTCCTAGAGATGAATGTAGTTTGGTGCAAAAAGTGCAAATAAATCCCAAAACAACAGCAAAGGACCTCGTGAAGATGCTGGAGAAAAAATGAAAACGAGTCCTATATCGACATAACCTGAAAGGCTCCTCAGCAAGGAAGGAGCTCCAAAACCGGCATAAAAGGCAGACTACTGTTTGTTCATGGGGACAAAGATCAGATAAATTTCCTCTTGTCTGATGAATCAAAAAAATAACTTTTTGGGCCATAATGACCATCGTTATGTTTGGTGGAAAAAAAGTGAGGCTTGCAAGCCAAAGATCACCATCGCAATCGGGAAGCATGGCAGTATCATGTTGTGGGGGTGCTTTGCTGCAGGAGGGACTGGTGCACTTCACAAAATAGATGGCATCATGAGGAAGGACAATTATGAGGATATATTGAAGCAACATCTCAAGACATCAGCCATGAAGTTAAAGCTCGGTCACAAATGGAAGACCCGTTGACTCCAAGCATATCTCCAAAATTGTTTCAAAATGGCTGAAGGACAAAAAATTCAAGGTATTTGTGTGGCCATCAGCCACACAAATAAAGCCTTGACCTCAATCTGATATAAAATTTGTGAGCAGAACTGAAAAAGCATGTGCGAGCAAGGAGGCCTACAAACCTGACTCAGTTACACCAATTCTGTCTGGAGGAATGGGCCAAAATTCCAGTAACTTATTGTGAGAAGCTTGTGGAAAGCTACCCAAAACATTTGACCCAAGTTAAACAATTTAAAGGCAATGCTACCAAATGCTAACCAATTACATGTAAACTTCCGACCCATTGGGAATGTGATGAAAGAAATAAAATCTGAAATAAATAATTCTCTCTAGTATTATTCTGACATTTCACATTCTTTTTTTTATCCCCTTTTCTTCCCAATTTGGAATGCCCAATTCCCACTACTTACTAGGTCCTCGTGGAGGCATGGTTACTGACCTCAATCCGGGTGGAGGAGGACAAGTCTCAGTTGCCTCCGCTTCTGAGACTATCAATCCGCACATTTTATCATGTGGCTCGCTGTGCATGACACCTCGGAGACTCGCAGCAAGTGGAGGCTCATGCTATTCTCCGCGGTCCACGCACAACTTACCTCACACCCCTCTGAGAGCAAGAAACACTAATCGCGACCACGAGGAGGTTACCACATGTGACAACCCTCAATAGCAACAGGGCCAATTTGGTTACTTAGGAGACCTGGCTGGAGTCACTCAGCACGCCCTGGATTTAAACACACGACTCCAGAGGAGGTAGTCAGCATCAATACTCACTGAGCTACCCAGGCCCCAACATTTCACATTCTTAAAATGAAGTAGTTATCCTAACTGACCTAAGCAAGGAAAAGTTTTCTACAATTAAATGTCAGGAATTGTGAAAAACTGAGTTTAAATGTATTTGGCTAATGTGTATGTAAACTTCTGACAGTAACTGTATTTTTTGTATATCTAATCTCTTGGAAAAAGTTGAAGCTTCACAGTTATAATCACATCTAGCAGCCAATAATCTCTATGACCCTTTTCAATCTGGTTTTCGTCTATTCCACAGTAAAGAAACTGCTCTCTTGAGGTTTGTTAATGATCTTCTCTGCTCTGCTGACTCTGGGTCCCTCAGTATTCTGATCCTGCTTGATTTGAGCTCTGCTTTTGAAACTGTATGCGCCAACACACACCTTTCCTGACTCTCAGTTATTGGTATTACTGGCACTGCTCTTCCTACCTTAGTAACGGACAATATTTTACAATTAATAAACACAAATCTACTTCTGCTTATCTCACTCAGTGTATCCCCCAGGGTTCCATTCTGGGTCCTCTATTGTTTATAATTTACGTTCTCCCACTTGGTCTCGGTTTCTCTCTGCTACGCTGATGACACAGATTTATACATCCGCCCATTTTGATAAAATTCATGCAATAAGCTCATTAACAGCCTGTATCAAATATGTAAAAATCTGGTTAAAAAGAAATTTCCTCAAATTCAATGCTGACAAAACAAATTATGATTTTTGGACCACAAACACTTACAAGAAATATTGACATTATTGATGGAATTCTTACCAAACGCTCCAAAACCATTAAGAATCTGGGCATCACTTTTGTTCCATCTCTCACTTTTGAAGCCCATATCAGAACCATCATTAATATGGCTTCCATCTTCTTCCATCTATATCACATTGCATAACTCATGCTTTCAGAACATTCAGTCTTGATTAGTGTAACTGCCTCTTCATTGGCCTACCCATTAAAATTCTGACAAAATTCTTCTCTTAACCTACAAAGGTCTGCATGATCTGGCACCTCGTTGTTTATGTGATCTGCTTCATCCATACACATCTGCACGTTCTCATCGTTCTTCTGATTCCAAAATGCTGTCTATCCCCAGATTTCGTCTGCCGAACTTTGGTGGGAGATCCTTCAGTGTAATTGCACCTAAACTATAAAACTCACTGCCTCAGAGCCTCCGCAACATCTTCTCTATTTCTGTTTCTACTTTTTCAAGTCTTAGCTTGAAACTCATCTTTTCTCAGAGTACTATCTATCCACTGCTGATTGCTGATTTATTTTTCCTAACTGTGATTGTAACTTCTGATAAAATGTATCTTTATTGTAAAGTGGCCTTGAGATTTTGGAAAGGCACTATATAAATAAAACATATTTTTATTATTATAAAATTGTTTATCTGTTATAATGTATATATATATATATATATATATATATATATATATATACACTCACCTAAAGGATTATTAGGAACACCTGTTCAATTTCTCATTAATGCAATTATCTAATCAACCAATCACATGGCAGTTGCTTCAATGCATTTAGGGGTGTGGTCCTGGTCAAGACAATCTCCTGAACTCCAAACTGAATGTCAGAATGGGAAAGAAAGGTGATTTAAGCAATTTTGAGCGTGGCATGGTTGTTGGTGCCAGACGGGCCGGTCTGAGTATTTTACAATCTGCTCAGTTACTGGGATTTTCACGCACAACCATTTCTAGGGTTTACAAAGAATGGTGTGAAAAGGGAAAAACATCCAGTATGCGGCAGTCCTGTGGGCGAAAATGCCTTGTTGATGCTAGAGGTCAGAGGAGAATGGGCCGACTGATTCAAGCTGATAGAAGAGCAACTTTGACTGAAATAACCACTCGTTACAACTGAGGTATGCAGCAAAGCATTTGTGAAGCCACAACACGCACAACCTTGAGGCAGATGGGCTACAACAGCAGAAGACCCCACCGGGTATCACTCATCTCCACTACAAATAGGAAAAAGAGGCTACATTTTGCAAGAGCTCACCAAAATTGGACAGTTGAAGACTGGAAAAATGTTGCCTGGTCTGATGAGTCTCGATTTCTGTTGAGACATTCAGATGGTAGAGTCAGAATTTGGCGTAAACAGAATGAAAACATGGATCCATCATGCCTTGTTACCACTGTGCAGGCTGGTGGTGGTGGTGTAATGGTGTGGGGGATGTTTTCTTGGCACACTTTAGGCCCCTTAGTGCCAATTGGGCATCGTTTAAATGCCACGGCCTACCTGAGCATTGTTTCTGACCATGTCCATCCCTTTATAGCCACCATGTACCCATCCTCTGATGGCTACTTCCAGCAGGATAATGCACCATGTCACAAAGCTTGAATCATTTCAAATTGGTTTCTTGAACATGACAATGAGTTAACTGTACTAAAATGGCCCCCACAGTCACCAGATCTCAACCCAATAGAGCATCTTTGGGATGTGGTGGAACGGGAGCTTCGTGCCCTGGATGTGCATCCCACAAATCTCCATCAACTGCAAGATGCTATCCTATCAATATGGGCCAACATTTCTAAAGAATGCTTTCAGCACCTTGTTGAATCAATGCCACGTAGAATTAAGGCAGTTCTGAAGGCGAAAGGGGGTCAAACAGAGTATTAGTATGGTGTTCCTAATAATCCTTTAGGTGAGTGTATATATACATTATAAAATATTGAATATCTACATATTTCATACGCAGATCTGTAATAAGTTTTAGTATATTTCTTATTCCATATTTTTTCCAAATTGACTATGTTGACTGTATATTATGCCTTACTTAACCGTCTATTAATATTGATTTATAACCTGTCACATATTTAATAAGAAACTGTTATAAGCGCTTTCTTACCTCCACTTCCAGCTGGAGACCATGCAAATGCTGTCTCGTCCAAACAATTCGGTGCTTATTCTGCTTCTTTTCATGTGCAACCGCAAATGATAAGACACATATTACAACAGCTGCCGTGAAACACAGATTGTTGTTCACGTTTATTGTTTATGTTTGTGCAGTGCACTTGCTCTCTGTTGATTGGCTTTGAAAATGAGGTGTCATAGTGATGCATTTAGAAAAGTCTAAGGCAGCCATTTAGATCTTAATCGGTGAATGTGACAGGCCCCAACAAAACTGAGAGATTCTGAATTTCTTAAATTGCTAAATAGTACATAACAAAATCAGGCTTGGGGAGTAACGGAATACTTGTAATGATGTTACATAATCAGGATACAAAAATTGTGTAACTGTAATCCATTAAAGTTACATAAAAAATACAACATAATCAGATTACAGTTACATTTGGTAAAATTGGGATTACTAGCAGGATTAAATTTTTTAATTTATAACAGAAAACAAAAGATCCTCCTGACATAAAATGATAAAGACCACTGCTTGCTTTAGTGCAGAATACAGATATGATCAAATGTGTTCTTGAGATCTCTGGTTTTCTCTCGTGAATCACGTGAATCTGGTGCCACTTACTGTCGCATACACAAATAACATCTGTCACACATCAACACTGTGCTCTCGAGGCAGACAAGGTCAAATCATTAAGGACTGTTTAATCGCAATGGCCACTGGAGAAATATGATTATTTTTGTGGAAATTCCAACATTCTTTTCTCTTCAATGGAGAAAAGGGAAACAACATTACAGTTCAGTGCAATTTACCTTCCAGTTGCACTGAAGATGCACTGATTTTCCAAGGACCCGACAAATAATTAAAACCCGACAAGTATTTATAGGTAAGACCCACATAAAAATAACGTTAGCTAGAATAGCTAAAATTAGTCATAAGTGTTCCCTAATTTCAATGTCCGACCATCTGTTTTGCGGGAGCAGGAATAGAAGTGGAGAAATGACCACTGCCCCCGGCGAATGGCCAGTATTCCAGTATACAGGATGCCTACAGTTGAAACTCTAAAATTATTCTATGAAATGTGTTCATGGTGTAATGACAACAGTATTGGGACAGCATTTATTTTTTTCTAGATTGTAAATCCAAATTGTACACATGAATACCAAATTAATTGAAAATATTAAGTTCTTAGGGGAAAAGTGCAATGGATAATTTATCTAATTTTGATACTTTTAAATTATTAATAATTCATAAATTATTTAGATTATAAATGTATAGTTAAGAACAGTTCAAATGTATGGATGAGGGAGAAATACTGGCAAATGCAACATTTTAAAACTCATAGATCATAAATCAAGACACTAAAAAGATTTAAATCTATTTCAATCTATTCTTTAAAACAAGATGATCTTTATTATCATAGAATCACCCATAAACGTTAGCTGATGATGAATGACTGTGGATCGTGAGCAAGCAGATGACAGACACCGGAGGCACTGCGATGAAGAAGATAGCCTGTGATCTACATATTTCAGTTGGAAGTTAATGAATGTTCAGGGCCAATTAGTCTACATGCTAACTGCAATACATGGCAAAATTGAACTTGGTAGTGTTTTTGAAATCTGAGGTATGTCCTGTAAGATTTTGTTTAATGTTAGAAGACATAATACAGTGCATCTATTCTAACTGTATTTGCTTGATGAGAAAAATAAACTTTTTCTGTAACAGATAGAGGACTCACCTGATTTGGTTAAAAATGCTAAGTTGTTCTACATAAGTATTTTTACATATTCTGGAAAACATGGTTTGTTTGCATTCAGAAGGCATGATTAAAAGTCTTCAAGAACATTGCTTTTCTCTTGACTTTATTCAAATATGCGATCTTGAGTCAATCTAAAAGTAATCTGATTACATTTTAATTACATTTACATTACATTATTTTACTCAGCTAACTGGATTAAATTACGGATTACATTTTTACTAAGTAATCAGTATTTGTAACATATTACATTTTAAAAGTAACCCTCCCAATCCTGAGCATGATGCATGGATTGGGATTTATTTTACTTTGTCTTGCTCCTGGTTGCTCAGGAAGTCTTGGCGCATACAATCCTTTTCCAGGGTAGCTGTCTCAATGTCACGCTCCAGGGTGATTATGCGCTCAGTAAGAGTTGCCTTCTCTACCTCCTTTTGAGAAAGGACCTGCCAATCAAAAACCCCATTTGCACAGTCAACTCAGGATTAATGAGCTGTAAAATGTCCTGTTCACACTGTGGTTTTATCGTTGCAGGGCATTCCTGCTGCTTGATGCCCTAACTTAATTGTTGAGCTGCACAACCAGGATATAGCTTTTGAAAATCTCATTACAAATTAGTGAATAGAAAACATTTATATTTTATTCTATTTTGACAAGGAATCAGTTTTCTTGCTGCTAAAAATGAACATTTTGCAGGGGAAAGTGTTTGTATGTAAATCGCAGCAGTGCAAAATACATCACATGAGCATGAAGAACGATGTGGGCAGAGACAAAACAGTGAAATCGCTCTCAATAACATGAAATTCTCCTTCGTCTTGCCTACACTTGTTTACTGTACTGAATAGAAGTCTGTGTTAGGTGCAATGTTTTGACTCCCCGAGTTGCGTTAAGGCTTTATTAAGGATTATTGCTGGAAACCACAAATTTCCATTGAAAATAAATGACTTCAGATCACTTTGTTGACAATTAAGGCTTTTTAGGGCTACAGACACACCCTTTGATCAGATTGAAAGGAAGCTGTGAAAATATCTTTAATCTATTCCTCTGAAAGACAGATAAACACACACACCTGCGGTTTGTGGCTCTCGGCCTGAAGCAGGCTGTCTGCACTGTGCTGCTGCAGTTTGGCCAGTTTTTCCTGCAGCTGCTGCAGCTCTCTGCACTCCGCTAGCAGCTGCTCCTGTACCTGCTCCCTCTGTGCACAGTACTCTGCACGCATGCGTTCCTGAGACACACAGGACAGTTGCATGTGTTAGAAGTTCAGCATCCAGAGGCTGATCCAGAGAGTATTTTGGAAATTCTTTGGAATGAATACTCTCTTGATCCACAGTAGTGTTATACAGTTTAGGGTTATTGCATATCAATTCAGAATCAATCTGCCAAAGTCATCTCACAGACTGAAAGTCAAGGCCCAAATCTATAGCAGTTCTAACTTTGTCTAAAACAAACTCAATGTGCATACTAAAGTCTAAAGTCTAATTTATACTTACTGAGTGAGCAGTCATCTTTTAGTTAACCAAAAGATTATGATGAAATGCACTGACGCATTTGTTTGGTGATATTTCTCCTGTTCGTGCACATCCCTGAAATTCTTGACCTAGGAATCCTCAGCTAGTCGAATAGCATTGATGATTGGTTAAAACTTAACATAGGTGTGGTTTGGATGTGTCGCTCTTCATTTAAATTTGCACAAGCCAGCTGAGGACACTATCTTAACATTAAAATGGATTAATTTGTCTCTTACAAGTTCAATTATACAGCACTAAAAGCAATGATCCTTGGAGAAAAAACAACCTGCATTATTGGCATTACTACCTACTGATGTTTCGTTCGCCCGAGACAACCTTTCATGATACTCAACAAACAAAATTTAAAAGGACAGAGCTCCTAGTATAAATGCAGACTTCGTTCAACAAGGGGGCGTTAATTCGTTCAGGAGAAAAATGCTCAATTTATCCCATTGTTTAGACTTAAGTTGTCTGCTGAGTAGTATTACATGCTGGGTTCACTTTATAACTCAAAAGCTCAAAATCTTGTTCTTTCGCTCAGTATGCAGTTGTTCCTGTTGGCTTTGCTGTGCGGTAATGAGGGTTTGTTGTAAGTTTTTCTCAGCCTGAGCAAGCTTTAACTCTAAAGCCTGTTTCTCTTGCAAAGCCAGGGACATTTTCTCGACTTCACTCTGAACGCTAGACAGCTCACCTGTGCAAAGGGAAGAACAAGTATATACACAGAGGAGAAACATGCTTTTTAATGAAAAAATACATTAGGGTATACTAAGTTCCAACATGCTGGAAACATGAAATGATATGCTCATTGGAATCATTATTGCACAATATATAGTGACAGCACCTACACATAAATAGTACAATGTGGACGCTATCTGTGAGGGGACTTTGTTAAGCTCTAGAGAGAACCTCAGCTAACCCCTCAGCTGTTCCCCAGTTCTGGGCTGAAATATGGGCCCCTTGTGGGCTATTTCTGGGGCCCAGTGGCCAGTAGATTTAGCCAAGTCTGTGAGAAAGGGGTTGAGAAGACACTCACAATTCAAAGCCTTGTTAGCCTGCTGTAGACTAGCTTTCTCTCCCTCTAGCCTAGACAGATCAGCCTCCAGCGATGAGACCAGTTCTTGCCCGTCCAACAGGCCTGAATCTAGAGATACTCTCTCAGCACTGAGTATAGAAATAAAGAGAACAATCAAGGGGGAGAGCAAGAGATGGTGAGAGAGTGAGGAATACAAAGAAAATGGGTTGTTTTCTGTAATTATTAAACATCTTTAAATGCTCTTTTCTTTAAAGCTAAAGTGTGTAATTCCCGCAACATTAGTGTCACCAAATGTAGTTGGAAAAATACTGTATTTTACCATATAAAGTCAAACCTGAATATAAGTTGCACACGGCCAAAGTCATGTTGTTGAGAGAGCAAAAAACAAAGATATCTCACATCTGTTTAAAAGTCGCACCAATAGCCTGACAGAGCTCACATTCGGCAGATATTAATACCGGGAAGCAACCAACTTCCCTTTAGCTGCTCCAACAGCATGTCAAGTTGTGCTGCCTGAAGATTATCTCAGGCTCTACACATCTCATCATATTGTATTTGGGCTTGCTTTAATGGAGATCATCTGATTTAAGTAAACATGTGTAACCATTTTTCATATTCAGTTACGTATTTATAAAAAAAAAACAAAAACACGACAGATCTACTTATAACATATGTAACTCTATGCTGTAAACACATCTTTTATTTTGTCAGTGAAACAATCTGCTTGTTGTATTCTATTCATTCATTGTACCATGGTCTGTTAAATGCTTGATTCTGATTGGTTGAAGGACATTCTAAGGCGTGCAATTATTTTTCAGTAAAGCACCGCTATGAAGTAGTTCCAGGCCTTGGCCACATAACGATTCCATATCACTTTGCCAAATTATTTCAGTTATTTCAAAGAGCATTACAGGCTACCACATCAATATATATATATAAAACAAAGATAAAACATATACATTGGTAAATTAAATCAGATAAGAATGACAAACAATGTCTATGATATGAAAAGTGCAAACACAGGTAATCCCACATGTGATCTCTTCCAGTTTATCTCTCTCTCTTGCTCACACTCAAACACACACACACCAATACACACGCACACACACACACATGAACGCACACACACACACACACACACACACACACACACACACCCACACGCACTAATGTTGCTAGTTCTAATGTGATGTTTTCGAATAAGAAATGGAGACTAGGGCTGTATCAAAGGGTGATATAAGCAGAATAATTGACTCCAGAATTGAAATTATTCAAAAACAGTCATCTGACCCGCAAGATGGCAGAATTCTGAACACGCAGTCTCTCAAATACGAGCGTATACACACTTTCATCTGAAACTGGATCGGTGAGTGACATGGCAGCCCAGTTAATTTCCTTGATCATGACATAATGACAAAATAGATACAAAATAACTGACTCAAAACAAAGATTCACTGACATATGAGACATCATTACGGATTGCGAGCAAGTTCTACTCTACATATAAGGAATTTCAAGTTCATTAGGTGGTGGTGGCATAGTGGCTAGAGCACAGGGCTGCTAATCAGAAGGTTGCTGGTTTGAACCCCACGGCCACCACCATTGTGCCCTTGAGCAAGGCACTTAACTCCAGGTTGCTCTGGGGGGATTGTCCCTGTAATAAGGGCTCTGTAATTGCTTTGAATAAAAGCGTATGCATAAATGTAATGTCATTAAATATTTAGAAAAAACTACACTGTAAAGAATTTCCATAATTTTAGAGGTAAAAGACTGTAAAAATGCTATTGTAAAAAAAATAAAATAAAAATTGGTTAGCAAGTATTTACCGTAAAATATACGTACATTTTTTTAAAATATATATTTAAAAAGACAATACATGTAGTTTTACTGTAAAATGTAAAATTGTTTTTTTTTTTTTTTGATTTTCCCATATAATTAACAGCTAAAATTTATATTATGTTTAACAAGAGAGCAAATGTACTTTTTAGGGTAAATTATTGATAAATTATTGTAAAGAACTGTAATCGGCCGTTCCCAGAATTCCCTGCATGACCCATTACATTTTATTATATTTAATGGGAACAGTTATGTTTCTTCTTATTTTTAATATCAGTTATGTACTTTGGGGTGTTCTGTGTTATATTTGATGTAATTTAGTTAAAGTTTTTGCATAATTTTAATTTCACATGTGTCATCCTGATGGTGTTATGTGTTTGTGTGTGACATTAAGCATTATATCTACATGTTTATTTGTCATTGCTCCAGGAAGGGACACTATTGATGAACTTCATGCCATCACGTGCCCTTCTGTAATTACTATGGTAATTAACAACACATTATAAAGGTAAAAGCAGATTTTTACAGTTTCTGAAGGTTAATATATTAAGTATAAATGATGGTACTGCACTATAAAATATATTGTAAAAACAAGCATTTTATACTGTAAAATGTACAGGTTGTTCTGTAAAGTTGTTACAATTTTTACTGTATTTTTTTACATAATTATTCTAGCAACCACAGCTGCCAGTTTTTTTTTCTTTTTCTTTTTTTTTTTTTATAAACAATGAGATATTTTGTTAGTCTATATACAGTATTTTAATTATAGACTTTTTTATTTTTTATATTCCCTGAAATGTTCATGTTTTCCATTACAGTGAGAAACCTGTTCCCAATATTTTAAATCATTGGGGCAGTTTTGTGACTTTCAGTGGCATTTTGACCTGAGCCCCTTTTCATTTCTGACCCTGGTGTGTGTCAAATATGTTATTTAAGTTGCATTGGACTATAAGTCGCAGGATGTTTTGGAGGGTAAAAAAAATGCAACTTATTTTCCAGAAAATACATCAGGGATCGGCAACCTATGGCACAGGCATGTGGAGGGGTAATCACTGGCACGGCAGCAACGACAAGAGAGGAGTAGACTATTTTATTTATATAAATTTGAATGGAAGCCTAAACAAAAAGTTACAATGTGACGAGACTGCAGTATATCCAACAGAATCATGCAGCGCGTGCAAGCCATTTGAACATCAACAGCCAGCAGCGCTTCACTTTCGGTTAATCGTGCGAATCAACACGCCTGGTTTGCTTCAGTCAGGCTGTGCGGATGACACCCAACATTCCGTGTTTCATTTGTTTCTTTTTGCTTTCAGAAGTACACGTCATGTAATAAGGAAAACACCAGTATTAATACTTGAGATTTCCCACCAGCATATAGGTACATCCTCCTTAAACCATGGTCAAACTCAAAATTACATTAAATGATTAAAAGAGAAAACATAAACCCACATCATGGGGTTCAAAATATACATTTAACCTGGGAAAAAGTTTTAGGATTCTGCAGGTGCGATTCACAGAAAAGGGCTAAATAGTTGATCAGCTTGTGATGCACGAATGGCTTGCACCCGCAGCACAAGTCTCATCACACTTTAAGTGTTTAGTCTCCCATTCAGCTGATAAAAACATGCTGCGTGATCACGAGGAAGGATTACATCAAGATGTAGTTTGGAATGCAGGTGCGGAAAACTTCAGATAAATAAAATAGACTGCTCTTCTCTCGCTGTTGCTTACGTGCTAGTGATTACATGATTGCAATGGCATTATATAAGAACTAGTTCCCCGTCTGTCGCTCACTTCGACGTTGTGTCGAAGAAGCGACACTAGGGGTCTCTCGAGTGCCGAATATGCCTCTGAACTATGAAAAAAGGCCAATGAGAAGTTGGCAGCCAGTATTTGCATACCCCGCCCCCAGACATACGGGTATTTAAGCGGGCAAATACGCTGAGTTCATTCAGAAATTTTCTTCGGAGCTGATGGTAGTGCATGCAGTCTGCTGCGAGTTACACACTAGTTCCTTATCCTCTGACACTGTGCATGCTGTTGGATTGACGGCACACTACAGCGGCTTTCTCCTTCTCTACATGGCAGTGCAGCTTTGCCCCTGGGTGCTTCGACAGTGCAGAAAAATAACTTTTCACTGAGTTTATTAAAAGAGTGATTTTCTTTATAAAAGAGTATATTTCACTGAAAGAGCAAAACACAGCGGCGTTGAACGTCCTTTTCAGGACGCGTCTTTTTAAAGATGCCCTTCCGCCCCTGTGTTGTTCCTGGATGCGGTCTGAGTGCTCTCCGCTTCAGACAGCCACAGGTGTTGTCTCGTGTGTCTAGGCAGCGATCACACCGGGGCTGCGTTTGTGGATGGCTCATGCTTTTACTGCGAGGGCATGACAATGGCAACGTTGTGGTCACGGCTTGCTTTCAACCGAAAGCCTTCGAGCCAGCACGCCCAGGCTGAGGCAGACGCGATGATGACCGACATGCTTTCCCGGGCCGCTGCCAGCGTGGGGTTGGATTGGAACCCTCCGTCCTCCCCACAGCCATCGCGGCTGGATGACTGGTTCCTGGGGTCCGGGTGCCACTCACAGCCTCGTCCCCCCTCGGTCCCATTTTTCCCAGAGGTGCACGATGAGCTGACGTCATTGTGGAGAGCATCCCTCTCCACTCGTCACAACGCCACTCGCTCATCCGCAGAAGTGGAGCGCAACCGCCCTATCCACATGGCGGGGTCACCCTGTGCTCCCCTTCAAGGCCTGTAGGACAACATCCTCGCTCACTGCGAAGGCCTACAGCGCCACCGGACATGCCGCTTCTGCCCTGCACACCATGGCCCTCCTGCAAGTCCACCAGGCAAAGGTGCTCAGAGATCTGCACGGGGGTAGCCCTGATCCCGATGTGCTGCAGGAACTGCGCTCAGTGACCGGTCTCGCTCTTAGAGCCACGAAGGTCACAGTGCAGTCACTCGGGCAGGCGATGTCCACGCTCATGGTCCAGGAACGTCATCTGTGGTTGAACTTGGTTGAGATGCGTGAAACCGACAAAGCTTGCTTCCTTAACGCCCCTGTCTCCCAGTTCGACCTCTTCGGTGACACCCTAGCCGGGGTCGTGGTACCCACATTCTCAATAACAGAGCTATTTCCTTTGCCTCTGGGTCACCTGGCCCGCAAATGCCGTTCTCAGAATTTGCTTCCAGATCTCAACAGTCCCGGCTTCATGAACCTCAGCCCCACTACTGTTCCCTGGCCGGCCGGTTCAGACAAGTTCAGAGGACGCCTATATCGGACCTCCTCCTCAGTCACTAACCCGCCCCCTGCCGGATGCGCGGAGCAAGGTAAGTGCTTTGAGTCTTTTCTCAGCACTAGAGCCTCGGGTCGCACCCTCGCCTCCCGACGCCACATTACCTGCTCCGCCCCGCTGCGAAGCCCCGCCGGGTACATCAAAAATACTCGTCCCCTTGGGCCCCTAGCACGGAGTTTGGATGCGTGACTTTCACTGCCCAACCAGTCACGCTGGCTGGCCAAGACCATCCGACTCAGTTACGCAATTCTGTTTGCCAGGCCTCCGCCCCCCTTCGTGGGCGTCCGCTTTACCGCAGTACACGGCAAACATGCCAATTCCCTGCACGTGGAAATCGTTGCTCTTTTACTCAAAGACGCGATAGAGCCTGTCCCTCCAACCTAAATGAAGAAGGGTTTCTACAGCCCTTACTTCATTGTACCCAAGAAAGGCGGCTGCTTATGACCGATCATGGACTTGAGAGTTTTCAACCGGGCTCTGCTCAAACTCCCGTTCAAAATGCTCACGCAAAAACATATCCTAACTTGTGTCCAGCATCTAGATTGGTTCGCAGCCGTAGACCTGAAGGACGCGTACTTCCACGTCTCAATTCTGCCTCGACACCGTTCCTTTTCATGGTTCGCGTTTGATGGCCAGGCGTACCAGTACAAGGTCCTCCACTTCGGCATGTCTCTGTCCCCTCGCGTCTTTACAAAAGTCGCAGAGGCAGCTCTTGCCCCGCTCTGAGAAGCCGACATTCGCATACTCAATTACCTCGATGACTGAATGAACTCAGCCTATTTGCCCGCTTAAACACCTGTATGTCCAGGGGCGGGGTATGCAAATACTGGCTGCCAACTTCTCATTGGACTTTTTTCATAGTTCAGAGGCATATTCGGTTCTCAAGAGAGACCCCTAGTGTCGCTTCTTCGACACAATGTCTCGTTCCCTTCATCGGGGAACGGGGGTTACATATGTAACCTAGACGTTAAGATTCCACACAATTTCATGATCAGTAATCAAATAAACCAAATTTGTGACATTAACTGTGTTAACCCATTTTGTACAAAAGAACAGGCTTTCTTTCATTAAAGCACTTTCACAAGATGCTATGTGAAAAATTTTGCAGGATCATGATTATTTCATAATCATTGGGTTTTGCCAAAAAAATTCACTCAAACTGTTATGCTGATCATATCATTTGTAATAAAAAAAATCAACTATTAAATTCGAAAAATGCAAAATAGAAACATTTTCACAAGTAGACTCAAACTTCGGAAAAGGTTTGATTTTTTTTTTTTTAATTGAAACAATTAACAAACATCTGCTTTAACATCCTTAAAGACTGATGAGATGTTCTGGACATTATTTACACTGCAAAACACAGGCTTTCTCTCACAATGATTCTCTCGCAGATGAGACTTGGGTAAACTGAAGTGTTACATGATTGAAAAGGCCCAATTAATAATTACTCAAAAAAATGTACTTTGTTTACTAGTTTACTTTGCCTGCCAACCTCAAACTCCAACATAAATAAAAACACAGCCCATATAAACACATTAATACACCAAATCCTAGTCGCACTAAAACACTAACACACATTGACTCACTGCAGAGCTGCCAGGTCTTGGGCCATGGCCTTGGATTTGCATTGCTCTGAGGTGAGATTGACTTTGTCTCTTTCCAATTCGTCTCTCGCTTTGCAAGCACTCAGCTCTGTTTCCCTGCAACATGTGCTCTGAAGGGCTTGTTTCTGCTTACAGAAATACACAAAACACACATTTAGATGGTAGTACAAATATAAATATTCACATAGACCTCTGCTTTGTGACATGGAAAAAAGGACTCAAAAGTATCATAAAATATCATAAAAGTATCATGTTTCAGCTATGTAGGTCCTTACAATGCAAGTGAATGGTGATCAGAACTTTGTTGCTCCATCACATAAAGGAAACATAAAAGTTATCCATATGACTCCAGTGGTTAAATCTTTATCTTCATTAACGACATAATAGGTGTTTATGAGAAATAGATTCAAATTTAAGTCCTCTTTTTACTCTAAATCTCCACTTTCACTTTCAGATTTGAAAGTTAAACTAAATGTGGATGTCAGATGTAAAAGTGAAAGTGGAGATTTATAGTATACAAAAGGACTTACGTTTTTATCTGTTTCTCACCCACATCTATCATACCGCTTCCGAAGATATAGATTTAACCACGGGAGTCATATGGATTACTTTTATGTGGCCTTTATGTGATTTTTGAGGCTACAAAGATCTGACCTACAGAGTTGAAATATTCTTCAAACAATCTTCATTTGTGTTCTGCAGAAGAAAGTCATACACATCTGAGATGGCATGAGGGTGAGTAAATGAGAGAATTTTCATTTTGGGGTGAGCTATACCATTATGTAATTTTTCAGCAAAAATTCTTGACGTCCTTTGCGTGTTCATGAGCACTGTTAGAGAAGTTTTCAAGCAAGAACTTGCTTTATTTTTAGCGCTAAACAACACAAGTTCTCGAGTGAATATGTGAGCCAATGTGAACAATCTTCCCTAATAGCATTCATGAATGCTTTCATGATACTTTTGGGTCCTTTTTTAAGCTTTGAAGTGTGTCACTATCAGCTGCCATTGTATTAAATAGATGGACTGGGATAATCATTAACATTTTTCCTTTTGTGTTCCACATAAGAAAGAAAGTCATAGGGGTTTGGAATTACTTAGACTGAGACTTGCTTATAGGGGTAGTGAGGTGAAGGGCAGGAAGAATGGAAATAAAATCCAGAGTTTGCTGATAGTAGATCAAATACCAAGATTATGAGTCATCTACTCAAAATAATCCAATAATTTGGTGGTTTGTCAATTACTGTCAAATTTTTGATTATGGCAGTAACTGACCTCTTAGCAACAACAGGCAGTCTGAATACTTTCCTGAAATGTAAAAGTGTTCCCCTCTGAGCCTGTACTTAACCATTCGCTAGCAAATGAAAGGAAATTTCCAGCAGGTCAACTGAAAAAGGAGTGAGTGCAAGGAATAGTGCGACATTACAAAAAATTGCAAATAGGCAAGGCAAGGCAAGTTTATTTATGTAGCACACTTCATACACAATGGCATTTCAAAGAATAACAATTTATAAAAAAAAGAAAAGAATACAGAAATTTAAATCATGCAGTAAAATCAGTAAGTGCAGCACAGTGCTCAGTGAATAAACGCACAGCTAAATAGATGTGTTTTCAGTCTGGTCTTGTATGTGCCTCTGTTGGAGCACACCTGATTTCTTCTATAAGCTGGTTCCAGCTGCGGGAGGCATAATAGCTAAACACTGTCTCACCTTGTTTTGAGAGAACCCTTGGAATTTCTAACTGAATTGATCCTAATGATATGAAAGGTCTGTTAGGTTTATATTCAACAAGCATATGTAATGCAATGTATTTAGGTCATAGGCCGCTGAGTGATTTATAAATGAGTAAGAGTACTTTAAATTAAATTCTAAATGTAAATTGGCAGCCAGTGTAAAGACATGAGAACTGGAGTAATATGCTCAGATTTTTTGGTTTGGGTGAGAATCCTGGCAGTACCATTCTGAATGAGCTGCAGGTGTCTAATGGTCTTTTGGGAAGGCCGGTAAGGAGTCCATTGCGTTAGTCCACCCTACTGGTGATAATACATGAACAAGTTTCTCTAAGTCTGACTGGATACAAAACTTCAGATTTTCAATATATTTTTGAGATGATAGTAGGCTGATTTATTTATTGCTTTTGATGTGAATACTAAAGCTAAGGTTTGATCCAAAATGACAAAAACAAAACAAAAATTACTTGCTTGATATTTTGTCTTTAGACCCTTGGAGTAAAGGTATGTGTTCACCTTGAGAATTTCGCCTTTGTTGACATATACAATGACCTCTATCTTGTTGTTTAACCGAAGGAAGTTTCTGCCTATTCAACTGTTAATTTAATCACTGCACTGGCACAGAGAGTCTATGGGGCTGTAGTCATTTGGTGATAGGGCTAGGTAAATTTGGGTGTCGTCTGCACAGCTATGGTATGCAATTTGGTTCTTTTATAGAATTTGACCTAGTGGGAGCATTTATAAGTTGAACAGGAGCGGTGTAAGAATTGAGCCTTGTAAGACTCCACATGCCATGGATATCCAGTCAGATTCATAGTTGCTTGTGTTCACATAGTAACCCCTCCCTTCTAGATAAGACCTGAACCAGCCAAGGACGGTCCCAGAGAACCCTACCCAGTTTTCCAATCTGTCTAGGAGAATGATGTGGTCAACTGTGCCAAAGGCTGCACTGAGATCTAGTAATACCAGCACTGATATTTTTCCTGAATCAGTATTTTGCAGAAAATTATTAAGTATCTTTATGAGCGCCATCTCTGTGCTGTGATGCGTTTGAAAACCAGACTGGAAATAGTCCAAGTAGTCATTCGAGTTTACGAATTTGTTCAGCTGACTGAAAACAAGCTTTTCAATGTTCTTGCCTATGAAAGAGATTGAGATTGGTCTGTAGTTGTTTAATATAGAGTTATTCAGACTGCTCTTTTTAGAAGAGGCTTAACAACTGCAGTTTTCAGGGACTTCAGAAACATGGCTGAAAGTAGTGAGGTATTCATTCTAACAGATCTAATTCTCGACAGTAAAACACGTTTTTGTAAAATGATGTGGAGAGTGTGTCAAGACAGCAGATTGACGTTTTAAAATGAATTGCATAAAAATCAAACATAGTGACTCATTTCTGAAGTTTTTGTGATGGATGCTGTCTGATCTCAGCGCAACATGAGGACGAAATGATCGCCATTCTAATATAATTTGCTGTCAGAGAGAAATTCACAGGGAACTTGTGTTGGGGGGGTTAGTCATTCTCTACAGTAGCAAAATAATAATTTGCAGTATATTGACAAGACTGTGTTAAAATTGAACGGTATTAGGATCCAGTCATTTATGTCCATTTAAAGCCTACATTTTTAAAGTAGTGAAACCACGTTAAAACATGACTTTAGGTCTAGAGAAAGAGCACAAAAATTCACACTGTCTGAAGCAGAGCTATGAGCAAACAGATAAAGCCTATAATTTAATGCTTTTCTCACTCATTCTCTTCTGTAATATCTATCTCTCCCATCTTCCTCTCCTCCACTTGTACTTGAGATCCCCTTTGCTTCCCCATTCTATTCCTTTGACACTCATAAAACACATGTTTGGGCCTAGATTCATATTCTGAACGCCTGGAGTAAGGTGTTAAGTATCACAACAGATGGGTCCAAAATCTTCCCTGGGTATTTTAATGTGACAACAAGACCCCATCAAAGCACATCTGAGAGCTGTGAATCATGCTGGGTAATAGGGCACATGCCCAGTCATTTAGTGAGGTGGAAAGGGGCTGACCTGGGCATGGTGCTCCAGGGCTGAGTTTTTCTTCCTCTGCAGGAATTTATACTCTGCATCTTCGGTCACTCAGGCTTCTTGGAGGTGAATGTTTGAGGCCTCCAGAGCACGCTTCTTTGCTGTCATGTCTAACAGCTCCTGCTGCAGGAGAGTTAGCTCCTCCGTGGCTGCCGCTCTCTCTGACTCTGCCTCCTGTCTGCGTTCACTGAGCTCTGCCTTCTTGGCCTCGACCTGGCAGCAAACAGGTCAAGCACAATATCACCATGATTTATTAAAATTATCATTGTAAAAATAGACCAGTACTTGCAATCTCTATGCAAAAATTTAAGTTTGCATGTACAATCAAAATGTCATATTAAAAGTCCACTCAGTGATTCAAAAAAATATGTTTAAAGTGATATACACTCACATGTGATGAAAACACTAAGTCTTATCAGTCTAAGGGTGTTTTAACACCTGGCTCTTTTGGAGAATTTGTTTCAGAACCTGGTGTCTTTTCCTTGCTTTGGTTAGTTTAGGCATATACGAACATGGAAATCGCACTTGTATTCACACCAAAACAATCGATGAGGTGGTCTCAGACTGATTGCAAGTGAACTCTGGAGCGGTTGGCTTATGGTGAGAATGCAATCTGACCCAACCAAACAAAATCCTTATAAAAACCATGAACATCCCTGATGGATCAGCTTGTCATTGTAATTCATAATCAAAACGTGGATATAGCCTTTTGGCGACTATATTAGACATCATTGCATGTTTAATATAAGAGCTGTTTTATAACTCCTGAGGTAATCTTTCAGAACACAGGTAGGATGTCACCAACCTTTTGACAGATACATTTTTTTGTCACATTTTATATTAGGTGGCCTTAACTACTATGTACTAATATTAAAGACATACAAGACTGTGTATTTACTGTGTAACTACATGTTGTTCTGCAAAATTCCCACATTTGCTGTTACTGAGGTTGAGGTATGGGTATGTTTAGGAGTAAAGGTGGGTTAGGGTTAGGATTAGGATTAGGGGTTATAGTTAGGTTTTAGGTTAAGGGTTGCATTAGGGTTAGGGGTAAAGTTAACAATGTAACTACAGATGTTATTAAATGCAAGTACTCTAAATGTAATTACAATGCATCAACATGTATGTACATAATAAGAACATTGTCTCAAATGCCTTAGTACCTTGTAGTTAAGGCCACCTAATATAAAATGGGTCCCATTTTTTTTTTTACGTAGTTTAACACTGTTTGTGTGTGTGTGTGTGTGTGTGTGTGTGTGTGTGTGTGTGTGTGTGCACTTTTCAAAGCAGAAATAATGCAAAAACAACTAATGATGGATAAAAATAACCATGAAGTAAATTTTACAAACCATATCACCGTGTGTTGGATAATGTTTATTTGTAGTACAACCTCTGACTGGGATGTGCATTCTGTACCATGCGGTGACATAAACAATACTCAAGAATATGTGAAGGTTGACAAATCTTTACAGGTACATCATTTTAACTGATATATCAATGGATGTGCTAATACCAGAACAGTGGACAAACATTCTGACCAATAAGGGGACATTGGTTTGATTACTTGGACCGAACCCGAGTTTGTTTCCTTCCCCTGCCCCCTCTGGTCTATGTTCAAATCTATATATATATATATATATATATATATATATATATATATATATATATATATTTATTTATTGACAAACAAATGGCATAAACAAACAAAATGGCATAAATAGTCCATTTTCAAACAAGAAACTGACATGGAAGGCTCAAGACATCAAAACCAAATTAAATCCCAGACAGATGAAAAAAAGGAAGAAGATGGGGGCATCATTTCTATAGTTAATTATATATTACAAGGATATCAAAAAGTTTTGTTGCATTTTGACTTTTCATTTTTGGAAGGGCTTCTGAAATATTTGAATATAATAAACAGAGGAGAGGATTTAAAGAATCTATATTTATGTATTAAAATATTTAGCAATTATTATAATGTTAATCAAATAAAACAAAACATGGCTTTGGTTATCCCATACATTATATTTTGCAAGGTGAAAGTGAAACCATCAGAAACCACATCTTTTTCTATCATCCAATCCTGTAATGCTCTCCAAAAGGCACTAGAGAAATTGCATGAAAAAAAAAATATGTTTTGTATCTTCATAAGAGCAATTACAAAAATGACAAAGCACATTTTCAAGATTAAATTTAAGTTTTAGAAATTTATTAGAAGGATATATTTCATTTAATATTTTGAAGTGTGTTTCGTTCACTTTGAGGGGAAGAGGAAATCTTAAATAGGCTGTTCTAAAATATTGTACTGTTTTTTTTTATCAAATATATTATCTCATTTAATTCTTAAAATTTGAGATGGATGACAAGTTTTGATTATAACCTGTCTTGTGGATTTGTTAGTGCAGTGTTTATTCTTAAATTCATTATCACCCATATATAAAGAGGGACGAACTGCTGTAACCTTTGAATAAAAGCAGGTACATCTCATTATCATTTTTATACCAGAAGGTATTGCATTAATAACAGTGAAGAATTGTTTTGGATGACAGGCAAATCAGTGTTTTAAAATGAAAGTAAATCTAAATTGTTACCATTATCATACATTAAGTCCATCACAGACCAGATATTTGTGCTTACCCAATCTCCATAAAATAGATTTGTTTCTATATAAAATATACTTGTTTTTCCAGATAGGGACATTGTGGGGTGTAAATTGTGAGTGTGTGCCAATTTCCAAAATAATAAGACTTGTTGATGGAAAGCTGATAGTTTCACTGGGAGTTTGGATAAATCATAGTCACATTTGAGAAGAAAGTGAATTCCACCCAATTTTCAAAACAAAGTTGAAGGAACTGCAAACCAAAAGCTATAAACATTACATCTAAACATTTGTAGCCACTTAAGTTTTAACAAGACATTCTCGAATTCAATCACATTCAAACCACTAAACAAAGTGTAGAATCTTATCAAAGTAAGATTTTATAATATACGTTTTTTTTTTTTTTTTATATATATAATGGGTTTTGTGCCTCCAAATAAAGTTATACATTTTCTGATTACTTGTTTTTATAATAGATGAGGAGGGAGCCAAATTGAGAGCAGGTTAAATCAATATAGATAAATATTCAACTTTGGTCAGCAAAATTCTCCCAAAAATTGAAATATTTCTCTGCAACCAGCAATTAAAAATTCTATTGGCTTTTTGTAACTTATTTTCTAAAATACCCAAATATTTCACTGCATTTTTAACTGGGATGTTATACAGAGAAGTTACTTCATTGTGGTCTAGGGCCATAAGCTTGTACTTGTTCAAATTCAATTGAAGGCCTGATGCCTTAGAGAAGGAGTTAACTAGTGAAATGTAAAAGTAATGTGGCGTCATCTGCTAACTTATCTATCTTTACTGTCAAACCGTCCGCAGCCAAAATAAATAAAAGAGGGGATAATGGGCAACCCTTCCTTATTCCACGACCAATTGTAAATCTTTGTGATGTACCGAAAAGGAGACATACTGAACTGTTCATATCTTTACAAATAATTCTTATAACACTCACAAATCGTTCACCAAAACCAAAAAGTTCTAAAATGTTAAAAAGAAAAACATGTTCTAATGTGTAAATTCTAAGAATAGAATAAATCCATCATCCTCTATCAAATTACTGTACTCCACCAAATCCATAACCAATCATATATTATTATGAATAGATCTCCCTTAGGAGAATAGGAATCCTGATTGTGACTCTAATTAAATTATTAATGCCATCTTTTAATCTATTTACAAAAATATGTGTGAACATTTTATAATCATTTTTGAGCAATGTACTTGGGCGAAGATTATCTAGATATTTTAGGTCTTTATCTGGTTTAGGGATTAAGGTAATCAGGCCCTGACTCATACTGGGGTTTTAGGACATCTCTTCCATAGACTAAACAAATGCATTAAATAACAACAATTTAAGATCACTCCAGGAAATTTGTTTATCTTAAGTTTTTGAACTGCTAAATCAAGTTCTTCAATCTGTAACTCACCATCACAGTGGTCTCTCTATTCTATGTCATTGCAGGGAATGAAATGTATTATTTAAAAAAAAAAATATTACAATCTATTGAAGAGAAGTTAGAAGAATACAAGCCACTGTAGAAGCATTGGATTTCCTTGCTTATTAATTTAGGATCCGTGCTTTCAGTATCATTCACCATTAATGAAAGAATATCATTTTTAGACTATCTTCTTTTTTCTAATCTACAAAAGAAGTATTTTTTTCACCCTCTTCTACTTTGACCTTGTTTTGAATGCCCCAAATGTTTAATGACATTAATGAAAATGGTAACTTAACTGGAAACTTAAAATAATAAAGTATAAAATTAGAAAAAGAACAAGCACTGGTATGAAAAGAAATGAGACGTTCTCAGGGTTGGGTATCAACAAACCCAGAATATACCTCACAACCAAGTATGTCTCCAAATAATCATATCTCACACCATCTTCAAGTAAAATATTATGTTGTGTCAATGTTTCTTCCTTCAATGTAACCAAATGGCCCCTGGTAGAAAGCCTTTATCCCTTTTTTATGCACTTGCTCAATCAAAGGCCTCAGCGCAGCACAGGCGTTTCAATCTTCCTTCGTAAGGTCTTCCATGAATCTGACTCCATGGTTCAGGCAGACTGGCAAATTTTTCGTCGATTTCCACATTTCATCCCTGTATTTCCGCATTGTGAATTGCACAATCATCTGACTTGGATTCCCTGGTTCCTTCCTACCGATTCGGTGCACCGTGTCAACAAAGTCCTCTACTTTCTCTATCAAGTGCGGTGCAATTTCAGCAATAAGGCCAATCACTTCCCTGCGGGGTTCCTCTTCAGGCTTTTCCTTCATGCCGTTGATCCGGAGATTCAATTTGTACCGCTCAAGATCAGATGTTCTGCTCTCCAGTTCTTTGTGTGATGTGGTTAAACCCATGAACGATTTGCTTGTTTCTTGGCATTTTTCTTAGCAGTCTTTAATTTCAGCAGAACTGAACTCAAAAGCCTTGGAAATCTCTGCTATCATGATACTATTCCTTCGCATTTGATTCACCATTTCTTCAAATTTTTCATCTTGTGAATCAAAACGAACAGTCAGTGAAATAATGGCTTGCAGCAGAGTTGCATTGGGGATGTCATTGTTGTGAGGTCTTAATTTTTTCAAAGTATTTGACTTAGTAGGAGTGAAATGAGATGAGTTACGATGTCTCTCTGTTAAATCAGCCTCTGGAACATCTGAAACTGAGGCTGGGGGCGTGTGATAAGTGGAATAATAGAGGAATAATAATCTTGGGGTTAATACGTTTGCTGAGTAGACTGCTGCTTTTTTGTCTAAATAAGACTTTGGGTAGGTGTAAATGAGAATTTTTAAACTTTCAAATCAAAATTAGGTGATTAACTAGGCAGCTCGGTAAAAGCACATGTGCTCAGCCGCCAGCTTAGCCGACTCCCGTTCACATCATATTTTTTGGTCCGAACCACGGTCCGATAACGTCAACAACATGAATACAAGAGGCAGCTGTTGACTACTATAACTAAGCAACAACTCAAGAAGACATCAGCTTCACTGTGTTATTGAAGTATTCCTCTTTTTTAATTTACCACCAAAACTTTACATGCACAAAAAGACAATTATGTTTGTCTGCCACAAATGCATTAAATGTGCAATGATGTGAAGAATATAAGCATTTGTCTGCTGCAAGCCTGAGCTGCTCTCTGAAGGTAATTTATTTGGACACAAGCTGGTATGAGAAATTCATTAATAAATTCATCACCATTATAATTGCGATTAGGAGCCTGTAAAGACATGAATTATACATCATCAATAAGGGTTCACTTCTGCGATTTGATATGGTTGCATTTATATTAGCAGCGAACCGCACCGGAGTCAAGTGGACTCAGGTGCGGTTTGTGGGTGTGCACCCGAGTTCGGAAAACAGCGGTCACACCACCCAAACTAACCGAACTTTGAAGTCATTACACTAAAAGTGCTAGTGAGAAAGCACCCTTATTGACACATCTCGTAATCCTTTATCTCGTAAATCCTTTTTAATTGAATGCTTTCACTCACAGAAAATGTTCATAGTTGACAGCAAATAGCTTATATTTCAGCAAATAGCTTATATTTCTATAATGGCATCGATAACTGAGAACTTCCATGTTTGCATGATGCAGCATCTTCAATGCTAGATTGTCAGCACAATTTAAAAGCAGAGTGCACCTTTAAACATTAGTGTCTCAAATCCTTAATATAATTTTCAGTTGTTTCAAATAGCACTCCATAATAGACCTTAGTCTAGGTAGACGGCATATTGAATTTTACACTAATAAAAAGCTGTGAGGATTGACTTACAGTTTGTATGTTGGCATGCAGTCTTATAAAGGTTGAAAATCACATCTAATTTTCCAGTATCTTTCTCTATTTGAAAACATTTTGGAAAGCTGTATTTTCACCAATTAGAACAACCCATTGAACGTACTGTATTTATATCCCTCACAGCCTAATTTTCATTCCCATCTAAAATTAAATGATGCTACTCTAAATAAGATCCATAGGTCAAGCACAATTTCTCTATGATTACTTAAAATGTACTGTAATACTAGACCGATATTTCATACTCCAACAAGAATGCGAAACAAATTTAAGAGTGCAGATACAACCAACACTTTTTCAAAGTTTCTTTAATATTACTCTGCAATAAAATTATTAAATTCAAATGAATACGTAAAAAATTAAATACAAAAGTATATAAAGAGTATAAACACTATGCACAATTCATTTACATGACTCTGACCTGTAGGAGAAGATGGTTCCGTTCAACCTTATCTTTTGCCAACCCCTCACTCAGGGCTCCCATCTTGGCTAGGGAGTCCTGTAGCCCTGCAGCTTTGCTTTGCAGTTTGGTTAGCGCCAGTTCTTGAGCAGCATTCAGGGCCTCTGCCTACAGGGAAGCAGTACAAACATCAGTGGGGAGTTTGGCTTCATACAATGATTAGCTACCAAGTTCACGAAACTGCCATTTATTTGGTAATCAGTGGTCTGGATAAAATATGATTAAGAGCACTGGAGTTTAACCGTTACATTTTGTCCCCAAAATGACCTGTGGCAGAACTGTGGATGTGTGGAAAAGCTGTTAGTTACAGGCAGAGCAAGTGGTGAAAAATCTTACATAGGCACTTTTGCATGGCAAATATCAACCACTAAAAACAAGCAGAGCTACATAACTCATTCATGGTCAGAGCGTAAACTGAGTTTCCAGTAATTCAGCAACTGAGTTGGACTTTTGACAGGAAAAAAACCTTCTGTATTTATTTAGTGGAAAAATAATGCAAAAGAAATCTGAAAACATGTTTTATGACTGGGTGTAATTCACAGTCAAAGCGTATTTACTGTATATAGACTTAGATCAGGTGCCATGGGTTATTGAGTGAGTGAATTAAATAGTGAGGTAGAGAGGAAGGGATGGAGGGAGAAATCATGAAGAAATGAGTGAGTGAGTGAATGAATGAATGAATTATTAAGTGAGGGGAGTAAACAAGTGAGGAAAAATATGCATGAGTGAGTGAGTGAGTGAGTGAGTGGTTCGAGAGAATGTATGAATAATTAAATGAGTGTGATAGAATGAAGGTATGTGTGAATGAGTGAATAAACAATTGAGTCATTGAGTCAGTAAGGCCTCATCCACACTAATACATTTTAATTTGAAATGCATTAATTTTGCCACATTTTGGCCACACCAGAGATAACTGAGGTTTATGAAAACGCTCTCCCAAGCAAATAAATTTGAATACGCCCCATCGTGTTGTAGTATGGACATGGAAAACAGAGATATTTAAAAATTATGACCTATCTGTTATCATGTGACGCAGCCGTGATCCATTCAACCCAAAACAATCAAGATGGTGACCAATGTTGCAGCAGTGTTGTTGTGCATGCTATTCCCTTCCTTTGATAAGGTTGTTTTTCATGAGTAGAATCTAAATTCCTCTGCAGTGCTCCCTGGAGTGAGTTATTTTGCATATGTCACTGCACAGCCGGTAGAGCGTAGAGCGTATACTAACAAAATCTGACGCACTCTCTCTCTCTCTCTCTCTCTCTCTCTCTCTCTCTCTCTCTCTCTCTCTTTCTCTTCCTAGTGAAAAAGAGAACTAGAGAGGCAACTCTCAGCCCTACAGCAGCAGTTGGAGTGTGTACAAGCAGAGCAGGAAGGCATGAGAAGTTCCTCTCTGGATGTTCAGATACAGAGAGACCTCTTTAGGCAGCAGAGGGAGGAATTATGTAGTATTTTTTTTTAAATTTATTAACATTTTTGATTTCTTGTCATAACAAAAATGCTGTATATAATATAGTAAACATGTGAACAATTGGGTTATGTCTGATGTACTTTTTTTAGTTTTCATAGCTGTAAAATAATAAATGAACAAATAATATCAGCAGTCCGGTTTGCCTATATGCACTGTTTTACATCACAGACATTGTGTGTGTGTGTGTGTGTGTGTGTGGGTTTGGTTGGTTTACGAGGATATTTTTTCAGGTTTTTCAGCTAAAAATGCAGGGGCCTGGGTTGCTCAGTGAGTAAAGACGCTGACTACCATACCTGGACTCACGAGTTTGAATCTAGGGCATGCTGAATGACTCCATCCAGGTCTTCTAAGCAGCCAAATTGGCTCAGTTGCTAGGGAGGGTAGAGTCAACCTCCTTGTGGTCGCTATAATATGGTTCTCGCTCTCGGTGGTGTACGTGGTGAGTTGTGCGTGGATGCCGTGGATTATAACGTGAAGCCTCCATGTGTGCTATGTCTCCGTGGTAATGCGCTCAACAAGCCACATGATAAGATTCGTAGGTTGACGTTCTCAGATGCGGAGGCAATTGAGATTCGTCCTCTGCCACCCAGATTGGGGTCACTATGCCACAATGAGTATTTAGAGCGCATTGGGAATTGGGCATTCCAAATTGGGGAGAAAAAAAAAAGAAAATGTTAAAATGCATGTTTAGGGTTAGGGGATATAATCTATAGTTTGTACAGTATACAAATCATTATGTCTATAGAGAGTCCTGATAAGGATTGCCACACCAACACGTGTGTGTGTATTTGTATGTGCAGTACCCTAGAAAGAGCCTGTGCAAGACTGCCCTTTTCGTCCTCCAGAACCTCTTTCTGTAAAATAAGCTGACTCAGAGCCTCCTTTAGTGAGACCAGCTCTTTATGCTCTTCAGAGTGTCTCACCTCTAGCTGCTCTAGAGTGTCGTCTGTACAAAATGTACACAAACATGTACACATCAATGCATACTTTTTGATCAGTGATATAGGCAAAGTAGTACAAAACAAAGCCAGCACAAACAACAAGAATCAACATGAAAACTAAAGCAAACTATGAAAACAAACAGCAAGCAAACCAGCATGACAAAACTGTGCACACAAACAAAACATGAAATTAATCTAAACACATAGGTATATACACATTCTCATGTACACACAAACATAAACAAGCAGACATGTTTCTGTAAACACACTCCTCAAATAGTTGTTTTTCTTCATCTGGGCAGAAATGAAGACTTGAGGTTAAAGGTCACATCGCACACATCATGATCAGGCTTGTTACCTTTGAACAGTAAAGTAACTGCATTATGCATCTCCATGTTTCATGGATTTTGGTTTAGTTCAAGGCTACTTTAAGGACAACATGTGCTAGTGATAATGACTGTAAACAATAGGACAGGGAAACAAACAAGGGCGAGGAGGAGGTCGAGGAGTTTGAGGTTTCGCAATAACGTACCCCCTATCAGATTCAGAATGTTCTTGAGCCAGCTGCCTCTCCAGGCCCTCCCTCTGCTGCCTGAGGACGTCTCTCTGTCTCTGAACATCCAGAGAGGAACTTCTCAAGCCTTCCTGCCCTGCTTGTACACACTCCAACTGCTGCTGTAGGGCTGAGTATTGCCTCTCTAGCTCTACTTTTTCGCTAGGAAGAGAAACAGAGAGAGAGAGAGAGAGAGCGTTGGATGTTGTTAGCTTTAAATAAATACATTGTCATAGACTGGCTGATGAGAGAATATTTGTAAGTCACTTTGGAAAAAAGCGTCTGCTAAATTAACCAAAGCCACAGCACACACACAAAGGCTTTGTTCAGACAGTCAGCAAAAGGTTTTTGAAACCGACTCAAATCGGTTTTGTAGTTTGTAGTCTGAAGAGTTAAAAACAGTTGAAATCTTTAAATATCCAAATAAAAAATCAGATTAAAATGGTTTGAAATCAGATTAAAATGAGATTTTCTTACAATGTGTCTCAGTCTGAACTCTTAGACTGAATGTCAAGACGTTTTATTTTTTCATCATTATTTAAGACACAACACATAAAGTGTGCAAAAGTTTTTAAATACACACATTTTCACTAACTTTTACCTCATATAGTAAACTATATGACATTATATACAACAGTTAGTTCCGGTCCCTGAATCTGATTGGACAAGAGACATTCCTTGAGTGCTGATGTCTCAGAACAGCAGTAGTCAAACACTTCACTCTTTCATTTGTTCGCGCCATTCTAATCAAAAATGTAAGAGCAGCGCAGATGTGTAAAAAGCTAGATTTGTGTCTTCTAATTTTTCCCTGTGTCATTAAAGATTTTAGCCAGCAGGTGGTGACAAAAGACAATTTTTGAGTGTTATGAGCAAGTTGAACTGACATTCATTTCAGTCAGCGCTGCCAGTCAGTGAGCGGTTTCTTTGAAGTCATCAGCAATTGCTTCTCACTCCATGATCGCTCTGGATTAATACTAGACGACAACTGAGAAATACAGCTTCAGCTTATCACAGCTGAGAGACACAACAGACAAAGTAATCAAACACGCTCAAGGTGCTTTCCTTCCGGAGTTTACGCATTGGGAGCAGAATTCATCAGCATGAAAACAACATTCAACATGGCGGAGATCAGCAAACGATCTGGCCACCACAAAATACTCAGGGAAGACCACGCTCGGACAGATATTTTTTACACAGAGAAAATTATCTTAAGCGAGCTGACTAACTCAAAAGATGAGGAATAGAGTTAAACAGCTATAGCTTTACTGTTTATCTCTGCTTGGGAGATGCGACAGATACAGGTAATTGCTGAATCATGCTCTCTCTCTCCCTTTCTCTCGCTCAAACAAACACACAAAACACACGCGCACACACACACACACACACACACACACACACACACATACACATGTTTCTCCAATAACTTGTTAGAAACAGTCCATGCTGCCGTTAATAGTTCTAAAGTGACGTTTTTGAATAAGTAACGGAGGATTGGGGCATCTTTTGAACTACAGTTGAAGTCTAAGAGAAACTAAGTACAAGTTTACATGCACTTAGGTTGAAGTCAACAAAATTTATTTTATTGGAGGAGGCAGACCCAGCCCTTTCGTTGCTGTGTCCGGTGCGTGCTTTGCGTACCTATATGGACCGCATGCAGAGCTTTAGATGTTCTGAGCAGCTCTTTGTCTGCTTTGGCGAACGGCGGAAAGGGAACGCTGTCTCCAAACAGAAGCTAGCCCACTAGGTCGTTGATGCTATTGCCTCAGCCTATCATGCCCAGGGAGTCCGAGCACACTCTACTAGAAGTGTGGCGTCCTCGTGGGCACTGAGCCATGGCACCTCCCTAGCAGACATCTGCAGAGCAGCGGGCTGGGCAACACCCAATACCTTTGCCAGATTTTACAATCTAAGTCGGTCTCTTGAGTTGGTCTCGTCCCGTGTTTTGTCAGGTCCGACCGGGTGTTCCGCTTGTATCTTGCGCTCTTCACCAAAGTGATCCAGTGCGCCTTCTGTCCCAGGTCAGCCACTGAGTGTCACTGCCTGGATGTTTTTCCTCTTTAGTCTTCTGGCCCGCAAATTCAGCAGAGCAACTCGCGGCTAGATCCAGTACGATTCTCATGGCTCTGTACTGGGGTCGGGCTCCACGGGTATAGTTCCCTCTTCAGGCTAACTCCCCGTGATGTATTTTCCGCGGTACTGTCCCCCTCTCGGCGGACCCGCTTTTCCCTCAGGCAGCCCCGTGTATTTGCCACACATTACTTCCTGGACTGGGCAGGGTGTGGCCTTTGCAGGGTCTTCCCCTCCTGAAAGGATAGGAAATTTGCGGGCCGGACAGATACCTTGCCTCCGGTCCCGCCTCCGGTCCCGACGAGTTCTTAAGACGCCTCCTTAGGCCTCTTCCTCAGTCTCTAAGTCGCCCCCTGCCGGGTGCGTGGAGCAGGGTTAATGCTTCGAGTCTTCTCTCAGCACCACTAGCCTCGGGACACCTGCTGCGCCCGACAGGCTCTCCTGCTCCCCCCGGGGAAAGACCGCCTTCCCCGACTTAGGTTGGGCCCCAGCCGCTTTACATCCTATGTGTGAGACATAGTGAGAGAGAAGGCCGTGGCTGTTGGGCTTGCTCCCATGCAAGCATGTAACACCTTTTTTCTCCCTCAGGGGTGCGAGAAAACCTAAGGTGGGTATGCTAAAACTCTTTGAGGGGGCGTTGGGGAGGGCTACGTGCATTCGATACAGGTGCCTCAAACACGAAATAGCCTGCTTTGCCCCTGTTCCGACAGTCACGTAACACGGTCATTGCGTGGCGTTTTTATATGTACCCCTTGTGTCACTTCCTTCGACACAACGTCTTGTTCCCTCCCTCGGGGAACGGAGGTTACAATAGTAACCATGACGGCAACTCTGCTGTCCTCCTCAACTCTCTCCAATTGCTGGTTCTCCTGTTCCAGTTCCCAAATTCTCTGTTTCAGGTTTTCATCATCACCCACATGCAGCTGATCTCGCAAGGTGGCAACCTGTTCCAGTGAAGCCTCCAGACGTGCTTGCAGGTCCTCCATTTATAAGTATTATGCATGTTATTTAACCTTATTTAATAAAGCTAACATTGTGTCATATCAGGATGGTGTTCAGGAGGCTTGTTGCTAACCTGCCCGTCGTTGTAAAAAGACTCTCTGCACAGCTATCAGAATACTGTCTCTTTGCGAAGAGGAAATAGATGCAGAAACAGACGAATGAGCCTGCTCATCTTTTGTTGACTTTGAACTACCTTCTCCCCAAACCACCTAACAGAGGAGAGATAATGTGTAAGAGTGGTCAATGGAATTGTATTAACAATTAATCTAAAATGTTCAATAGTCAAGTAGTTTATTGTCATTCCAGCCACATAAAAATATGCAATGGAAAGAAAATCACAAGGAAGAATTCCAAAATCACATGTCATTTATGTCAAGAGCATTAAGATATTTAGTAAATCTGACCCAAAATATCATTAACAAGTTCATTGAACCTGATTGCTGCGTAAGGCATCCCTCTTGGTTTTTTCTTCAGACCAACTTATTTCCTGTGCAGGAAAGTATTCAGGTCTTCAGCTTCTTTAACAGCCATGACACATATCAGAAAAGACAACTTCTAAATAATTTTACATCATGATTCGATCATATTTGCTTACTAATTGTGTGGCCTTACCATCCTGTCCAATTTGCCCTGCAATGCTGTCACATTGCCTTCTTTTTCACTGTTCTGTGCTCGGAGATGCTTCACCGTTAATCCCAGTTCCAGGATTCTGCATAGATATATGCACATATCAGGTTATGCATCTTGAGCAATAACTCTCATTAAATGTTATTCTGAGGAATTCACAACCTTATTCAAAATGAACCATTATCTGCTGTATTCTGGAAGTTATCTGTATGAAAAAGCACTGCTTTGAAGTATGATTAAAATTACTATGAGACCTATTATACTCAGATATGCCCCATGAACATATGTAGCACATAAGCTACAAATCAACCCAAAGAGGATGGAGAAACATTTAAGGGGGCACCATAAGTAAGGGGTGCTAACTTTGACATTGCATACATCCTTGTTAATTGGTAGTTACACCTCTGGTTGTACACATTAATTAGAGAATGAAATCCATTTTGAGTAACACTACCTAGGTTACGGTGAAATGATCAAACACTATAGTGATCCTCATTTGTCTATGGCCCTTTTCATCCCTCTACAATAAAGTGTAGCTAAAAGTTCAATGATCAAAATGGAGAATGATCTCTGCTCTTTCCATTATAAAACTGGAACTGATGAAAAGATCAAGGAGAGAGAAGCTGCAATGACTCTATTCATCAAAAGACCCAAACCTTGCTCTGTCAGATCCATGGATCCAATCACAAAAGAAAGTGTCAGAGACCACTGACACATTATACAAGTCATTGAAGAATGTAGTGCATACTGAGCAAAAAGAGACACCCCCCCTCTCTCTTTCTCTGTCTAGTTTTGGCATGCTACATAGTTGGATAGATTAAGCAATCCATGCTGACCTTCCCTGTGTGTCAGCACTCAGGACAATGCGCAATGAGTCATCTAGGAGATATAAGTTCAGGACATCAATAATTCAATTCAAAGCATTGGTTATCTTGGGATATGTGCTGAAATATTGGACACTGCAAAATCCTTTGAATATGATAATTTAACCCCAGCTGGCAATACCGTACATATTTATTATAGCCTGCTGCTCAAGTATGATGACACTTCTTATATATTATCCGGGTGAAAAATGAATGGGACATGTGTGTAAACAGATAGACATTTTGTACAGACCTGGAGCTAAACTGTACTTTCTCTGCATCAAAGCGGACCTGCAGCTGCATAGCCTCTCTGAGCTTGTCTCTCAGCTGACTCTCCAGTGCTGATACTTCATTGCTGGTGGGGGTACTGTGCTGGCTCATACTAGCCTCCAAATTCATACAGGCTGTATGAAGACGGCGACCAGTCACTGCGCACTCTACTCGCATGTCCGACAAACTCCTGTAAAGCACAAAATAACAATTACAGGGGATCACCAGAAAAAGAGCAACATTTCCTTACACTACAAAAAGTATGTTCTTAGGTTCGGAGCATTCCCAAGGAAATGTTTTTTGCTCTCGACTGACGAGAGCCAGATGGCTGAAACTATAAAGCTATATATTGCGATCTGGGAATAAACTCTTTGAACAGTGTTGTGCCTAAGGAAGGTTCGTGAACAGTTTCTCCGCTGTCCATGTGTTGAGTATTCCACATTACAGCAAATTACTCAACAATGATCACAGCATTTACACAGACCGAGCCCTCATCAAGCTTGGCTCTGATGGATGGTCCAGAACTAATCTGAGGTGCAATCTAACCATCACTTTTCCCCAATGGATGTGGTGTGGATGGGTGAGGGGCGACCCAGGTGACCCACTTTGCTTTGATCTTGAATGTGGATAAATGGCAGTGGGGTTGGAAGGAGGGGAGCATGTTTCTTTGGCATTTGTATTTTACCTAGCCTGATCTCATGAAAATTTCATGACTGTGGTGACATTCTTGCAAAATGAAATTACGTGGATAGTTACACATATCGCGGCAGTTCCGAGGTAAAAAATGTCCACTGTGTGGTGCTAAAAGTGAGTTGAAATCCCAAACAAATGAGGTTTTGAAGGTTAATCGAGTTTCTCACTTTAACTCCCTACCCAAAACTTTAAACCTAACTGATTGCTGAAGCATTCACATCATTTTTTGGTGCTTCATGACACTTCTGGCTCAACTCACGTGCTCTGATGGACATGTACTCCGGTCCTTTGTATCGGAAGTGCAACAATCTATCAGTTGAGCTGTGTTACTCTCGTCAATAAAATCACTGGTGAAAACTTTTGTTGACGAAGGGTTTTTGACTTCCATCAACGATATCGAAAACGCAACGAAAAAGGCACATCATGACGATAATTAAACGGTTTTAATAAAGCAAACTGTTGATGAAAATACGAAGAGATAAAAATGATACAGCAAAATATTAACAGTTCAAGATATAAACAGAAGAAACATCTTGAGAATCTGTATTTAGAAGAAAATATTAGACATGGATTAATCTAATACATTAATCCAGTATGTTAGTTATTTCTTTGCTTGAGCTGCATGAGTTGAATGCACTGAACACAGATGTTGTGTTGAACTCTGTTTCCCCGTCGGGATCTGTTTCCCCACAGCAGATCTGAATGGGGGATCAGTATCTGACGGTAACATTCTACGCAGTCAGAATGGGTTCCCCCATGCACAAACCTATGCCTAACTCTTCCCTACCCACCCTAACCCTAGCCTACACTACCCTACCTCGGCATAATGAGCCACTTCAAAATGTGGTAAATATAGTACCTCTTTCAAACAAATACTATTTATGTGTTTATCACTATAGTCACAACATACTGTATAAGTAATATAAAAACTTAAATCTGCACAGTGAAGTGAATGAATGGGTAAACTTGTGCTAGTCAGAACATGCATTTGCTTTGCGAAACCTGCATTGTGACAATGCTGATTCCGTAAGAAACACCCTACAGTACATGAAATATAATATCTTTTCACAGAAAATAATATGTTTATAAAGTATGAAGAATTCAGAATACAGTAAGCTAAGTTCTATTCATGATTATTTCAGGAGCTCAGGTTGTTCACAACAAGGACAGTATGTACATTTATATGCTTGATACATGTTTACATTCAAAAATGTTTAGAATTTGTTTTCTAAATGTTTGGTCTTTTACACTTTCACACAACTTTTGTTAATTTTGAAAGTCATCATCCACTAAAAGATATATTTTTTGTTGACTAAAATTACATGTAGTTTTCATCAGAATAAAACTGACTAAAATTAATGAATATGACATGACAAAATATAGACTCATTTTAAAGGAGATTTATGTCAAAAGACTAAAACGGAAAAACACTCTTTGAGTTACTGTGTGACTTGATTATGCATGAACGAGCTTCTAAATGTAGTTGGTTTTGTACTTAAATGTTAAAAAGTCTCATGTTACATATCATCCACTATAGTAAATGTGTTAGATGTCATAGATTACACTGAGTGAGGAACAGGGTGAAAAATAAGTATTTATGAACTTATTATCTGCCATTTTTCTAGTGTGTAAGGGGAAAAAAGTTGAGTTGGAGCATCTCTAGTGTTCACTTCAACAGGAAACGGCTGTGATACGTACAACGAGCCACAAAAAAATTATTTCACAAAAATGTAGGTATAGTAACATCATTCTATAAGACCAGGTTGATTTTGCCAGATCTGAAAGCAAGAAACACTTACCTATCAGCAAAAGCCTGCAGCTGGGTAAACAAGCTGCGGAGAAAGGTAGCCTGACGCCACAGAGATCGCACATGGGCCTGCTTGTGGTGATTTCGGGATGTGCACATCTGGGGGAGGCACAGGGTGACATGGTCATATGGTTGGTGGGTTCAGTAATAAAGGGGCCAACAGTGTCATGTAAAAGATGTGTCCATTAATGAGAAAATTATTGACGCACATGCACACATGAAAAATAATAAATGCACCCACACATACATGCATACACACAAGCACATGGCAACATGTAAATTTTAGGCAGACACACGTCTTTATAAATGGTACTGTGTACTTTTCTTGACTGTATGTGTCTGAAAGCTACATGAGCTCTTTAATATCACCAGATGTTTGCACCAGAAGCAATGAATTCTCACTCTTTTTTTCCAATTGACTGGAATGTTTTCACAGGAAACATCAGCTGAGAAAATTACAACAATGATTTAAAACAAAGACAGTGTCCAGACTGACAAAACAGGCACCATGGCGGAATTCCACAAGTTCCAGAGTTGAGTTTCATTGGGTCGGATTAAGGAAAGATTTTCCTTAAACTGTGGATTTGGATAAAAACATACTCTTTAGATCCTTCCTTCCTCCCTCCTCCCTCTCACCTCAAGTTCCCTCCTGAGTCGCGTGTCCCTCTGTTCTACCTCTTCTCGTGCCTTCTACAGGCTATCTGTCAGGGCCTGATTGGCTTCGTTAGCTTGTTTGAGTTGTTCCCAGAGCAGCGCGTTGACCTGGCTCAAACCAGAACACCTGTGAAATACATGCGATTGCTTCAGAGCACTGTAGCCTGGGGCCTCCACCTGTTAAGCTGTGAGTCAAATGTTCTTTAAAACTTCTCACATGCTCTCACCCCCCCTTCATCCCTCAATTGTGCAGTCTCTATCAGCTTCTATGTTTACAGGCTTGTTAAGGCCCATGTCACATTCTGCATTGCCAGCCACGCTTAGAGGGGAATGTGCATTACAGTTTTTATAAAGTCCATGTCAGCTCCAACCTAATTGCCACCAGATTTTCTTGTCAAATAGTTTACAGGGTTATTTACATCATTCATGGCAGAATCCACCCAGTTACACACTTCGATTGATGCCAGGGTGTGAAGCAGTGAGGGTGATTGACAAAATGATCATCAAAGGTGGAGGAACAGAGAGCGAGTGACGATCAAAGCCATGTAAATGTGTTTCACAATTTTCAATCAACGGGTTAGCTCTATGAATCTGTGTTTTGGATTAATTTGCTTACTGTACAGCTCTGAGGAAAAAAAAATGTTAAGGCAGACAGCTTAGCGTTAATTCTCAATAGCGAGAGATTCCATCCATGTTGCAAATTTAATTTATGTTAAAAAAAAAATGAGAGTAAAGCAATTTTGCATCCAATGTGTTAACAGTCTAAAATCATCACTTCCGTGGAAATTAACACAAAATAGAAATTAAATTTGTAGCTACTGGGGAAGCAACTGTGGCTCTTTTATTATGTATAATGTAAAAAAATGATTTGTGTTTTAGAGCGCAAAGACAAAAAGCTCTGACAAACTTCATGCTGATGCCTTATGTTTGGGAGCGACAGCATGTGAGACAGTTCTGGGAGGTAATAGAAGCCAATAGTTATGATGACTTCCACTTTCAGTTTTTCAGAATTACCAGAGCAACATTTGAGATGCTATGTGATGATGTTGCTCTGCAGAGCTGCTTAGAGAACAGGGCAGGAACTGTTTTCTGAAATAGATTTGCATGCCTTTGCAAGAATTTTTGCGTACCCTCACAATAGTTTTGTGTTCCCTTTCAATACATTTACAATGGTTTTACTATAGTAACCATATTTTAACATTGATATTCATAGTAAAACCAAAGTAATAATACAGGAAAATTAAAACTATGGCAATAAAAACCACAATTTGACCATGGTATTTGTAGTAACACCCAGGTCTAAACTGGTAATCCGGCATACCGGGCATTTTCCAGGTGGGCCGATCAGGGGTGGGATGTCCATCGAGAGAAACGAGCGGGCCGGTGGTTTGGCCACGAAACATGCCGAATGGGCCGTGATAAGCATCAATGAGCCACCGCGTTATGCAGAATGTAAAATCACGGCTGATTTTGCTTCCCAGTCCAGCCCTGGTAACAAAATAGTAACCACAAGAATTACCATGTTTAATCTATAGCAAAACCATGGTTCCCCATCTGTCGCTCACATCGACGTTGTGTCAAAGAAGCGACACTAGGGGTCTCTCTTGAGCGACGAATATGCCTCTGATCTATGAAAAAAGGCCAATGAGAAGTTGGCAGACAGTATTTGCAGTGGTCATCGCGGACATCCAGAGACCTCCCTTCGAGCCGCTAGAATCAGTTGGACTCAGGGCCCTCTCTCTAAAGACGGCCCTGCTGATCACGCTCGCCTCCATCAAGAGGGTTGGGGACCTGCAAGTGTTCTCTGTTAGCAACACTTGCCTGGAGTTCGGTCCGGTAGACACATATGTGATCCTAAGACCGCGACCGGGCTACGTGCCCAAGTTTCCTACCACGCCCTTTAGAGACCAGGTAGCAAACATGCAAGCATTGCCCTGGGAGGAGGCAGACCCAGCCCCTTCGTTGCAGTGTCCGGTACGTGCTTTTCGTATCTACTTGGACTGCATGCAGAGCTTTAGATGTTCTGAGCAGCTCTTTGTCTGCTTTGGCTGCTTTGGCAGACAGCGGAAAGGGAACGCTGTCTCCAAACAGAGGCTTTCCCACTGGGTCGTGGACGCCATTTCATTAGCCTATCAAACACAGGCCGTGCCCCCCCTGAGCACACTCAACAAGGAGCATTGTGTCCTCATGGGCACTGGCCAGGGGTACCTCCCTGGCAGACATATGTAGAGCATCGGGTTGGGCAACACCTAATACCTTTGCGAGATTCTACAATCTCCAGGTTGAGTCAGTATCGTCCCGCGTTTTCTCATATTCGAGCCGGTAGAACTTGGTAACACGCTGACGGACTGGCCGGGTGGATCGCTTGCACCTGGCGCCCTTTCCCTCGGCCAAGGTAAAACTGTGCGCTTTCTCTCCCAGGAGATTCCACTCATTCGGATCCCTGGATGATTCCTCCTTAGCCCTTTGGGTCTGCAGTTCAGTGGAGGAACTCGTCGACCCAATCCACTGCGGGTACTTAATCTACCATGTACTGGAATAGGTGCTCCACAGGTCAGGACTCCTACGTGGACTCCCTCTGTGTGTATTGTCCGCTGTATGGTCCCCTTACAAAGTGGACCTGTGTCTCCCTTAGGCAGTCCCAGCTGCCCTCCGGTCACCGTGTTGTAGCAACTCCCCCCTCCTTGAAGCTGGATCTACCACTGCGCCACTTTCCACATGTCGCCTAAAAACCCATGTGATGTATTCGCCATGCTTACCTCCCCCTTCTGGGCAGGTGTGGTCTCCGCAGGGTCTTTTCCCCCTGAAAGAATACGAAACTGGGTAAGACCCCCTTCCCTCAATGCATGTAAGGGCCCCGGCCATTCTTGCTCTATGCGGAGAAACGTAGAGATAAAAGAGGCAAGCGTTGCCTTGTTCACCTGTCTAGGGTAACCAGAAGGATTCCGACGACTATTTTGGGGCATTGGGGAAGGGTACGTGCAGTCTGACACAGCTGGTCGCGTTTGCACGTAGAATACCTGCCCGCTCCTGTGTCAGCAGTACACGTACACGGCTCAGTGCATGGCGTGATTTAAATTGGACCCCTTCTTCGACACAACGTTGAAGTGAGCGACAGACGGGGAACGTCTAGGTTACGTATGTAACCTCCGTTCCCTGATGGAGGGAATGAGACGCTGTGTCCTCCCTGCCACGTCACTGAGCCGAGTCAGTGTTGTGGCCGGACCATTTCTGGCTCCTCAGAAAAATCTTGAATGAACTCGACGTATTTCCCCACCTTTATACCCGTATGTCCGGGGACGGGGTATGCAAATACTGTCTGCCAACTTCTCATTGGCCTTTTTTCAAAATTAAAACCATAGTTTCAGCCAAAAAAACATGGTTACTTAACTTACTTTTCATGGTTACTACAATATTACTATATTAAAACCATACTTTCTGACAAAAAAAAAAAAAAAACGTTTACCCTAAAACAATATTCCTATAGAAAAATATTTTCCACCAAAACTTATGGTTACTACAGTCTACAATGTTTCTATAGTAAAACTATAGTTAAACTATTGTATTTGTATACTAAAATGTCTCCGGTTACAGATATAACCTCAGTTCCCTGAGATGCAGTAAATGCTTTTGGGAAATTCCTTCTCCCCTGACCTAACTGAAGCCCTTGTATAATAACGACAATCCTATGATTGGCGATGGTGTTTGAGCCCAGCATCTTTAGGCGTGCAGTTGGCCTATATAAGTGGGCCCTCAATCACCATTTCTTCAGAATTGTCTGATTGAAGGACACAAGCTCATCATTCATAGCTCGAAACTCTGAAGTATTAGTGCGGCCAGCTTTTGCAATGTCTCGTTCCCATCATCTCAGGGAACCGAGGTTACATGTGTAACCGGAGACGTTCCCTTTTGATTATGGTTCACTCGACTTTACGGAAACACTTTTGGGTTTCCATCACGCTGAGTCCCATCACACTGAGTCCCATCATGCTGAGTACACCAGAGTATAAACATTTGTAAAAGAATATGTCTATAAGTCAGGGACCTGTCGGGTGGTGACTTATCACAACATATTTCAAGTGTATGGATACTGAATAACCCCACATGGTGACCACCAGACGGGAAGTTAATCTTATGCTGGGGACATATACGAGTCATATAATACACACAGTATAAATTTAACCAGAGGTTTGAGGGAGGTTTATTCTTTTTGGAAGTGCTTGTGACTTAAGACATAAAATAATCAGCCTACACAGGCAGTTGTATTCAAATTATAACAGGTAACATGCCCTTAATAAAGGAGTTTGGCTCAACCACTGGGTGTTAGGAAAGTAAGATCTTTATACAGAGAGGGCTCGCAAAGAGATACCACATCTAGATTATAAAACCTTGTGAATGTGTTTTGCGAAGACCATCCTGCTGCAAGGCATATGTCCTTCAGAGACACACCATTTGCCCATGCCCATGAAGAGGCCATGCCTCTAGTTGAATGCACTTTTACACTAATAGGGCATTTCGCGCCATGTGAATTATAGGCGAGGGCAACTGTGTCAACAATCCAGTGAGAGAGCCTTTGCTTAGATATGGACATGCCTTTTGTGCATCCTCCATTACAAACAAAGAGCATATCTGACAGCCTAAACTGGCAGGTGTGCTCCACATATATGTGTAATGCCCACACAAGGCATAATTAATGCACTAACCGCTCCTCGTTTTAATTAAACGGTGGGGGAGAAAAAGCTTGTAGGTGAACTACCTGATCCCTAAATGGTGTGGAAAGCACTTTAGGCACATAGCATTTTTTTGGGTTTGATGGTAGCCTTTGAAAGCCCCAGTCCAAATTCCAGACATGAACTGACAGTGCCTGTATATCACCCACCCATTTAAATGATGCCAGAGCCAACAAAAGTGCAGTTTTTAGAGAAAGCACACGTAGCTCAACGGATTTCAATGTTTCGAAAGGAGGGCTTGTGAGCGCCCCTCAGCACCTAACTTTAAATCTCACATTGGGACTGTTGCAGGGCATGGGGGGTTATAGCTCCTCGCTTCCCTATGGAACGTTATGATGAGATCATATCTGCCAATAGAGGAGCCAACAGCATCCAGCCGCTCTTGAAGAAATATAAGAATTTCCGCTATGGAGCAATTCACTGGGTCCTTGCCACGTGAAGAGCACCAATCAGCAAACACGTGCCATTTTAGTGCATAGAGGCTTCTTGATGGTGCTCTAGTCTGCAAACTGGTGTTAATTACCGACTGAGCCAATTTTGGCTCGTTTGCTTTGCTCAATTCTGGGGCCACACGTGTAGGTTCCACAGCTCCAGCTGGGGATGCCAAATCGTACCCTGTGCTTGAGAGAGTAGATCCCTCCTCAGTGGTAATTCCCATGTAGGGCCGTCCAATGTATCCATCATTTCTAGAAACCAGGACTGGTTGGGCCATTTCGGCGCAACCAACTGAACCGTTTCCTTGTCTTCTCTGACTTTGCAGATGACAGAGTGAAGTAGACATACTGAGGGAAATGCGTATATGCATTCTGCCAGCCACTTGTGAGCCAAGGCGTCCACCCCCAGCAGGGCTTGGGTAATGGAGTACCAAAAAGGGCAGTGGGCGGTCTCCGCAAAGGTGAATAGGTCGATTTCCGCTTTGAATACTTCCCAAATCCTCTAAACCACCTAAGGATGAAGTCTCCATTCCCCTGCCATCGGTCCCTGGGGCGACAGCATGTCCGCTCCACAGTTCAAGTTGTTCCAGGACATATGTGGCTCGAAAGTAAAGGAGAGGGTGCTCGCTCCACATAAGGAGGTGTTGCACCAGGCTCATCATTATTAGAGATTGAGTTCCACCCTGGCAATTTATATACGCCGCTACTGACATATTGCCCGACCGGATCAGAACGTCATGATTCGTTAAGTTGGAATGAAAAGCCTTCATGGCTAAGAAGACAGCCAGCAGTTCCTGGCAGTTTAAAGTACCGTTGCACAGTGCACCGCAGTCTGTGTTGGATGTATCCATTGTCACCACTTTTTCCTGAAAACCTGACCCAGCTGTCCAGGAGTTGGGTTCTTTGCCGGGCACTGGCTCGAAGCAGAGCGGGTGTGTGGCGGATGAGAAGAAGTGCTTCTTTACTGCAAAAAGTGCTTCATTGTTGTGATTGCTTTTGCTCCACAATGAAGCGCTTAGAGAATCCTTCCACAGCATTTCTGAAAAGGCCATCAGGCGACACTGGAGTTTTGAGGAGGGTGGCTTTTTCCGCGTCACGCATCTTTTTTTCAATTTCAATTAAAAAAAAATTATTTCGGTCCTCAAATACAATTTTCCATAATAAATTAAAATAAACATAACAACCGAAAAAGGTGTAGGCTGAAGCCTTTGCTTATTGTGCCTACCCTTTTTACATATTTACCTAATGAGCATCACTTTTCTCAGTGAATTTGATTAATACAAGTTAAACAAAACAGTAACATAAGACATTTCACAAACGTGCATTCATAACATTCAGTCATTAATACAATAGTTTAAATATTCTACACAAAAATTATTCATACTGATGTATATAGTTATTTATTATCCTTTTTTTAAAACATTTTCTTAAATTTACAAAGTGAACTACACATTTTTAATTCCTTGTCACAATTATTCCATAGGTTTACCCCTTTCACAGATATACATCTATTTTTAAATTCGTTCTTGCCCTTATTTTTTTAAACATACACATTCCCCTTAGTTTATACTGACTTTCTCTTATTTCTAACAAACTCTGAATACAATTTGGAAGTAAATTATTATATACTTTATACATTATCTGTGCAGTGTAAAAATCAACCAGATCAACAAATTTTAAGACATGTAATTCAATAAATAATATGTTTGTTGGTTCGTAATATTCTACCCTTTTTACAATCCTTATTGCTCTCTTTTGTAACATATATATTGGATTTATGTTGACTTTATATGTATGACCCCATACCTCCACACAGTAAGTAATGTATGGAACTATGAGTGAACAATACAATATATATAATGAGTTTTCATTCAAAATATGTTTTGTTCTTTTTAATATTGCAATGGATTTAGACAATTTTGTTTTTACATTATTATATGTGGTTTCCAACTTAATTTATGATCTATTATAACACCCAGAAATTTATTTTCATACACTCTTTCTATTTCCTCATTATTCATTCTAATTTTAGTTTTAGTAATACATTGCCGATTACTAAATTTTATGAACTTAGTTTTACTTAAATTCAGTGAAAGTCTATTATCATCAAACCATTTTTTTAAGAATATCAATTCGATTTCCACTGTATTCAGAAGCTGTTCCAAATTTTTACTGGAACAACATAAATTTGTGTCATCTGCAAACAGGACCATTTTTAATACATTAGACACTTTACATATATCATTTATATAAAGTACAAACAATTTTGGGCCTAGCATCAAACCTTGCAGAACCCCACAAGTGACTTTCATTAATTCTGATTTAACATTATTTATTTTAACAAATTGATATCAATCAGCAAGGTAACTTCTTAACCAAGAGAAGGCTTTTCCTCTTATACCATATCTCTCCAGTTTCATCATTAATAAGCTGTGATCAATGGTGTCAAAAGCTTTTTTTTAAATCTAGGTACACCCCCACAGTACATTCATTATTATCCATTGCAGTGGAAATCTCTTCTACCAGTTCCATCACCGCCATTGAGGTTGACCTATTAGCTCTAAAGCCATACTGATGATCGCTCAATAAACTGTTTATCTATAAAATTATCAAGCCTACGTACAAATAATTTCTCTAATATTTTTGAAAACTGGGAAAGCAGAGAAATTGGTCTATAATTGGAAAAGAGATGTCTATCTCCACTTTTAAAAATAGGAATAACTTTTGCTGTTTTCATATTACTCGGAAATATACCTGTTAAAAGGACTGATTACAGATATATGTAAATGGTTTTACAATATATTCTATATTGTTTTTTAATAATGACATGTCAATGTCATTACAATCAGTAGAATTTTTATTTTTACAATTATTAACAATGTCAAGTATTTCCTTTTCATCAGCTCCCCTAACGTATATTAATTGGATGTTGCTAGGAATATTCACTTCAGCTACCCTATCCCCAGTTCTCTGCTCTACAATCTCTTTAGCCAACTTACATCCAATATTTACAAAATACTCATAATATCATTCACTTTTTTATAATTTTTGTATCATCATTTACAAAATTATTTGGATAGTCTACTTTTCCAGTACTCTTTTTAATTATACTGTTAAGTACTTTCCATGTTGCTTGAGTATTACTCTTATACCTCTCCAATAATTTGTGATAATAGTCCTTTTTTACTAAATCATATAATACTTATTAATTTATTTTTATATATCTTATATTTGTTTTCAACTTGTTTTGTTCTTGTTATGATAAATTTCCCATATAATGCATTATTCTTTTTACATGCCTTCTCTATTCCCTTATTAATCCATGGCTTATCATCATTTTTGTGCATCTTTAAAACTTTCTTTGACAAACAATGTTCCACGTCTGTCGGTCACTTCGACGTCGTGTCGAAAAAGCGACACTAGGGGTCTCTCTTGAGTGCCGAAAGATGCCTCTGATCTATGAAAAAAGGCCAATGAGAGTTGGCGAACAGTATTTGCATACCCCGCCTCCGGATACGGATATAATGGTGAGGGAAATACGCTCGTTCATTCAGTAATTTTCTTCGGAGCCGATGGTCGTGTGTATGCTGCCAGCTGTGAGTACACTACGGCGCACTTCAGCGGCTTTTTCTCTTCTCTGCCAGCATGCAGTTTGCCTTTGGGCGCTTCGACAGCGCAGAGTTAAAAGAGTTCCATTTTAAAACAGTAATTTTCTCTATAAAAGAGTTTATTTCTCTGAAAGAGCAATACACAGTGGTGTTGAACGCCCTTTTCACGGCGCGTCTTTATAAAGATGCCATTCAACCTCTGTGTAGTTCCTGGATGCGGTAGAGTGCTCTCCGCTTCTGAAGGCCACAGGCGCTGTCTCGTGTGTCTGGGCGCCGATCACACCGAGGCAGCGTTTGTGGATGGTTCATGTTCTCACTGCGAGAACATGACCATGGGAACGTTGCGGTCGCGGCTTGCTTTCAATAGAAAGCACGCCACTCCAGCCACCCCCGTATCGCTCCTTCCCACGGGATTGAGGACGATGTGGCTGGCGATGGAGGTGATTTGGGGAGGGCAGCGGGTGCAGTTCCGCCGGGTACGCCCCCCCGGACCACCCGCCCCCCAACACGCTCGTTGACCTCCGTCCAGCCTCGAGGTAACGGCGACTCGCCTCTGGGCCGGTCTGCCTATCCTCTGGAGCTTGAGGCCGATGAACTCGCCGCTCCGTCGGAGAGCGCGGCATCTGACGCTGACTCCTTCCCTGGGCTGCCGCCTTCGGGCCAGCACGCCCAGGCTGAGGCGGATGCACAGATGTCCGACATGCTTGCCCGGGCCGCCGTCGGGGTAGGGTTGGACTGGAAACCTCCACCCTCCCCACACCCGTCACGGTTGGATGACTGGTTCCTGGGGTCTGGACGCCGCTCACAGCCACGCCCCCCCGGTCCCGTTTTTCCTGGAGGTGCATGACGAGATGACATCTTCATGGAGAGCGCCGCTCTCCATTCGTCAAAAGCCCTGCTCGTCCGCTCTCGCTACCCTCGATGGCAGAGAGGCCCACGGGTTCATGGCGATTCCCCAGGTGGATAGGGCAGTTGTGCTCCATCTTTGTCCCGGTGACCCTACAACCTGGCGCGGGCGCCCTGTACCCCCTCCCAAGGCCTGTAGGACTTCATCCTCGCTGAACAACAAAGCCTACATCGCTGCGGGACAGGCTGCCTCCGCCTTGCACGCCATGGCCATCCTGCAAGTCCACCAGGCCAAGGTGCTCAGGGATCTGCACGAGGGTAGCCCTGACCCCGATGTGCTGCAGGAACTGCGCTCAGCGACCGACCTCACCCTCAGAGCCACGAAGGTCACCGCGCAGGCACTCGGGTAGGCGATGGCCACCCTTGTGGTCCAGGAACGTCATCTTTGGCTCAACCTGGTCGAGATGCGTGAGGCCGACAAAGTTCGCTTCCTCGACGCCCCTGTCTCCCAGCTTGGCCTCTTTGGTGACACCGTCGAGGATTTCGCCCAGCAGTTCTCCACCGTGAAAAAACAGACGGAGGCCATATCTCACATCCTGCCTCGCCGCAAACCTGCCGCCAAGGCCACTGCCCCATCTGCTCGCCAAGGGAGTTGCCCTGCGGCTAAGAAACCTGCTCCGCCTCAACCAGGGCCCAGCTCTCAGCCCCTGCGTCGAGCACACCACAGGAAGCAGACGCCCCCCATCTCCCGGATGCATATGAGACCGCTCCAACACTGGCTTCAGACCCGAGTCCCGAGACGAGCATGGCACCACGGCATGCACCGGGTAACAATCACCCCCGCCTGCCACCAAACATTCAACCCCTGGACAGACCTCTGTTTCTTACGGGCTGGAGTACCCCTACAGCAGGTGTCCAGACGCGTCCTGGTCACGACCAACGCCTCCAGATTGGGTTGGGGTGCCGTTTGCAACAGGCACGCAGCCTCAGGCCGTTGGAAAGGGGCCCAGCTGCGTTTGCACATCAACTGCCTCAAGTTGTTGACCGTCCTTTTGGCCCTGCGGAAGTTTCTCCCATTAATTCGGGACGAACATATCCTAGTCAGGTCGGACAGCACCACTGCGGTCGTGCACATAAATCGCCAAGGCTGCGTATGCTCCCGCCACATGTCACAACTCGCCCGTCGTCTCCTCCTTTGGAGCCAGCACCGACTCAAGTCGCTGCGTGCCACTCACATCCCCGGCAACCTCAATGTGATAGCGGACGCACTGTCACGACAACGCTTGCCTGGCGGAGAGTGGAGGCTTCACCCCCACTCGGTTCAGCTGATTTGGGAACGGTTCGGCAAGGCCCAGGTAGACCTGTTTGCTTCCCGAGAGACCTCCCACTGCCCGCTCTGGTACGCCCGTTCAGAGGCTCCCCTCGGGGCAGATGCACTAGCACACAGTTGGCCGGTGGGCCGTACATACGCATTCCCCCCAGTGAGCCTTCTTGCACAGGTGCTGTGCAAGGTCAGGGAGGACGAGGAGTAAATAACTTTCGTGGCTCCTTACTGGCCCACCCGGGCCTGGTTCTCGGACCTCGTACTCCTTGCGACAGCCCCTCCCTGGCGAATTCCCCTGAGGAAGGACCTTCTTTCTCAGGGACGGGGCACGCTCTGGCATCCGCACCCAGACCTCTGGAACCTCCATGTCTGGCCCCTGGATGGGATGCGGAAGATCTAGCTGGTCTACCACCCACGGTCGTAGCCACGATCAACCAAGCCAGAGCCCCTTCTACCAGGCAACTCTACGCCCTGAAATGGCGTCTGTTCGTCAATTGGTGTTCTTCCCGGGCAGAAGACCCACAGAGGTGCGCAGTTAGATCGGTGCTCCTGTTCCTACAGGAGAGGTTGGAGGGGAGGCTGTCCCCGTCCACCTTGAAGGTGTATGTTGCCGCTATCGCAGCTCAGCACGACCTAGTAGATGGCAAGTCTCTGGGTAAGCACGACTTAATCGTCAGGTTCCTAAGAGGTGCCCGGAGGTTAAACCCCTCCCGGCCAAACCTGTTCCCCTCCTGGGATCTCTCGGTGGTCCTCGCTGGTCTTCAGAGATCCCCTTTCGAGCTGCTAGAATCAGCTGGACTCAGGGCTCTCTCTCTAAAGACGGCCCTGCTGATCGCGCTCGCCTCCATCAAGAGGGTCAGGGACCTGCAAGCGTTCTCTACTAACGACACTTGCCTGGAGTTCGGTCCGGCAGACACTCATGTGATCCTAAGACCTCGACCAGGCTATGTGCCCAAGGTTCCTACCACGCCCAGGTAGTGAACCTACAAGCGCTGCCCCGGGAGGAGGCAGACCCAGCCCTCTCACTGTTGTGTCCGGTACGTGCCTTGCATGCCTACCTGGAATGCACCCAGAGCTTCAGGCACTCTGAGCAGCTCTTTGTCTGCTTTGGAGGACAGCAGAAAGGGAACGCTGTCTCAAACAGAGGTTGTCTCACTGGGTGGTGGATGCCATTCAGTTGGCCTATCACACCCAGGCCGTGCCACCCCTTTACGGGTTCGAGCCCACTCTACTAGGGGCGTGGCATCCTCATGGGCACTGGCTAGGGGCACCTCCCTAGCAGACATTTGCAGAGCTGCGGGCTGGGCAGCACCTAACACCTTTACGAGATTTTAAAATCTAAGGGTTGAGTCAGTCTCGTCCCGTGTTTTCTCAGGTCCGAGCCTGTAGAACTCGCTATACGTCGACGATCTGACCAGGTGAATCGCTTGTCTCCAGCGCCGTTTCCCTCTGCCGAGGCAAAACAGTGCGCTTCTTTCCCAGGAGACCTAGGTCCCTGGTTGATTCCTCCTTAGCCCTTTTGGGCCCGCAGCAGTTCAGCGGAGGAACTTGCCGGCCCAGTCCACTACGGGTACCCCAGGCTACCCCTACTGGAATAGGTGCTCCACAGATCAGGCCTCCTACGGGACTCCTCCTGTGTGTACTTCCACCTTACGAGCTGACCCGCGTCTCCCTTAGGCAGTCCTTTGCTGCCCTCCGGTCGCCGTGTTGTAGCAACTCCCCCCTCCTCGAGGTTGGATCTACCACCGCGCCATTCTTCCCACATTTGACCCAAGGGCCATGTGATGTATTTCGCCACCTCTACCTTTCCTTCCGGGTGGGTGTGGCCTCCGCAGGGTCTTTTCCCCCTAAAAGAATAGGAATTCGGGTAAGACCCCCTTCCCTCGATGCGGTAAGGGCCCCGGCTGCTCTTGCTCTATGCCGAGAAAACATAGAGAGAAAAGAGGCCCAGCCAGGCTTGGCCCGTTCCCTAGTTGGGAGCGTCACCTTGTTCCCCCCTAGGGTAACCAAAAGGATTCTGACTACTTTTTTGGGGCATTGGGGAAGAGTACGTGCAGCCTGAACACAGTTGGTCACTTGTGCACGTAGAAATACCTGCCCGCTACTGTGTAAGCAGTACACGTACACGGCTCAGCGCATGGCGAGTTTTGAAGTGGACCTCTAGTGTCGCTTCTTCGACACGACGTCGAAGTAAGCAACAGACGGGGAACGTCTCGGTTACGTATGTAACCTCCGTTCCCTGATGGAGGGAATGAGACGTCGTGTCTTCCCGGCCATGTCGCTGAGCCGAGCCGCTGAGGTGCCCGGAACACTCCCGGCTCCTCAGAAAATTCCTGAATGAACGAGCGTATTTCCCTCGCCTTTATATCCATATCCGGAGGCGGGGTATGCAAATACTGTTCACCAACTCTCATTGGCCTTTTTTCATAGATCAGAGGCATCTTTCGGCGCTCAAGAGAGACCCCTAGTGTCGCTTCTTCGACACGACGTCTCGTTCCCTCCATCAGGGAATGGAGGTTACATACATAACCGAGACGTTTTTCATATTGCCCAATTAGTATAGTCAAAAAAGCATCATAGGCTCTATTAAGATCTTTATTTACATAAACCTCACTCCAGTTTTGGTTCCTTAAGTCCTCTCCAATGGCAGCCATGGCTTCTGGTGTTCTATGTCGAATCATTTTATAATTAATTGTCCTATTTTCATATGTTTTGTTTTTAAATATTTGAAGGATTGCAAAAACTGGAAGATGATCAGTCATATCATTTATAAATAACAATGCTCAGGTAGGCCGTGGCATTTAAACGATGCCCAATTGGCACTAAGGGGCCTAAAGTGTGCCAAGAAAACATCCCCCACACCATTACACCACCACCACCAGCCTGCACAGTGGTAACAAGGCATGATGGATCCATGTTCTCATTCTGTTTACGCCAAATTCTGACTCTACCATCTGAATGTCTCAACAGAAATCGAGACTCATCAAACCAGGCAACATTTTTCCAGTCTTCAACTGTCCAATTTTGGTGAGCTCTTGCAAATTGTAGCCTCTTTTTCCTATTTGTAGTGGAGATGAGTGGTACCCGGTGGGGTCTTCTGCTGTTGTAGCCCATCCGCCTCAAGGTTGTGCATGTTGTGGCTTCACAAATGCTTTGCTGCATACCTCGGTTGTAACGAGTGGTTATTTCAGTCAAAGTTGCTCTTCTATCAGCTTCAATCAGTCGGCCCATTCTCCTCTGACCTCTAGCATCAACAAGGCTTTTTCGCCCACAGGACTGCCGCATACTGGATGTTTTTCCCTTTTCACACCATTCTTTGTAAACCCTAGAAATGGTTGTGCGTGAAAATCCCAGTAACTGAGCAGATTGTGAAATACTCAGACCGGCCCGTCTGGCACCAACAACCATGTCACGCTCAAAATTGCTTAAATCACCTTTCTTTCCCATTCTGACATTCAGTTTGGAGTTCAGGAGATTGTCTTGACCAGGACCACACCCCTAAATGCATTGAAGCAACTGCCATGTGATTGGTTGATTAGATAATTGCATTAATGAGAAATTGAACAGGTGTTCCTAATAATCCTTTAGGTGAGTGTATATTATCTATCAATGTAGCAGTGTCTGTTGTTATTCTGCTTGGTTTTGTAATCTCAGGAAATAGGCTTTTACTATACATTGTGTTTATAAAATCTGTTGTCCTCTTTTGTCCGTTTGGATTTAACAAATCAATATTAAAATCTCCACATACAATTTGTACCTTATTCTCATTCCATTTGTCTAACATACCAACTAAATTATTCATAAATGTGTCAATACAGGTTCCTGGTGTTCTATACACACAACTAATAATTCTATTTTTAGATCTTTCAATGTCGATTTCTTTGGTTAAGTATTCCAATATTTTTTCTATAGTAATTTACCTAGTTTTAATCAAACTGCATCTTAATGCTGTATCAACATACAGAGTGTGACGAAACTAGACGAGATGGATTCAGTTGCAGAAAACAGGTTTAATCACAGAATTGGTACAGAGGGCAAATCCAAAGGAGCGTAGTTGAGACGTGAGCAAAGTCAAAGCCAGGAGGTAAATATACAAAACTAAGCACGAGAACAAACCAACAGAAAGACTAAGCAAAATACTGGAGTTAGCTAAGCAGTGTGAGTAACAAGCAATAACCAACAAAACTAAAGTGCACGGGCAGGGTATAAATAGAGAACAAAAACAATGCAGGTGAAACTAATATTCGGGTGATTGGGAACGGGTGTGGGAACTGGAAGAAGCGGGGTTTATTGTGGAATTGGAGTTCATGACACAGAGCAACTCCTCCTCCTTTTTTATTAACTCTGTTAATCGCAAACAACTTATATCCTTCCAATTCTACCTCTTGTGCTTTCTCGTTATCAAGCCAAGTCTCTGACACTGCAATCAAATTAAACTTGTTAAACTGACACAAATAATCCTTAATTTGTATAAAGTTTCTATAGAGACTTCTACTATTAAGATGTATTATTGATAATGCACCCTCCATTTTCACATTCCTTTTAAATTGTTCTTCTGTATAATACTCACAATTATTATTTACATTATTGTTAAAATGGTTTTCCAGGTCAATATCATTTCCAATCTCATACATTTTATGGTCTGTGTTATTGAAAGTTTTAAAATTCAAATGTTCATACTTGCAGTATTGACATTGTAAATGGTCAGACACACAGTTCTTATGAATATTAACAAACTTCCCTTCATCAACATCCCTAAATGGGAACAAAAAATCCTTATCAAAGTCTGTCATTTATTTTTATTGCGATCCTTGTGAGTCCCTATGAATATTCCTCCACACAGTCCTCACTTGTAACCACAATCCATTCTTGTATATTGTTCCAGATCATCAATCCTTCTCTCTAATCCTTCAATTTTCTTATCCTTTTCTTTCACAAGGTTCTTCAATTGTTTAACTTCATCCATCAGATCAAGTAGCATAGCTTGTTGTTTAGCGACTTTGCTCAACTCATCCGACATTAAGTTTAAGGATTTTCTGATCTCCTCCAACTCTTCCTCAACTACGTTGCTAATTTTCTTCGATGGCATTTTGCTTGTTTGTTTTGTAAATCTTAAATATACCACTTAATTGCAATAAATGTGTGTGTACACATCCAAAAAGCACAAAAAGCACAGCTCTCTCATTTCAAGCGTCTCTGTGAGCATCAACCAGAAATGTCTGTCCAAAACCACCAAATTACTCATCGCTTTTCCAATGGCCTGCCAGGTGATTTTTGTAGCATGCAGCGCCAAGTCTGTCAGAACACTTCAGGGTTCAGGCCTTGCTTATCTATATATTTGATAAGCTTGGCCTGGAAGACTTAAAGCACTGCCATCGACAGAGCTTGGAGGGTTGGGCGGCACTTCCATCCCATAGCAGTAGTTGGGCAGAGATGGTGCTGCAACTGCCTCTTCAATAGGGGGAAGCTTCAGATATCCCTTCTTCTCTGCATTGTTCACTTTTGTTACAACTGCAGCTCCTCCAATCTGGACGTGAGATGAGTAGGGTGTGTGATAGGTCTTTGTGAACTCTGTGTGGAACTGTGTGGAGCTCTGGAAAAAATTGTGCAGTTTTCCGGGCTGTAATCTGATGACGATGGCTGGCCTGCAGGAACCACTCATCCAGGCGGGACTTTACCGGCTCCTCTGGAGGGGACCATTTGATACCGTGCCCCTCAATCGCTCAGGTGAGGATGTGAAGAAAATCTCTGTCAGTGGCCTGAGCACTTTCCTCGCCCTCACTGTGGAAAGGGGTGGCAACATACTTCGTGGACAATTCACCCATGTCTGATGCTGCGAGGGATATGGCATAATCTCTGCCTTCAGAACCGCCAAATGTGACCAGACTGTGCTCTCCAATAGAGGCCGGAGATCGGTATACTGCACTGGCAATGACGCTGTGTGGGAATTTCGAGGGGCTCTTGGGGCTTTCGCTGGGATGAGGCTCTCTTCGGATTCTTCCATCTCTACCTCACGCCCCTCCATGCCTCCTCATGTGGTCCCTCAGAACTTAACAGAGAGGAGGTGGATGGGAGGGCAAGGGAGGCGAAATTGTCCCTCAGAACAAGGGTGAATCTCGTCCAGAAAAGGTATGGAATGGCATCTTGAGAAAGATGAGTACATGCTAGCGGCTCTTGTTTTAACTTTTAATGTCACGTGAATGGATTTTATTTATAAAGGGAAGTGGGTAGGAGTCTGAGCGTCTGAAGAGAAAAACCCATTGCCAGCAGCGAGGTGGAGAGAATCTTCGCCAGAACACTGCAGGAGAGCAAGATAAGGAGTGACTGGAGATCAGGAGAGCAAGATAAGGGGCTGGTTTGTAAAAGAGAAGCGACTGCATTGCATGTGTGTCTGTGTTTGTTTATGTTGGTTTTAAGTTCATTTATATTCAGTTTATTTTGACTGTCCAGCTGGATCCCGCCTCCTCCTTGCTCATCCTTTATCTGTAACAAGGGCTTTTCATGATGAGATGTAGTCGTAGTCAAGACGATGTTGGTCTTGAAGGAAGTAAATTCTGTAGAAATGGTGATGGAGCACCCGCTTAAATTGGCCAACTGCATGCCTAATGTGGTTGGGCTCAAACACCATTGTAATTTGCATTATTATACCAGGACTTATATTAGGTCGTTGGAGAAGAAATTCCCCAGAAGCGTTTACTGTAATGTCAATTGAACCGCAATCGAAAGGGAACTATAATAACCACAAAATTATTATTATTATTACCATAGTTTTCGATTTCCTGCATTATCACTCTTGTTTCACTACGAATAGCATGGATAAATATGGTTACTGTAGTAAAACCATGGTAAATTTATTGCGAAGGCACACAAAAGTATTTCAGAAAAAAAAATCTCACCCTGTCCTCTAAGGGTATTGCTCTGCTGGTTAGTCCTGTTGATGCACTTCTAGGAATTTAGTCATTAATTTTTTTTCCAGTGTACTTTATGCACGTCTTCTCAAGCGAATGTATAAATGTTTTTATTCACAATTTGGAAATTTAATCAGCAGAATTTATCCCAAAATATGTGATGGAAACCCAGGTAATGTAAAATTACTGCCCTGCTGAATTTGAGCTAGTTTTGGCCTGTGATGAAATTTTCATGAGCCCTAGCACAGCTGACAAAAATAATAGACTGTGTTAAGACTGCAGAGCCACAGATGATTGAATGAACTTTACTCTGCAGTGCATTCTCTGACAAAGCCACTAAGGTTTAAAAAATGAATGAGATCTTGGCAGCCTGGCGGCACACAGTTTACAATACCTTTTTCAATTAGAGGTGAGTGGCACAGTAAATTAAATTATTTTAAAGGTTGGCATCTGGGACGGTAGGTTGGCTGGCTATATGTATGAAGTGCCGTAAAAACTATTTGGCTGAGATGGTATACCAAGGCTGTGATAATGAACTCTGTCAAACTGGATACCATTTGTTTTTGACACCCCCCTTTTCAAGGCTACTCAGTTCCAGCATGGGCTTGTGGGGAATAAAGTGGGCAATTAAGAACTTTTTAGTGCACTTCAGCTATACAGTATATGCCTTTCTTAAAAATGCAGCTTTTGTTTCTCAGTGGAAAAACAGTGAAGAACAATTTCTCTGTAGCAAGGGAAAACCAGAAAGACAACCTTTCTGTAAGGTTTATCATTCTCATTTTCTCAAAATGTACAACTCCTCTTTGGTTCCAAACAGCAACTCTGTATGCACTCTTTGGCTGGTTGTCTTTCCCTAATTTTCTCAACCATTCTCCCTTCCTCTACCTCTGTCTACCTGCATGTTTATCCGTGACTCTCGCTTTTTGAAGCACATTTATCTCTTGTTCTCACCATTTCTGCTTATCCTCCAGCAGGGTGAGTTTACTCAGACCATGGTCCTGCTGAAAGTGCTGGAGATGTTGTGCTGAGGAATCAAGGTGAGACTGCAGCTAAACACAGACAGAAACAGGTTTACTCCAGACAAAGCAACATACAGTTCAACACCTGCCAACTATTGACAATAGACAAAAACATCCACAGGAGCACATATATTTATTTATATCAAAGAGCCCCAACTGTGCTTTTTATGTGTTGTTTGTGTGAAATTTCTGTGTGAGGGAGCGATAGGTTCCTCCTTAAGTAAACCAACAAAGTTCTCAAGAGGGACATACCGAGAGCCTCAGTTTCTCAGACTCTGAGGTTTTCTCCAACACCTGCTGCTCTAGATTTCCACATCTCTCCTTATACTGGAGCAAAACTGTTTCTTCACAACTTAAGATGGAGAACATTCCCAACTACTGTACATCAATTAATCTTATGGTTGAAATGCCCCAGTCCTGTTAAAAAGACCAGCATTGCTTTGAACAGTTTTGAATGCTGGTATGTTTGTGCCCTACCAGGCATCTTAACTAGCTTTACCAGCAAGCCTCCCTTGGTCAACCAGCTTAATCAGAAACCAAGTCGACAGCATTATGTGCTGGTATACAACAGGGCTATGCTGGTCCACCAGCATGGAAATTCATGCTGGTCTAAGCTGGCCTTTTCAGCAGGGAAATTAATATATTCTCTGTCTTTGACAAAACTGAATGGATTGAATGATTAACAGTGGACCTTGGCCTGTAGTTTCAGCACCAGCTGGGCCTGTCTGTGCTGGCCTTCCTGTTAGGCCTGCAGCTTTAGTCTATAAGATCTGCTTTCTTCTCTCAGCCAGACCAGACACACTCTGCTGGTCTGAATCCTTATGGCTTTTCATAATTTGTCTTAGTATGATTTAGTGACATTTACTTTGAATAATGCAATCAAAATTAAATGTCCTTGAGTCACAGAATTCGGTAACAAAAAAAATATTGGTGTATGATGTGCGTGTTGTGTGTATATTTTTGTATGTACTCATTTGCAGGTTTGTATAAATTAACTATGTAATTTCTACACCACTAAAAGGGATTGCATCACCAAGAGGAACTGCTAATTTAAACAAACTCCAAAAAACTCCCCTCATCTTCCATTAGTTGTACAAACAGATAGTCCTGTGCCAAACTTACACCACTGGTCGAGTTGCTGTGTCAGGCTGGACGGGCCTCCTAAACTTACAGAGACATGTTTTAGTAGTGCCACAGAGCCAGAGTGTTTACACTTTTAAGTGAAATCACCTTACAAATTGCTTAAGTTGGATGCACTTTGTATAATTTTTACAGTTCTTTGCTATTGTTGCTTATAAGACTGTATGTTATGAGACCTTGGTCTCAAATATGCCGATTGACAGAGTTGACTGGGTGTTTTTATATCATGGGGCAGTCACACTGCATGACTGCAACACAAAATTTGTGACAACCACATCCAATCCACAACATACTGTATGCTGGTGACCGGTAATGCTGGTCTTTTCAGTGGAGAAGGTTGTCAATCACAAAAGCAGTGTTTCTCCATTGATTCCCATCCTGTTGTACAGGATCTTCAATCTCATTGTCCCATTACCCTTCCAACCCCTCCCATTTATCTTTAACCCCCAGTGAATAACATGGTGCCAGACAACCAGTCCCTACTAACAAAAACCACATGTTTCTCCTCATCACAACAACATGCTGCCTCAGCTGATTCACACAAAGCATGAGAGAAAAAGAAAGTTGGTTATAAAGACACCTCCATCCTTGCAACAAGAAAAAAAAAAAACAAAGTAAGAAACACACATCCAAACAACAAACAGCTTATTCTGAATCGTGGGTTAACACTCCTCATTTTATACTGCTAAGCAGAACAGCAGCCTCTATAAGATGCAGGGACAATAGTCCCCCTGTTCCCAACTGGAGCCAAGGGCTTCCAAAACCTTAATAAAATATTTTCAAACAGTCATTCTGAGAGCTTTAATTCCATAAACTACAAAGTGGGGCAAACCAGTATTCGGCTTTGGGCGGTTTTTGGGGTTCAGGGATCATGAGGGAACAGTGACTTATTTTATAGTCCGTTGTTAAGGTGACAGCTTTTGAAAGTGAACAGAATATTAAAAACATGGGTGGAGGACGAGTTAGAAAAAGAGAGAAAGTGGGAACAGGAGGGAAGGATGGGGAGTGGGGGGTGGTGGGTGCAGCAGCAGCTGTGTTTAAAGACTCCTTTGGCAACAGCTGTGAGCTACACCATTGATTATGTATCTTTGCAACTATTTTGGCACAATTAGAAGCAATTTGTTGCTACAACACAAAAAGGTTACTAAATGCGTTTGATGCAAAATCATGAAATAAATGGCATTTACACAAGCTTTTTTGTACTCCCTTAACATATGGGGGTCAATGGCAGTTAAAGGAATATTCATGGTTCAATAAAAGTGAATTATTTTAGTGTGATAAAATTGTTACTAACCTTTTCTGTGTAAAGTTATATACAATTTTACAACTTCCTTGCCATGACAATGTACTGTCAACAAACCCTAAAATGACTACAAATTATGATTCAAACAACATTAAACACATTTTTAAATAATTAATGTATGTGCTATTATAAAATTATAAGCTTCAAATTTCTGCCTTTAAACCCTCTAAAATGTGGCCCCATTCACTTTCCTTGTAAGTGCCTCACTATAACCTCAATTTTTGCTTCTTTTTTTTTTTTTTTTTTTTTTTTTTTTTTTTTAAGGACTAAATAATTTTTTGTGGTAAAGAACATTATTCCACAAATGCTGTCAATTGAGCTTAACTTGTATTGAACCTAGAATATTCCTTTAAACACTCTAAAATGCATTGACCTCTGTAAAGTAGCCTATGCATCCATAAGAAGAAAGATTCACATGTGTTCATTGAAATATTCAAAAGAAACATGAAATGATTTTGACTGTATTTAAACAAAGTCAGGATCGTAGTTATTTTTCCATATTAAATCATGGTTATGACTTTGATTGATTAAGTGTATTTGGCATCCACATGGACAGGCTATATTATGGACTCTTCTGTGCATAAGTAATATACAGCGTCTCTCCTTTTACCAAACAGATAATTTGTCATGCACTTTGAGAGAATGGCTCTAACCTGCTTCTTATTACTGTCCAGAACCAACTTCTCCAATCCAAATCTTAACATTCACCATCATATGATCTCAAAAGTGATCTCAGATTTGCTACTGAGGGAAACTTTACCAGCAACATCAAAAAGACAGGAGGTTGACTACAACTTCTGAAGCAGGGTTGATGGATGATCAATGACATGTGTCGATATTGGATCCTTCTTGCTAGCGGCACTAAACAAACCCAGCATTATGATGGTATTAAATTCAAGTTCTGGTCTCTCTCATGTTGCAGCCAATCTGCCACCACACGCTTGGCTCTAGCCCACGGGGAGAATGCTGTCACACGTGTCTGGAGGCCACTCAGCCTTTTGCGCTTTATGTATAAAAGTGATGAATTTTAAAACATGGTTGTTAGCCACATACCAATTTGCTTTTCTTGTTCAGAATAAAAGTTTATATACGAAGAAGTTCTATTGATCTTCACTTTACCCAAGGCATTCAAGGAAATGCCTCTGGGTGCAGGAATGTAGGAAACTGTGAACACACAACACAGGTTTACTAAGGCCAAAAACATACTTATACATACATTATTGTGCAAATGTCTTAGGCACATAAGATGTTTCAGAAAAACATTTGTCTTAAGATAGTTATTTATATCTTCAGCTTTAGTGTGTCAATAGGAAATATGAATTATAGACTCCCAAACATTCCTTTTGTAAATAAAACAGGGAAGAACAACAGACCTGCAACAGATGGCAATGCCCCCACAGAAGTTGCCACTGAACATAAAGTCAGTCTGGGATTAGTTGAAGAGACAGAAGCAAGTGAGTCAGAATTATGGCAAAATCTCCAAGATGCTTGGAACAACCTATCTGCCAACAACCAAGAAAAACTGTGTCCTGGAGTAACTAGAATTGGTGTTTTGAAGGTAAAGGTGGTCACACCAAATATTGATTTAGCTTTTTCATGTTTACTAAACATTTAAGTGCCTTAAACTTTTGCACAGTTCTGCATACAGTAAATACTGTACATACTTAACATGTGTAATTGTGTTACTGTTGTGGTAACAAACCTCAGTAAACCTAGGGGGGATATTAGAGCTATCTTCAAAATGTTGTGCCATAAAACCGGATATGTTATTAGTCAGTTAAGTTGTTATAAATACCATTTTTGACTAACTTGCTTAATATTCTCTTCAAACTGTTGCTCTGCAATGACTGAAGTTGACTTGAAAGACAAAACTCACTGTTGAAGCAGACAGTTCACACTAATGTCCTCTATACAGCCTCATGCGGCACTGTGAATGCAACATGTATTTGTGTAGAGTTTGTTTCAGGCATAAGAGTTTCTTTTTTTAATTCCTTCATATATTTTTGTTAAAGGGAATATTCACCCAAAAATGCCATCCCAAACTCATAGACTATCTATCTTCTGTGGAACACAAAGATCTTTTAAAGAATTTCAAGGGTTTTTGTCCAGTGTCAGTGGGGCCCAAAACTTTCAAGCTCCAAAAAGGCCATAAAGGCAGCATAAAATTAATCCATAAAATGTGCCAGGTTTATTCTATGTATTCTGAAATGATATGATTACTTTTGGTTGACAGATACAAATTTAAGTCCTTATTTACAATATTACAATTACAATATCAATATTGACATCTGGCTCAATTGGAACGAAGGCTTCAAGCCATTAATAGTTTTAACTTGCTTCTGCATTTTCAAATTCATGCCACTGGTTGAGCCGGAAGATATTTCGGAAAATTCATGAAAAAACCCCCCTCAAATTAAACTGCAAAACTTTTTTACATACAAAAAAAAAATTAACAAACTTCACATTTAAGATCAGTTACAGAGCAAAATGCAAAAGATGGGGGTCTTTCATTGTATGGAAAAAAGATGCAATGAAAGTGAATGTTGACTGAGGCTGTCAGGCTGCCTAAAATCTCCTTATGTGTTTGAAACATCATGAGTAAGTGAAGACAGAATTTTAATTTTTCAGTGATCTGTCCTTTTACTCACACACTGTAAAATCTAATCAGTTGACCTAACTTTTTCTAATTAAAAATACTTATTTGGCTCAAGTAAACAACATATATTTTTAAGTAACGTTAACTAGTTACCAGTAAGCTTAACTTCTCTATAATTAATTTAATTATTTCAATTGGATAATAACATGTCTTATACAGTTTAAGGGAAATTATGACTAGACTTAGTAATTAATATATTTTAGCACACATAAATCTGCGCTTTTGTAAAGTACAATTGAGTAAAGAAGAATGGCTTATTCTTAACAGGCTCCAAGTTCACCAGAGGTAACAATAATCACCCTCATGGTGACTTCACAAAAATATCAATTACCAACCAGCTACAAAAAACAACAACATTAGTCATAAGAATTAATACTAAATACATTTTTAAATAAAAAACAATTATTATTTTACATCATTAGTTCAAATAATTTTTAAATATTTAAAGATAACTATGTATAATTATATATTGATATAAATATGTATAATCTTTATATATTGAATTATTGTTATATGAGGGGCTTTCTCAGCAATTAATCGCGATTAATTAATCGAGACACCATGTAATTAATTTGATTAAAAATATATATTATAATATTATTATTTTTAACAATTTGAGACTACTATTAAAATGTATAGTGCAGACACAACACACATTTAGGGGCTCACATCTTAAAACCCCAGATTAATTACATATAATCCTGACTCTTCAGCAGCACAGGCATAAAGAATGGCCTCTGAAGGCCACAAATGTAAGAGGGGCCCCATCCCAAATGCTCGCCTTTTATTTAAGGTACCTACTGGCACTGTACAATTTTTTTTATTCTGTTACAAATTGTGATTCTTGAGACAAGTGATTTTAAAGTAATTTCCCCTTATGAAAAAATAAATTTTTACTTAAAAAAAAAAAAACCTTAAGCATGATTTAGGGTAATACACTGCTTAATAAATAGTTAAAAAGGTTCGTCAAACTGTTGGACGCCGTGAAATACATGTTGCACCCCCGCAATATTTATAGCCTAACAGGTGTGTGATTTGAATGCAGAGCCGGGATCGTTCTGTGACTCTAAGCGCTCCGGTTATATTGAAGTGTATGATTCTGTGTCCAAGATGTGCAAAAGCAGTTTTGCGTTAATCTGTATTTAAAGCTTTTTTTGTTTAAACTTTGAATTATGCAAGAACAAGTTATATTTATTTAGTCTATTTATTTGTTGAGTATCCGTTGGTTGCCCTATTGAAGGACTGAGCTGAGCGTCCATATATCCCTATGAAGCATGTTGTATGGGAGTCACATGGACAAAATGCTGTTAACACAGCTAAATACATCCACCTTATTTTTCATCATAACTAGGCCACCATTAAAACCTTGAATGTGGAAACATAAGCCACGTCCAGCTATTTTTGCTATGCAAAAATACTACATTATGCTGCTTTATATTACAGGCTGGCAATAAATGTGGGCATATTATTATCATTAATTAATCATATAGTTTTACCATTTATCACATTTTGCCATTGTTTAATCACACACTGTTGCACTGGCAGAATGAATTAAATCAGGCGCTGACACAGACAGTCCTCTACAAACTTTACACAACCAACAGAGGGAAGAAAGATGCCAGGAAAATGCTGCTTCTACTTTCTTTGCACCAAAACTGCATCTTGTTTCATCTTGGCAAAATAATAAACTAATTTTACTCACCGTTCTTGTCAGAGAGCATTCTCTCTTTCTTAGCAGTGTATAGTAAACTGACACGCAGATCTTGCATTCAGCATGGCTTATGAAACATCGCCTTTGAAAATAAATAAAGACATCATCTGAGGTTATGCAGGCACATACAGCGATCAGCCACAACATTAAAACTACCAGCCTAATATTGTGTAGGTCCCCCTCATGCCATCAAAACAGCGCCAACCTGCATCTCAGAATAGTATTCTGAGATGCTATCCTTGAGAGTAGTATCTGAGTTACAGTAGACTTTGCAGTTCGAACCAGCCTGGCCATTTTCTGTTGACCTCTCTCATCAACAAGGCATTTCCATCACAGAACTGCCCCTCACTGGATGTTTTTTGTTTTGGCATGATTCTGAGTAAATTCTTGAGACTGCTGTGTATGAAAATCCCAGGAGATCAGCAGTTACAGAAAAACTCATACCAGCACATCTGCACCAACAATTGTCCATGTGATCATCTAATCAGCCAATAGTGTGACAGCAGTGCAGTGCATAAAATCATGCAGATACGGGTCAGGAGCTTCAGTTAATGTTCACAGAAACCATCAGAATGGGGAAAAATATGATCTTAGTGATATGGATCTTGGCATGATTGTTGATGTAGATGGGCTGGTTTGAGTATTTCTGTAACTGCTGATCTCCTGGGATTTTCACACACTACAGTCTCTAGAATTTACTCCAAATGGTGGCAAAAACAGAAAACATCCAGTGAGTGGCAGTTCTGTGGAGAGAAATGCCTTGTTGATGAGAGATGTCAACATGAATGGCCAGGCTGGTTCGAACTGACAAAGTCTATGTTAACTCAGATAACAGCTCTGTACAATTGTGGTGAGAAGAATAGCATCTAAGAATGCAACAACAGCAACAAGTGAATGATTTTCTTATTTTTTTACTATAAATGCTGACGATAGAAAATTATCTGCATAATTCTGCTGTACATCCTGTGGTTGTGTGATAGTTTATAAGCCCAGATCAGTAACTCTGGTATTATAACCTTCTAGCTATTCACACTTCGGTCAATGCCATAAATGCAGCCGTTGCTTACTTCCGCATTGCAAAATAAGGTGGATAAAATCGCAATAAAAAAAAAAAAATGCATATCAAATCAGCATCTAAATATCATTGGCTTGTATCGAATATCGATTCGGGAAGTCTGTGGAAATTCCCACTCCTAACAATAATGGTCAACATGCAAAATATTGCAAAAGACCAGATGTATGGTTTATATTGCATTTGGTTTCCACAGTTTTTTTTTATTTATCTATTCCCCGAATACAGTATCTTTTTTTTTAATGGACAGATAGGCCCTTCACTGCTCATTCTCTAAAATGTGTTTAACGTTAGCATTTTTATATTACTTAATATTTATGATTTGTGCCACTCCTTGCATTGTCTTGTTTGATAAATATTTCACAATACATCAAGGAATGGCTGCACTTTGATTCATCTGCCAACAAGAGAACAATTTCAAGGCCACTGAAAGCTCTTTGCGAGAGGGCCAAGAATATTCAGCTTCTCCCTCTATGTGGTCATAACAGTGGATTGATCCTCTAATGTGAGAGAAAACATATTTAGAATCATGTTAATTTTACATCAAACTTCCTGTGGTTCCAACTTTGTACAGAATATTCACTTAAATAGACTCTGTCAGCCACTCTTAATGAATATCAAAACATTCACATTTTGTAATTTTTAAAACCAGCATTTCCATAAACTAGTGCAACCATTTATTAAGCTTTCTAAAACATGTTGTGGTGCTGAATAAATCTCTTTTCACATTATTGTCAAGACTGTTACAAGATGTTGCTGAAGAAGGAATGGTCTAAATATTTGTCACAGAGATTAAATTTCCTTTAATTAGTTAAAGCTTCAGTTAAAGGAAAAGTTCACCCAAAAATGACAATTATGTCATCATTTACTCATGCCGTTTCAAACTTGTATGAATTTTAAAGGATGAAATTTACTGTTCACTGATTTCAATGCAGTTGATCGTGACACATTTAAAACGTATAAAATCAGAATCAGAATCAGCTTTATTGCCAAGTATGATTACACATACAAGGAATTTGTCTTGGTGACAGGAGCTTCCAGTGTACAACAATACAAAAACAACAGCAAGACAGAGATAATACAAAAAGAATAATAAAAATAAATAATTATACATATATGTACATACACTCACCTTCATACATACCCACATACACACACGTAGTGCAAATCTATTACAAATACGTTATATAAGAACAAAAATACAGTATATTATGTACAGTGCAATGTATGTAATGGCAGAAGTGGATATGTTGGATAATATAAATAGACTTAACTGTGTATTGCACAAAATTATTGCACAATGGAGCAATTTAACTGTTCATGAGATGGATAGCCTGAGTGAAAAAACTGTTCCTGTGCCTGAGGGTTCTGGTGCTCAGAGCTCTGAAGTGTCGGCCAGAAGGCAACAGTTGAAAAAGGTAGTGGGCTGGGTGAGAGGGGTCCAGAGTGATTTTACCAGCCTTGTTCCACAGTCTGGAAGTGCATAGTTCTTGAAGGGGGGGCAAGGGGCAACCAATAATCCTCTCAGAAGTCCAAACTATCCTCTGTAGTCTTCTGATGTCCGATTTCGTAGCTGCACCAAACCAGACAGTTATTGAAGTGTAGAGGACAGACTCAATGACTGCTGAGTAGAACTGTATTAGCAGCGCCTGTGGCAGGTTGAGCTTCCTCAACTGGCGAAGGACGTACAACCTCTGCTGGGCCTTTTTCACAATGGAGTCAATGTGTGTCTCCCACTTCAGGTCCTGTGAGATGGTAGTGCCCAGGAACCTGAATGACTCCACTGCTGCCACAGTACTGTTTAGAATGGTGAGGGGGAACAATGTTGAGGTGTTCCTCCTAAAGTCCACAATCATCTCCACCATTTTGATCGTGTTCAGCTCCAGGTTGTTTTGACTGCACCAGGCAGCCAGCCATTCAACCTCCTTTCTATATGCAGACTCATTGTCATCTTGGATGAGGCCGATGACAGTGGTGTCATCTGCAAACTTCAGGAGCTTGACAGAGGTATCCTTGGTGGTGCAGTCATTGGTGTAGAGGGAGAAGAGTAGTGGGTAGAGCACACATCCCTGGGGGGCACCAGTGCTGATGGTACAGGTGGTGGAAGTGAATTTTCCCTGCCTCACAAGCTGCTGCCTGTCCATCAGAAAGCTGCTAATCCACTGACAGATAGACATGGGAACAGGGAGTTGATTTAACTTAGTCCGGAGGATAGCTGGGATGATTGTGTTGAAAGCCAAGCTGAAGTCAACAAAAAGGATACTTGCGTATGTCCCCGGTCTGTCCAGATGTTGCAGGACGTGATGCAATCCCATGTTGACTGCATCATCCACAGACCTGTTTGCTCGATAAGCAAATTGAAGGGGATCTAGAAAGGGTCCATTGATGTCCTTCAGGTGGGCTAACACACACCAGTCTCTCAAATGATTTCATGACCACAGATGTCAGGGCGACAGGTCTGTAGTCATTAAGTCCTGTGATCTTTGGTGATTTTTGGTTTCTTAGGGACAAGGATAATAAAAGGACCCAAAAGTAACATAAAATTAGTCCATGTGACCTGTGCACCCTTGTCCAAGTCTTTTGGAGGCATAAAATAGGTTTTGGTGAGAAACAACCCAAAATGTAAGCCATGGCTGAAGATTTTTAACAACCATTTTGTGTTTTTTCTCACCAAAGCCTATTGTACATCTTTAGAAGACTTGTAAAAGCTTGATTACACTTCTTAGTGCTTGACGCATGTGCAGAGCACATGTACAGAATTTACAGATCTCAAAACTTCCTCTCAAGTCTGAAAAGAGCATTTTTGTTTTCTACACAAAAACTGGCTACGTTGTGTTCAAAACTGTGATGTCATTATAAGGGTCTTTTGAGCAAAAAACTTTACTATATAAGTAAACCTAAAGGGGAAAAATGCATGGCATTACCCCTTTTTAGTGAGTACCTATCAACTGTCATTGTATTGAAATCAACAAACAGGACATCCTTTAAAATTATGTTTTGTGTTCTGCAGAAGAAAGAAAGTTATGCTGGTTTGGAATGATATAAGGCTGAGCAAAATTATCATAGAATTTGAAATCTGCACAGGTGAATCGCACATAGCCTTCCTCTTATAAACACACACTCATGCAAACAGACATTCATGTACACACACAGACATATAGACAAAGAAACACACACATATACACAAACATGGAAACATATAAATATGCACACACAGACTTTCAAGCAGAGAGAAATTGAAAAAGATCTCTTTCTCTCTATATCACCCATAAACTGAACACTCAGTGAGTCAGCCATGTGCCATGGCTTGGAGGGGGTTACAGCTGAGAGCGCTTCTTACTGGCTTGGCCAAGACCCAGAGGCTTAATAAAGGGAATAAATTTAGTGAATAATCTGTCAGATTCCCAAACACAGCTGGAGCGGACATACAAATCCTTTATGTATACACACACACTCACATGCACACACCTAAACTCACTTCCCCACACATACACAAACTTATAAGAATTCTGTCTCACGCTTGAAAATTCACAAATGAAAATGGTTCTTTTATCAACATTAAGATTTTAGATTAAAATGTACATAAATGTATGTAAGATATGTAACATACATAAAGTGTATATCTTAGATCATTTAAGTTGTCACCATTTTGTTTAAGCTTATCAACATTTGCCTTCACTAGTTCATTTAAAATGGTCCTGCAGTGAGACAAACATTTTAAAAGTATAAATAATCTATGTAGCCTCTCAATTAATATGAGGTCATAAAAGATGAATACATAATAATTCTAAAAGAATTTGTTAAATGCTTTTTTAAATAGTTTTAGATGGAGTATACTGCCCTAACAAGCCAAAACGCAGTAACTACACATTTTTATAAATATTGAGTTATAACCAAAATCGGGTCTCCTGTGACAAATGAATTTGACTCATTTCTATTCTCCAATTTAGAGAAAAAAGAGTGAGACTATTTTATAATCCACATTTGGCTAGACAACAAACAAAACAAATCTCAGTTTTAATCTTGCTGTAGTTACTGCATTTTGGCTTTGTATGGCAGTATAGCATGTCACACTGCAGGACAAGTTAACCACCCATACAAACATGCACATCAACATTCATACATACTTTAACAATGTACACACACATGTCCCTTGTGCCTTTCTGTCCTCTTTCTATTAATATGCCCTTCTCTCTGTCCTTGCTGGAGTGCCATCCCGCTGAGAGACATCCAGCTGATTTTGAAAGCTGTTATGTAGAGTCACTATGAGTGATTACACAATGCTGGCCAAGAAAAAGAGGGCTGTGAAGCTCTGCAGCTCAGAGTCCCCACAGCAGCCCCCAGGCACAAACCAACAACTATCACCATGGAGCACTGTATGACTGTATGACCACAGTCACAGCTGCTGTGGAGGTAAGAACAGAACACAGGCCATATCCACAAGCAAAATGCAAACAAGATCACAAACACATGTTCATGCACTCTAGTGTATCAATTGGGCTTGGAATTTACAATCATCTCCACTGCAAGGGATGTAAACAAGTGAACAAGTATAAAACACATGCAGACTGAACACATAATTTGATTTGGAATATCCTAAGATTAAACTATAAAGTAAGAGAAGAAAATATGCCACATAAATAGAGTTTTGATAAAATAATCTAATTTCTTAGAGTATGGTGCATGCAATTAGGGTACTATAAGTTCTTTATATAACCCCAATTTCAAAAAAAGTTGTGACAGTATGAAAAATGCTAATAAAAATAAAATGAGTGATTTGTAAATTATAATCACTCTTTGCTATATTGAAAGTTCTACAACTACACATAATATGATGTTTTACCCTGTGAATTTCATTTTTTTTTTTTATTAATTTTTTTATGTACAGTAATTTCAAATCAGATGATTTCAACATGTTCCAAAACAGTTGGGACAGTCAAGTGTTTACCACTGTGAAACATCACCATTTCTTATAATAATGCTTATTAAGCATTTGAGCACTGAAGACAAAAGTTTAAGTTTAGAAAGTGGAATTTACAATCTACATAATTGATGAATTGACCATTCATCAATTATGTAGGTCTTTAGCTACACAATTGTCTGGGGTCTTAGTTGCCATCTAATGTGCTTCATAATGCGCCACACATTCTCAATTGGAGACAGGTTAGGACTGCGGGCAAGCCAATCTAGCACCCAAACGCTCTGCTTACAGCGATACAATCTGGGCAGTATGTTGTTTGAAGCTGTCCTACTAGAAAATGCAGAGATGTCCCTGAAAAAGTCTGTGCTGGATGGCAGTATATGTTACTCCAAAATTTTTACATATTTGTCTGAATTCATAGTGTTCTCACAGATGTAATAGTTACCCATGCCATGAGCACTGACACACCCCTGGCCCATACAAATACTGGCTTTTGGACCTGATGCTAATAACAGCTTGGATGGTCTTTTTCCTCTTTGGTATGGATACACAATGGCTGTGTTTTTTTTTAAAAACCTTTTTGAAATGTGGACTCATTGAACCAAAAAACACTGTTCCACTGTTCTACTTTCCATCTAAGATGAGACCGAGCCCAAAGAAGTCAACAGTCTGGACAGTGTTGATGTACAGCTTCTGTTTTGCATAGTAAAGTCTTAACTTGCATCTGTGGATGCAGCAGTGAATGGTGTTGACTAACAAAGTGTTAGTAAATTTATCCCAAGCCCATGCTCATGATATCCATTACAGATGAATGACGTTTTTAAGACCAGAGATCACGAGCATTCAGAAGTGTTTTTTGTCTTCTCCTTTACGCATTGAGATCTGCAGGTTCCTTGAATCTTTTAACTATATTGTGCACTCTAGAGGGTGAAATGCCCAAATTCCTTTCAATTGTCTTTGGGAACATTGTTCTCATAGTGCTGGATTATCTGCTGGAGCATCTGTTGGCAAATTGACAAGTCTTGAACGATCCTTACTCTTAAGTACTAGGCTGTTTTTGGAGGCTCCTTATACAGTACTATGACACAATTGCCTCATCTGTTTAACATCTCCTGTTTCACATCGCCTTGTTATTTCAACTCGTCAAATTGTTATTAGTCTTAAAGTGGCCCGGTCTCAAAATTTTTGGAGTGTGTTGCAATCATCTGATTTGAAATTACTGTACATTTGAAAAAAAAAACAATATGTAATAGGTTCCAGGAATAAGGGAGTGGTAAGTGGGGTGGGAGTCCAGGTAAGTCAAGTTTTAATGTTTTTCCAGTCTAACAAACACAGTCTTTGGCTTTTCAGCTTCACAAGAGAGCACTGGCTTTTCAGCTTCACAACAAAAACTGCTGTTCAAAAGTTTGGGGTCACTTGATTGAAATGTTTCTCATGATCTTAAAAAACCTTTTGATCTGAAGTCGTATTCTTAAATGTTTGAAATGAGTTTTGTAGAAAAAAAATATAATTGTGCCAACATATTAATTTATTTCATTACAAAACTAAAATTGTATTTAAAAAAAGCCTTTCAAAAGGATGACTTTGAACGAATAATAAAGAAAAGCAGTCAATAAGTGCCAGGCATAGATGGGAACACCTTCAATACTGTTTAAAAATTATCCCAGGGTGATTCCTCAAGAAGTTGGTTGAGAAAATGCCATGAGTACATTTTTGCAAATTATAGGTAAAGGGTGACTCCTTTGAAGATGCTAAAATATATTTTTGGTTTATTTTGGATTTTTATAGTCACAGCATAACTCCCAGTTCCATTTCTGCTATTACATAGATTAGATTACTTTAATATTATTCTAAAATGTGAAAAAATTCAAATGAAGAATAAGAAAGTGACCCTAAACTTTTGACCAGTAGTGTACACTTTAGCTTCACAACTTCAAGTCTCTTTGTCCCTGACTCTCTCTCCCCATCTGTCACTTTGGGGGCCTTTTAAAGCCCATCTTCATCATCACTGAAATGAGACACAGGTGTTTCGTGTCAACAATCACCAGGTGATGGTCCTTACTGCTTCCTCTCTCCCCAGTGACAGACACATGACAACGCCCCGCTCCACACAATAAAATTAATGAGGTAAAACATCATATATGTGTAGTTGTTGTACTTTCAATATAGCTGTGACAAGGAGAAGGGCGTAGCTGGGTTGTAACAATAGACGCCCAGCACTGAATCAGCCCAATCGGTCGAAAGAGGGATAAAGGGGAGCCGGGCACGCCAGTTCAAGAGAGAGAGAGAGAGAGAGAGAGACGCATGAAGATGTGTGTGCGTCAATTTTATGTTGTGTTTTACTCTTTGTGTCATCAAAATTTACGTGATCTGCTCAGTTGGTTCACGCCTCCTCCTTGCCCATCCCATTACATTAGTGCAGAAACCTGGGTGGGAGGAGGGATGTGCTGTTGGAGAGCCCTCACTGCTGATGGAGGGTTGCAACACTGAGGAGGTATGGTCAACTCGTACTGGAGCAGTTCGCCAGAAGGTGGAGGAGGCCGCTGCCATCCACCAAGAGACGATGGGGCAGCTGCTGTCCGCCAGGAAGTGGAGGAGCCACTGCCGGCCACCAGGGGGGGGAGGAGCCTGCTGCTGTCCACCAGGAGGCAGGTCCAGTGTCATCGCCTGACATTGCAGAGGACTGCTGCAAAGCTGACTGAGGACCAATTGGTAGCGTGTTCGGGGACTAGCAAGACAGTTTTCTCTCTCTCTTCTCTCTCTCTCTTGGTCTCTCCTGCTCACTCTTTCCTTCTCCCTCCCCTCATCCTACTCAGATTCCCAGGAGGCGGGGAAGACCAGTCGGCAGGAAGGACGGCTGAAAGGGCAACACCTCCCTTCCAGGAAGGGAGGGGGGAATAAGTCAGGACAGAGGTTTCCCCACCCTAAATCGAGTGTTGGGGGTATGTGACGAGGAGGGTGTGGTAGGGCCGTAACGATGGACGCCTGGTGCTGAATCAGCCAGGAAAGGTATAAAGCTCCCCCCTGATGATTAGTTAACTCAGCGCCAGACGTGCATCCTCATGGCCTGGCCACGTCCTCCTCCTCGTCACACTCCTCCACCTCCTGATTCAGGCTGGGACGCCATCCGGACTGGCTTACTCCCCCATCTCTGGAGGGGAGACGCACCCCTTCCAGCCAATTCCGCCACCCGATGGTCCTCCCCGCCTCCTGAGAATCTGAGAGACGAGGGGAGGGAGGGGGAGAGAGAGGGAGAGAGAGAGAGAGAGAGAGAAAACGCTCTTCTTCGGCTCCCACGGGCATGCCGCCCACCTCAGCCGTTCCTCCGCCCCCAGGCGGACAAAAGCCGCTCCTCCGCCCGCTGGTGGACGGAAGCGGTTCCTCAGCTTACCGGCAGATAGCAGCGGTTACTTTGGCTATGTGTAAAAACATAAAAGGCGCCTAATTAAATGTAATGAGGACTCTGTAAGGGATGATTTTGTGGTACACCCATCATTTTTACAACTCAGAAATAGCTGACAGATCCAGCCTCACTGACTCGGCTACACTCACGACCACTGCAAAGTTTAACAGCTTTAAGTAAGCATGAAAACCAACTCAAAACATTGAGCCAGAGGAGACAGTTCACCATACAAACCTTATCAGTGGCAATCATGTTTGACAAGACTTTTATAGAAAAAAGGACTGAGGATTAGAACAAAAACTTTGATCCTGGAAGCTGCCATGCTCTTTGTCAAAAAGTCTCCAACTAGTCTGCAAGTCCAGATCAATTCCAAAAGGTTTTCTGACAAATAGCATCACAATTTAGCTACAAACCCCCTTTTTATTTATTGTTTGGTGATTTATCTCTCAGCTTAAAAGCTTGTGGCTCTGTGATTGTTGTTTTTCTACAGTGCTCCATTTGGTTAACATCGCTGCTTTATCATACATCTAACTCTAAGTTTGGGTACCTCCTACAAAAACACACAGGGAGACTTTTTCACACAATCCTGGTCCAAAAACTGCCTTGGAGCTGTAAAATAAATACCCACGCAATCCCCTGACACACACCCACACATACAAATGTACACACTCCCACACAAATACACAGTGCCTGTGAAATTGCATGCTGGCAGAAATCCAATATCAACACAGATAGGTCAAAGTTCACTTCAACATTTACTTTGTCCTCCTGAGACGATGCAGCTTTTCAAATTGGGTCATGGTTTATCCCAGTTTAGGGGCAATTTTCAAGGGTCACAAGAGATTACTGAGATTTTACCAGGAGACAGAGGTGTGCTTTCAAGAGCAAAACCTTTCTCTCTGCCCAAATATTTTCATTCTCCCCCTCTTGTTTAGGAGGCCACTCTCAAACTGTCCTGAGAGCCATGAAGAAACTTTATGGGGTTTACTGTTCTTTTTCAATTAGCTGAATGCTCCAAGATGTGCCACAGCAGGTCTACTCTGCAACAATCATGCTGGGACTCTCCCCTGGAGTGTGGAGGAACACACAGATCAGATCAATAAAGTGATTTTTAATATCAATAACAAGAAACATGACAAAGGATTACTAACGCTTCAATACAACTACACAATCAAAGAGATACCTTCTTATTTCACCACCAATTTTGCAAAGAGGCTGAGTTAAATAAACTGGATAGACTTAAGACTCAATAAACACATAATGTATAAAAGCTTACAATGATAACTAGCCCATTTGAATCTGTAATTTACAGTCCAGGGAATTCATAAAATTAAAACTGCTTTTATATGAAGCCTAATAATTTGTTAAAGTGATAGTTCACCCAAAAATGAAAATTCACCATCATTCTCTCAACCTCATGTACCAAACCTGAAGTACTTTTTTCCATGGAACACAAAAGTAGATGTTAGGCACAATGTTAAGGACTGACTGCCTCCCCATTCACTCCCATTCAAAACACCAGTCTCAAAATTATTCAAAATTTCTCCTCGTGTTCCACGGAAGTTAACAATGACATGAGTGTGAATAAGTGACAAAAGGAATGTCATTTTTTTGGGTGAACTTACCATTTGAAAGTCTGATTGATGGGTCAAATAAAAGGTAAACATCTAAAAAAAAATATCTGATTGAGCTCAATCCAAATTAAATTAATGTTCGATTAAAAGAGGTAGTGCTGATCTTAAATAATCTGATAAACAGATGAAAAATTGCCATTGATTTTTTTTAAAACTGATTACTTAAACAATAGTTTTTTTTCATCTTTAGTCTATCTACTGTACATCTGCAACAGAAGTTTGTTCAGTGTCTCACAAAATGAATGGTGCATTTTTAACTTGACGATGTGTCAGGTTTAATATAGTTTAACTTATAACCTTTGTGTTTAGTTCCTTTATGCTGTACTCTGTTTATGCTGTTGTGGCGGGAGAGACGAGGGAAGTAAGGGGGATTTCCTAAAGAATTATAATAAATTAATAAGATTATACCATTCACACTCCGACTACGCCACCCTGGGAATTTCACCCAAAGAATTTACATTAGCCCCTACAGAAGGCATACACAAGTTCGTATCACCGATGTGAAACAGAGACATTGGTCGTCGTACAAAAATATAGTTTATTGACATTTCGTAAAAGGGAACAATAGTAAAAATTATTATGGAACACTTTGTTATAGATCAACAGGCCACTACTGGTTAAGAAACATCAGGGCCAGGGACTAGGCCTACCAAGAGGCAGAAAGTCAGGCCACGCCACCCGCAAATGAAGATCACTGTACTTCACACACACACACACATACACACACAGGGGTTAATACCAATCACAGCACACAGTGAGGTGGTCACAACACACGGTGAGGAAGATACCACCACCTAAATAAGCCCGTCCTCTGCCCCCAGTGCTCAAGTCCTGCCAACACTCAAAAAGATGTACATCAAAATAAATACATTTTTATGGGTTGCGTATATGACTCAATACACTTAGTCAAACCCAAATAAAGGAAAAATAAATGTTGCCACTAATAAGTAAAGTAAATTAAGTAAATAACCAGTTGCTTAAATCAAAGACAAATGGCAACGAAAAGTACTAACAATTATATTCCAAAAGAAATCAATGAAAAAAACACAACTTGTACAAAATTACAGATCAAATAAACGAATATAATGCAATGAAAAAAGTTAATAGAAAACTAAAGAAAACAAAGAAAAATTATTAGAATGAAAGAAAAACAATAGCCAGTTCAGATCTCTAGGAACGATCCTAAAAGTCAAGAAAAGTCCACTACAAACCAAGAAAACAAAAAGTTGAAAAACAAAACAAACAATAAGCTGAAAACGCAAATTATTTTGGAAACAGAACTGCACTGCAGCCGTGATAAAACGCGAAGCACCCTGACTGGAATGCAGGTATGGGCCTTCACAAACCGATCGTCGAGAAAATTAGACAATGCTTTACCAAGAGGTAGTGAAACCGTAGCTTTCACTGGCGAGGGACAGAGTAGAAAAACAGCATTTACTGCATCGGATTCTCACAGCGTCTCCAGTGTCAACCTCCAGTTCATGCAAACAGCGACAACATCGTAACAAGCTCGTACAGTGGGAGGGACGGAAGCACGCTCCAACACAAATCAGCGTCTCAGCTCGGGTGCTCACATCCGGTTCCCAGAAAGCGGTGACGAAAGCGCGTTGATGACGCGGCAGTTCACAAAAGTGACGCATCACAGGCAGCAAATCCGTTACCGTTTTTATAGCCTAGGGGCGCAGATGATAGGCTGGAATGGTGAATTGGAAAATGACGAAAGGAGAATTGCCCTTCCTGCCACACTGTGCTGTGTGTTTTTAAATGCAAGAACATGTTTCTGTGTGAGCGGCTCCGTATAAGCCAGCTAACTGTGCCACTTTCTCTTAAGTTGGCGCCAAACTGCACGATTTTCAAGGGATTTTTTTCAGTGATTTTTAAGTATGAGCTTGATTAAAACAATCACTGGCCAGACAGAGGGAGACGATGCATGCATTAGCATCTGCCAGCGGGAGGTCATTAATCACTTGACCATTGGGACTCCTTGCTGAGTTTACTGTATGATCCCAGCAATGGAAAAATTTATCCAACATGACAGAAAAAATTAAAATCGCTCTGTTGCCAGGGCAAGCTCTTGTGACCAATGAGCTTCTTCTATTTCTTCTTTATAGCTTCTTCAACATTTTCATCTGCAATGGCACTCACCACAAAAAGCTGTATATAATCCATAATGATTGTGTCAACAAGCATTTTTTTCCCTACAAAAAAGACTAATGAAGTCAGAAAGCTGATAAACAGCAGTCTGCTTTTATTGAATGTAATTTCTATACGCACTGAAAACTGGATTTGTGCATACTCGTTATACGGCAAACCTCAAGGAGATAAATACACAATCTCACACTTTCATAGGGTTTGTTACTATATAAATCGCTTCATAAATCACTATTTCACAATTGTTTACGCTCATGTGGAACTCCTGTTGTTATTTTGGTTAACTCCATGTGGCAGGTAATCAGAGAGAGAGAGAGAGAGAGAGAGAGAGAGAGAGAGAGAGAGAGAGAGAGAGAGAGAGAGAGAGAGAGAGAGAGAGTGAGTGTCACCTGTCCGGCATTTTGTATTGGCAAGTGTGGTATACCACCGCCTGAAGATAGTGAGATCTTAGCAAAACTGTCCGTATGTTTGAGACCCTCTGCCAAAACAAGTTGTTTTGAGTCCGGCATTACAGGACAGCTGGCAGATTCTCGCTGCTCCGATAACAGTTGCATGCATAGAAATTTGGTTTGGAGTGCCTGTTAAGTAAATGTAAACATGTTCTGCACATATTTTCATGGAATTACAGAGTTTAGAGTATGTATAAACATAACATTTGGAATCTGCCATCGTATTGTTGCATTCGGATTCAACAGATTCAAAAAATCTGTGCATGTTAATAATCACAAAGTAGGAAACCCATCTATGCCAGGTGAAAATATAAATTATATGAGCAGTGGTGCTGGTAAGCAGACTTCAGGTCCAGCTCTGTAAGATCTTTGGGTTATCTTTGTTGGCTAGCACCATGTTCTAAGCAAGCTATATGTGGTATGTACAAGAACAAAAAAAGGACACAAAGACTAATGCTCTAATTGGAAATGACAGATGAAAATGATAACACTGCACCAGATTATGTCATACCCACATCAAAACAAAATGAGGGTGAATACAGAGTAGGAATAAGTAAGCATCTAGGATGTTATGTTAACATACTGGCTACCACCAAAACGTTGTGACCCATAGTTATTGCAGTGTTACCATAACATTCATTTGCATGCAATCTATTAACTTCACAATGTCAGCAGCACATTAACATTGGCACATTTTCAATTGGCAAGAGAATGAGTGTGTGTGTGAAAGAAAGAAAGAAAGAAAGAAAGAAAGAAAAAACATGTCTCCACTCTCAAAGTACTTGTGACACAAGTCTTTCTTGTCTCCAAAAATGTAAATGTGTGGATTAAAAAGACTATTTATACCAACCAGACTAATTAAGTTTTACTTATAGGCTAGCACAGATCTTAAAATAGGTTCCACTGGATTTATACACAGTTGGCATTCATTAGGCCAGCAAAAAGAGGGCACTGTTATCACAAACAGCGGCTTTGCATTCCATGTAAAATGAGCTTTTTCTTTCACAGCCTCATGGGAGAAGGCCACTGACCTTCTCATTTCCCCAAACCAGCATTGTGGGGGAAGACAGACAGTGGCCAAGGTAATGCTATAAACCTCACAAAGAGAGAGAGAACATTTGTTCCCCAAATTATTCATCAATGACTGTTTATTTTATTTCCATTCCTACCGAAACTGATCCTTTGGCAAATTTGTTTGGAAAAAGTGTTTTTTTTTTTTTCACATCAGTTATGCCTCAGCACTACTCTTCTACATGGATCTGCACTGAATATAATGGTTTGAGGTATACCTGAGTTACAGTGTATGGTTGCCTGTAATCACCATATCTGCGCAAATATGACTAGCTACTTTACACCGAGTCACATTTTACAAAAGAGTCCATTTAGTTCATTTCTGATTCTTAAATGTGAATGTTAGAGAGCTGCCACTTTTATCAAATCTAATGAAATGTAGATGTAGAATAAACTACGACTCTGGCTCAGTTTACATCAGTCCTTTAAATACTTAATGGTGTTCATTCAATTTTTCATAGCCAAAGTCTGGTTTTGAGTAGAAATAAATACATTTATTTCCATGTGACACAGTTCATTTTCACATGGACCTTTACCACTGAGTTTGTTTATCAAAAACTCCAAACGGGTTTTCCCTCTCGGGAAGAGCACTGTGGCTGTGATGTTTGCTGTACACATATTCAGTTTCAAAACCATGTGGCTCCCTCTTTCTCTGTCAAAGAGCCTCTGTACCTCTATCTCTTGATCTCTTCCCTACACTCATTTGTCTATTCACCAACATGTGTAGGGGAAAAAATTATGGAAAATAGAAATAAGGTCCAAAGGTGCTCCATCAACCTCTCACGTAATTAGTGATGGTCCCTTCTGTGTTCTCAATACTTTAAAAACAGTGCTGGAATAGGGAAACACTTTCTTGAAATCTTTTCCTGGATAGAGAGACTGCGTTATTTCACCATGCATGAAACCTCTGCCACCAGGTCACCAATCCACAATCCCGCTGTGTTCATTATGCAGGGCCTCAAAAGAGTTTTAAGGCAATAATGTACATACTGAAATGTTTTGACTTACAAGCAGGGAGGACAATGTGCAATTCTCAAAAACGGAGTTTTATGCTTTGTTTTTGTTTTTTTGCAGATCAAAAAACACTAGTGATACACTTCTGCCATTGCATCAGAGTAGTGCCTTGCCTTCTATCTGGGGCGATCATTTAAAACATGAGATTAATGAGCTGCCTCCAGACTTTCAGACTATGTACTGAATATGATAAAGAACTAATGATAACTGTTTCTCTTGAACTGTTAATGATGTATGCTCTTTTGGTATGCATGTATGTAGATTTATATATAAACAATTGGCATAAAAGTATAGCTCCTATAGTATAGCTCCTATACTTTTATGGGGAAAGACCGAAATCTCCAAAACGGTTGGTCAAGATTACGATCAAAGAACATCTGACTACAATGGTATCATAAATTGTGCTTCTTTAGCAAAGATCATGATAGAAAACACAATTTTTCAGGCTGGTTTATTTATTGGCATTCACGTTCTCGAGTTGATTGACAGGCCATTTCTGTGTCTAAAAGCTGATTGGCTCTTTTACCTGTAAGACATTTGCTACATCCTTTGGGCATTCCAATTTCTCCCATTCATTTTAATACAAGTGGTCCATCTGTGCTAAATACTCTTTGCCCATATGTTCTTGGACCTACAGTATGATACAGTATATTTGCTCAGGTGTTATCAAAAAATAAAATGTAACCATGAGGAACAACTTTTTTGGTACCTATAGTATGTACACTAGATAAGAGCCACACGAATCTGCTGGTTCTGTGCTTTTTTAATTCAACATTTCTAATCAGACAGCTTTTTAACTCCTGTGACCATTCTGTAGTGGGATATTAAAGTGCCCACTGGTTGCACACTTTAGAATCTATGTGGATGCAGTAGGTCATCAGGGTATTGTTCTTCTATTTATTGAATTCTGCTAATTCAGACATCCTACTCATTTGACACTGCTTTCTGCATACCAATGTAAAATTTAAAAGATACTCAAGGCAATATTTGGTTTTGCAGAACCCTCTGGAAATCCTCCAGACAGACTCTCAGTTTCTTGAGAAACTTGCTCTTAGTTTATGCAAGAACTCTAAAGAACTCCAAGGACTGTTAACAGTTCCCTCAGTAACCACATTATGAGGTTCTTAAACTATATATATTGAAGTTGCTTGAGTACATATGATATTTGAGGCTCTTTTAAATGGTGTCTGAAGGATTTGCAGAAGGTTCCTCTGGTGTCGCATGAGAGGAACCCTACATGGTGTCTTTTTTTTACTGTAATATGGTAGGAAAGCATGCATACTCTACCTGTATTCAGACGCATGGGATAGTTTCATTTTACATTTAAACTAACATGCATCCATCATATGCAGTGATTACCTGTCAGGTGATCAATCGCGTTTGTGTGTGGGCTAACATAATTGGAATCCAGAAGACTTCACGAAGAACTGAACATCAAGGAATCCAAGGGCATGTTTGTAAGGTTTGTGTGTGCTCCAACCCTGCTATTGATAGCAGCCTGCCTGGTGATCAGGAGGTCTCTGTCTGTGTACATCTGAGAACGCAGATCTCTCAGCAGCTGATTCTCCTCAACTCACTGCTCTCGGCTGATACATTGACAAAGGAAGAGCATGGCAAACATTTATATAATAGAATATACAGTACATGTGGTCTAATTATACCAGGATACTCCAATAACCCAGCAGACCCATCCCCAATTTCCGCCAGGTTTCTTGTGATGATCTCCCGGATGCAGGCAGGAACTGGCATGATGTTGGACTCCTCATCCTCACGCACAGTGTAAGTCTTCCCCTCTGTACTGTTATCTGGGTTAAGCAGTGACTCCCCCAGCTTCTACATTATCATTAGTGTAAGAAGAGAGGCTTACATATTCCCAGTAAAGTGATCTTTACAAAAAATTCTTGAGGCACTATTTGAGGTTCCTCTGCAGCCACACCAGTGGAAACCTCTGGAGATCCTCCAGGAACCCTTTCCATTCTTTGAAAACAACTCTAAGAACTGTCAATGTTTCCTTAAGTAACCCCATCATCATAAGTGAAAGTTCTTTAAGTACATAAATAGGATATTTGAGGCTAATTTAAAGGGTGTCTGCTGGTTATGATGTCACAAAATCATGAATATTAATTAGATTGTGTACAATCTTTTACTATTTTTATAAATCGTGTGGCAGAACAACCCACCATTCCTTCAGCCAGGAGTTGGGCAGGAGAAGAGGCCCATAATTAATAAGCCTCATTTGGGCAGTGGGGGAACGAGGCACACCTGATGTATTTAGTATCATCACCGCTACCACATAAACACAGAGCACACCTCTTCTCAGGGAGACAACTTCTATTCTCCATGTGTGCACACACTGGCATCCTCACAGGCCCAGGATCAGAGAGGGAAGTGTTTGGGAGAGATAGATGTGTCGCCAGGGAGGACAGCACGTGTTTCGGTCGATGAGCTAGAGGCCAGGCCGACCTTCCCACTCACCTGCCGTGGGTCTGGGAATACAGGCTACTAAGAATGCTGCCACCCCACATGCTTAAAATTCAGGAGGGAAGCACATATGGCCATCAGATCCCACTCACGCCTGGGGCATTACATGGACACTCCCCCGACCTTCACGGATTCCCATTTCACAGTGAGGATGGCAGACCCCCTTTTATTTCGAACACCATTTTCCCTGGAAACAATTTTCCCCATTTTTGGACAATTTCGTTTTTTTATTATTTTGAATAAACGCCTCTCCGAGGCTTGATACCATGCCCACTGTGTCTGTCTCTTGATCACTCCCACCCCAATAGACCTTCTTAATGACAAATCCAATAAATATTACACATAGTTAATTTGAAAACTTTATGAGAACTGTTCATCCTGGGATTTTGTCAGTTTATTGATAAATACATGGATCAGCAATTGGTTATACAATGACTGACTGGCCTCATGACAAAGTTTTTCACTTCTTGTACAAGGAGTACAAATCAGCACAAGTAAAACTTTTTATTTTAATAAACCAAGATTAGATTTGTAGGTCAGTGGATGTATATCAAGAATCGGGACACATTTGTTTGCATTTTGTTTTGTGATTTAACTGGACAAGAGCGTGTGCTGCAGAAAAGCGGTGCGAGTTGAGCACACACCGGAGTGCACAAGAAATCATCGCCACCCATTGTCACTCAACATCACTGATAACAGCCACAACAAGCACTCATAATTACATTAAAAATCACACATTCTAGTGCTGGAGCGCCACTTATAACACACACAAATGGAATGGAAGCTTCTGCTCAAGAACTGGCAATGTTTCTTTTACAATTGACACTTACCTGATAAAAGCGGTTTCAAAAAGTTAAGTTTTACTCACTCACCTTTTGCAGAATTTATCAAAACACTGTTTTGATGTTTGCTAATAAATATTATGAATGAATATTTATGATTAACTATTTAGACTATTATTTATTGCCAACTATTTCGTCACGTCTGTCTCTGTTTCAGTTTTGCAGGATGTCACAACAGCACAAGGAAATGAGTTTCGAAGTACATCACCTGTCTTCAAGTTTCACAGATGAACCTGAAACTGACCCCCTGATCAACCTTAATTGGCAAGGCTCATTAATATTAAATCAAGGGCTCTCCTCTTTCATTCACACATGCTGTTTTGAACGGGTAACGGTGCAATAACCTGTTTAAGTTACAGCTAGTGAAGTTCCACTTTCCAGCTGGAAAACAAACACCTGAAATCACAGCCTGTCCCTGATCCCCTTCACAACTCATCTGGAAACAGGTATCGATCCCAAGTACGCTAATATCCGAACAGCGATGTTTTTCCAAATATCTTCAATTCTTACAGAGACTTAAAGAGTTTTTGAGACTTAAAGCCTTAAAGTGGATCTAGCCAGCTGCTATGTAAACTAATGACAGTGCAACAAATGTCGTGAAAGCTTTGCTTGTAATAAATAATGCTTGCCATTGCACAGTGCTTTGCATCTCATTCCAATGCTTTAATAACACGCATAAACAAATTAAAAACAAAATAGTTCTTCTGACTTGTAGTTTTAAGCCTGTTTGAGGCGGTTGCCAATGGTTGAGAAGGAAACTGGATGCTCTCAGATGTTCTCATGGAAATTAGAAAGCAAGCTTTACGGTTTCCATAGTTACAGGGACGCTGTCGGACATGTCTAAGCAAGCATATATGCAAGTGTTTGTTTGAATTCCATTGAGGTTAATAATAACTAACAAGAGTTTTATCATGATATTATAAGTCGAGGGAGAACTATTTGCAGCAGGTAATTATCAAAAAATGTAGATGAATAAAAACATGTCTGAGTTACCAAGGAGATTAGAATGATAAATAAATAAATACAAATTTAAAAATAAGACGTCTGGCTGTTTGGACTCGTTAGAAGGGAAAAATCAAATAGTTAGCATGACACTGTTGGTGCAAAAGAACTGTAACATACATCGCAACATTCTACATTCAAATACAGTAAATTATCAAAAGACTAATTAACTTCAAAGAGTTTTATTTGAAATTTGAAGACGACAGAGGAAATGGTGACTTACACGCTGCATAGATGAGAGAGAGAGAGAGAGAGAGAGAGAGAGAGAGAGAGAGAGAGAGAGAGAGAGAGAGAGACCAGACCCATATCAAGTGCTAATAAAAACCCATATCTAAATATACAAATTTGAAAACCCACACAAACCAAATAATTACATATCTAAGAAATATTATTTGCAATGACATCATAATATGATTGCTATAAACTGTGATTCTGGTCAAATACTAAATGATAATCACCAATGTATGTGGAGACAACATTTTTCACAACAAAGCATAAGACATGGATTTATTTACAATGCAGAAGACCCTAAGTCTCATTGGGGAATAGTTCTGTCCATTGTGAAGTGTCCAGGAAGATGGAACAGCAGCCACTGTAGGTCCAGAGCCTGGGAAGAAAGCTCTCCACCTTCCAAGTGTTGGAGGCACGGTTGTACACCTCCACCTCCACACCGTAATCCCCCTCCATGCCCTGCCAGTGTCCCCCTGTCACGTAAAGTTGCCCACCTAGAACCACCAAACCCCCATTCTCATGAAGAGTATGTAGGAACTGAATCTGAAAAATAGATTGCCGTTATTAAAGGAATATTTTGTGTTCAATAAAAGTTAAGCTCAATCGACAGCATATGTGGCATAATGTTGATGACCAAAAACAAATATTTAGACTCCTCCCTCCTTTTCTTTAAAAAAAAAAAAAAAAAGCAAAAATGGTGAGACACTTACAATAGAAGTGAATGGGGCACTTTTTTTGGAAGATTTAAGGGCAGAAATGAGAAGCTTATAATTTGATAAAAGCACTTTAATTAATTCTTCTGTTAAAACTTGTGTATCATTTGAGCTGTTAAATTTTTTAAATGATAGTTTTTACAGTCGTTCTCGTGTTTGTAGACAACATCATGGCAATGAAGTTGTAAAATTGGACATAACTTCAACCAGAAAAGGTTAGTAAGTGATTTTAAAAATCAGATTCTAAAATCATATTAACTCACATTTTGTTAATGTCCTGTGGCTATACTTTTGAAACAGTGGGTATTTTAATGGCGAAATTAATTTTTGTGTTAAATGAATACTATGCCACAAATGCTGTTCAATTAAGCTTAACTTTTTTTATTGAACCCAGAAAATTCCTTAAATCAAAAATGTATTAAATAGTGAAAATAAAATAACTGTTCTTTGTCAAAGCACTTAAGCCATACTGGTTTCAAGATTTTCTATGAAAAAAAAAAAAAAAAAAAAACATTTTTAAATATAAACTAAAACACACCTTTTCCCACATATTGCTCTCTGGGTCATACAGATAGACCTTTTTGGTGTTATCTGCAATTAGGTAAATTACTCTATCCATACAGACAGACCGGGGAGAAGAGAGATATTTAGGAATGAAAGGAGAACAGACGATGCTCCAGCTATCTGTTAAAGAAGAGAAATATGCCAATCATGAGTCTAGCTTTTAGTACTACTAAATTGACACAGACCTATATGAGAAAACAACAACATTATAATTTACACTGCAAGTTGTAAAGTGTTTCATAAAATAGTTTTGAATCATTTATCCCATATAGCAAAATAACTAAGACATTAATCATGTTATGACAAGTTATTATTGCAACAAGGGTTGTTTGTTATTACTGATACTTATAAAATCTATTATAGCAATAGTTCTCCAAAAAAAGAAAATATTGTCATTATTTAAGGACCCTCATGTCGTTCCAAACCCATTTGACTTTCTTTTTTTTCTGTGAACACAAAAGAAAATTATTTATTGAATATCCTGTTGGCTAAATTCAATACAATGGCAGTACATAGTGACATATGCTGCATTTCATTCAATTTGGAAAGTCTGATTTTCCATCTTCCAACTATTAAAAGTGCAATGGAACGCTACTTGAACTAGGAATTCCAACTTGGAAACTTGTGCAGAAATTTTCAACTTCGCCAAAATGCATGTATGTGACGTCACACAAATATTTCGGCACCCAGGGTGATAAACATTAACTTATAATAATATAGATAAATGAGTTAAATTTCCTAGATTAATTGATATTAAAACTTGTTTAAAGGAATAGGCAAGTGAATCATTCTCTCATTATTCACTTGCCCTGATGCCATCCCAGATGTGTATGAAATATGATGCGTCTTACTTCAGCAGAACACAAATTAAGATTTTTAGAAGATGGAGCTCTGTCATGTCCTAAAATGGGAGTACACCAGTGCCAGCGCTTTGATGGTTCAAAAGTCATATTTAAGCGGCATAAAAGTAATCCACATGACTCCAGTCAATCAATTAATATTCATGTTTGGGTATGAACTATTCCTTTAACAAATGTTAGCAGAGATGGGTGTTCAAAACATGGTACATTATACTCCCTTTTGATAATTGTTCACCTGTAGCACAAATGCTAGCACTGAAGCATTGTATATCAATTGGGTTGTTAGGAGACGTCTCTGGTGACAGTCGAATCCTGCTAAGGAGTATTACAGATTTGTTTCCTTACATGTCATCTTCTGAGCATCTGGCAATGGCCTTTATGGTCGGAGATCGGACATATCAATTAGGAATATCCCACGAAAATTCCACATCCGATTTGAATGGAATGCAGCATAACGCTTAATTTAACAGTCGCAATAATTAATGCGATATGTTGCATTACATGTGATTATGTTTGTAAGAACCAATGAGGTTAGATGTTATCGATGAAGTTGGCATATTAGATTTCAGTGCTTAAAAACATTTTAAAAAATGACTTAAATTATGGTCTGTTCATCATACATGACTTGGTATATAACACATAAGTTGCATGGACTACTTTTATGACACTTTTGGGTACTTTATTAACCGTTAAATTGAGTCTCATTGTACTGCCATTCTATTGAATTCAGCCAACAGGAGAAATGAAAACATGTCGGTTTGGAACACATGAGGGTGAGTAAATAATTACATGTCTAATTTTTGGAAGAACTATCCCTTTAATAACCATTAAATCCATACTAGCCACACTGACCAGTGTTGTGTCTTACCTATGACAGGGTTGTAACACTGCATAGTAAGTGCATTATATTTTACAGCACAAGAACCAATGAGGTACAGCTTTCCTTCACATGAGGTGGCTGTAAAGTTAGTCACATACTTCAGCGCTGGGCCAGTGAGAGTCCAGCAATTACTGAATGGGTCATAATGTTCAACCTCAACAAAGTCCATTGTAGTTCCTATAAATGGAAAAATATAAAATCTTACATAAGACAGCAATAGGTGTCCGTGACTCAGATGAGGCTATTACTTTCTATTATGGAGATAAAATGTCCAATTCTGCTGGGGAATCTAACCAATTTTGTACCAAAAACAGTTCTTTAAAGCCTCCAGTTATTTTGTTTGTAATATATTTGTTTTCTTACCTCCAATTGCATACATCTCTCCATTGAGAGTTGCAGAGGTGTGGTTCGTCCTGGGCCGCAACATTGGGGCGACTGTGACCCATTTCCCCTCACGAGTGATGTACTTCCAGGTCTCTGTGGTGGACCAGGTATTGGACTGAGACCCTCTCGATCCTCCTGCGAGTTAGATAAAAAGTTGAAAAAAAGTTAAACGAATACTTTCACACTTTTTCATTTTGTGTTATTTCTAAATTGTAAAAGACATAGCTGATTTATCTGCATTTCAAACTGTCCCCACTGGTGACCATGCAAAATAAGGCTATAATGCTCCCAGCTATTTCCCCAAGTCATCACAAATTAAATGTTCTGTTACTTTGTACTGTAGTCCTCTCATTTCTAAAGTGGTTTCAGGTCTTCAGTGAATCTTAGCAGGATAGTCTTTAAGACAGGGGAATGTTCTGTCTCATTTTCAAATCCTCCATGCAGATGATGTTCAATTCATGTAACATACCTTTTAAATGTGTGCAGTAAAAATATAAATCTCTCTGATCCTCTTCTCAAAGGGCCCAGTCTCTATAAACACCCCTCAAAAATCTCTAACTCATCTGTGGTTTTGTTTTCTCTCGGTAAAAATAGAAGTTGCCTCCTGTTCTATTCGTTGATGTCCTTTCATTCTGTTCTTTACTCTCTCTCTATCATCCTCTCATTCCTGTCATTCTGGTTTGAGACAGCGGTGTAGATTTATGGTGAATACACGTCCCCCCAAAAAGTATCAAATCTTCCATTATACAATAAATATAAGTGAATAAAATATTCTGGTTTTCCTCCCTCTACAGCCCTGGTTTGAGCAACAGGTCATTTTAAATATCTTATGAAAAGAGTTCAGCTCACCTGTGACATAAACGTTATCATTTAAAGAGACAACAGAATAACCCCATTTATTGTAGTTTGGAAAATCAGGAAGCTGATACCACTGCCCTGTGAAAAAAGGAATTAAATGCACTATTATTATGGATATCTTTAAAATGCACATTTATATGTAGGATGACACAGGCTCTGGAACACTTTGTGCACTTTCTACTATAATTAACTGTGACCAACATATGAGACCTTATCACAGGACAACCCCGCTAGAATATTGTAAGGTTATTGCGCACTTCCTTGTAAGGAAGCAACCAAATGTACACATATCACCCTATTTTAAGAGTGCTATGCCTTAAGTGCAGCACTATACGATACGTTATATGCACAAAGTCAGTGGGCATGACCATGAAAATTTAACATTTTCGTGCAAGCATGCGCTAAGTCTAGCCACAAGTGAGTTAGCGAAATGATGCGCACAAAGTGCTAATGGACTAGGTCTAGTCCAGTTCCAATCTGAGGTTCTTATCCGGTTATTGCGCTGTCTGCATCCTATTATATATTTAACTTCATGTCAAGCAACATCGATATATAAAATCGATATAAACGGATAGCCCATTCATAAGAATTTGGAAGTGTAAATGGGCTGTACGCAATGCATCCTCTGCTCTGTGACTATAATGCCGTCTGCGCTGCTCCGGACCGCAATGTATGTGTTGCATGTTCTCCTTTAGACTCTCCTGGCTGCTGGCTCTCCTCCTGCTCATCCATATCTCACCCGCTTGAAATATGCTTTTCTTCCCTCCCATTGCTCATTGATATGTAATGTATATTTGATATATATTTCTCTGTTTATTGTTTTATATTAAATGTCTGTACAGTGTCCTGAGATATGGAAAGGGGCAATACAAAATGAACTTAATAATGAACTATTATTATTATTATAAATCATACTGATGCACAAATTATGGCTCTTATTAAAAGTGATTACTTTGATATTATCTGCAAGAGCAAAATTTAGACTTTGCAGCAAGATTTGACGTGCTTCTCAAACGTCAAGTGCATTTCTCAGGAAAATAACAATCTGCTCTTTGCGCGACTTCATTAACATCCAGTAAACCCACAGTTTGTGCAAATACACACACAGATGTTGATACAAAAATTGCACTTAGAATTAGCACTCTAACGAAAATTGGATAAGACATAGTCCACAGACTTTGGCCGTACCGCATTTACGAAAAGTCAATCTTACGTGTCCCGCATCATCCAACATCCCAGATTACCCTAATTCACCCTATAGAAATTTCAAAAAGGACAGATGTGGCCATTGAATGAAGAAATAAGAATTTCTCCTTACCGAGCTTTGGGTTGTAGAACCCACAGTTTCTGGGCTGCAACCTTACTTCTCTTTCTTCATCTTCATCTTCATCATCTGAGTCATCCAGTGAGCGACCACCCATAACAAATAAGACCTCCTGCAGGTTGACGACATTTTGAGCGACTCTCTGCTCTGGATCATCTTCTGTCATTTCTCCTTTCTGACAAAGGAAAAAAAAAATACATTTGGAACAAATGTTTAGTAGTGCAAATACGATTAGCATGAAATGAACATCAAGTTTAAGAAATCTGCTAAATGTATTTTGAAAACAAGATTAGTATAAAATGTATCATTTTTTCTGACCTCTCTACATATTCTTTCTACCAACTCTTTGGAGTCAAGTGAATCCTGCACAAGTGGCTCTTGAAGGAGGATCTCAGTGAGGTAAGATTCTGGGAGGAGAGAGAGTTTAGCCAAGCTCAACAGTTCTCGCAGGTGGCATATCCGACTGTCTCTACAATGCCTGACCCAGGCCAAAATCGCCTGGGCACAAGAATGGTCATCTCTTATGTGCAGATCCTCATCCTGCAAGCAGGCCACCAGCCTGTCTTTTTCCATCAGCAAAAACTCCTCATGTTGTAGCACTGCCTCAAAGTTTTCAAGGAGGAAACTCCAGGCTTTGGCCACCACCTCAGGGCAGCCATGGATCTCTCCAAACTCAAGGATTCCTAAGCAGTTTGTGGCATCCATTTGGTGCTGCAGATATCGGCTACATACAGTACGGACGGTATGGAACTGGAGCAGGCTGGAAGTGCAGATAAGTCCCTCCACATTGTTTTTGTTGATGGTGAGTTTTCCTGTGTAGGCAAAGTCCAGTAAGGTTGACAACACATTTGGATCTACATCATGAAGCTCGACACGAGCAGCAATGCTCTCTACAAAATCTCCAGAGAACATGGAATGGAAGTAATGGCTGCAGAGTGCAAGGATGCCCCGATGGCAGGGGAAATCCTGTCCACCAGCACACAAGGTGACATCTACAAGTTTGGGTTGAGAACAGAGGGAGCGCAGGCCCTCTAAAATGCTCTGTGGATGGGAAGAAAGGCAGAAGTCTAGGTCGTCTACATTACGCACCATGATGACACTCTGACCTATGACCTTAATAAATTCAGAGCTAACCAACAGCTGTTGTCAGTGTTTACCTACACAGGATGAGACAAAATGGGAACGATGAGTCATGTGCAATCCCATTACAACATTCATGATCATAGCATAGTGTAGTTCACTTAGAGCCTTATTTGACCCAAGAACATTTTTTTGCCTTTCTGGCTTAGTGACAAAACATTTAAGAAACCAACTGGATGAGCAGGAATGAAGTCATGTTAGCACATCAATGCGAGTTAAATTATTGGACGTTTACGGTTTAAAAACCGATTGTTGCCAAAATCAATTTATTTGACAAGCAAACTGTTAGTGTATAAGGCTAAGAATTAAAATGTTTACCATTCAAAACTAAATTTACTTGCCTATGAGAGTTTGCTTGCAAAATACAAACAAAAAATGAATTGGCAAAGCCACAGAGGATGCAACAAGGAGAAATTAGCTCCCCCTTTACTTTCCTTTGTTAATTGCTCTTTGTGATGTAACATTTAGAAATCAATTCTACTGTATTTTTAAGAGGCTTCAAGTCATACAAATATGTTGCTTGTTTTTGTAAGTAAGTTCTTTAACATTTTTAGTTCATTATAGCTAACTAAAATGCTAACATTCATAATTTTAGTTCCATTGCTTTCAAAGCAGCATTACAAAATGTATTGTCCAAGGATTAACGGACATCCAGTATTTGAATATGTATTTGCATAGACTTTGTTTTTTAATAGAAACAGGAAAATCGTCAAAAGCAAACTTACCTAGTAGAAAATAAAAGCAGAAATCACACATTATTCACAGCATTTGTTAAAAAAGGCCAAGTATTTTGTTGTTGCTGTGTGAGGGACACACTGTCGTCTGCAGAGTCATTGGGACAGCATGCTTGTCTTTCACTCTGCTATTTTTAGGCCAGACATTCAGGGGGGCTATTCACAGAAATTTGAAAAGTATGGTTGAGTTCCCACCTGCTCTTAAAGAGACAGACACAACTCTACAACAGTACACGACAAGACAGTTAGTTGATCATTTATTTAATCATTACATTAAGCTGCCTCCAATATTAGTGCAAGGTAAAGCAAAAAAGTCTGCTGTAGGTTTCTAAAAGTCTGATGATCCTCTAAGAGAAATTAATTTTTATCATTCTTACAAAGCTTCAAAACAGAACAACAAACATGTCAGTTTATGGTAGTGTTTCAATGCACTCTCCTGAAAAATTGGAGGATAAGATTAGCAAAATGTATACCACACTGTCAAACTGTATAAATATTGGTACCATTTCTACAGAAAATCCAGAAGGAGAAGAAATGTAGTTTACACAGAGAGTGAAGTCTACAGAATATGTTTGTTTCCACAAAAAAAAAAAAAAAAAAAAAAAGCTTATTGTCATTCTTCAAAGTCAAATATCTCAGCCTCCTTTTCTTTCCAAAAAGCAAAACTACGGTCAATATACTGACAAATCTCATCATTACTCAGACTACCAATATCTGGACCATTTCTCAGAACATCTCCCTCATCTGGAGTGGGTGTCTGAATGATGACTTTAGGCACGGGCCTCGTTTCTACTGTTGTGGTATGTTCTGGTTGTTCAAGCTCTGGTTGGCCTGATCCGTCCCCAAAAAACTTAACTTTAATGTCCTCAAATCCATCCTTCCATTCACGGTTTCCAGCCTCAATGTCCTGAATTACAGCCTTGTGGAAATCCCTGACTCTCTCCCAGGTGAACCGACCCACATGGTCAAAAACTTCAAAGCAAAGCAGATGTCTCATTTTCCTCTCATCTGCTGGCAAATCCAGCTCCAGTATGTGGAAGTAGCCAAGCATGAAGAGGTCCAGGGTCAGTGTGTCATAGTCAACAGGAGATCCATCCACACGGGGCAGGAACTGCTCAGGTGAGTAAATAGCCTGTTGCCGGTTGAGTCTTCGGATCTGCCGTGATGGTACGAACGAGATCATGCTTCTCCAGTTCCCAATCATCTTGTTTATAGCACTTCTCTGTTTGAAGAAGTGCCCTAATTTACCATTCTCCATGGTACTCTTCTGAGAGATATCCAAGCTTGCTTTGCGTTCACACTTTGGTTTCTTGGATATCTCCAGAGAATCAACACTTTGCTTCCTCTTGGCGTTTTTCAAGGTTACAGTGTAAGCGGACTTCTTCCAGTGTCCAAGGAACAAGACCACAATACGTTCCTTGCGCAAGCTCGTACTTTCTATAACATCACTGATGTCAATATAGTCTGTACCAGAATCATTACTCTGATCAGCCTCTGGTCTTTGTACATGATTTTGAGAGTCCTTATCCGATCCGTTTTCTACTTCTATTTTCAACTCTTGTTCTTGTGTACTCAAGGACTCTGTACTCTCTGAGCCCTCTAATGAGGAAGCATTCTGATTCTCAAAGTTGTCCTTCAGATTCCTCACTGATACCCCAAACTGGTGGATCTCATTTTCTATCTTCTCCCTCCTGCCTCTTTTGGAGACTTGTCTCTCTGAAGCCTGAGAGAAGACATTCACAAGCTCAGTGTTTGGCATTTTGCAGTAGGGCTGGTCTGTTAGGTTGGTCATAAGCAGTGACATACTCTTCACAATGCCTGAAATACGGTTGCACCAAACTGGCAAGGGAGTCTGTGTAGAGAGGTTCCTGTATTGGGTGTTGACGGTGATGTTGACTATGGGTGTCGGGAGAATATTTCGGAGTTCTTCAGCCAGACGAGCAAGTTCCATTTCATAGCCCTCACAGTTTTTTTGCATGGATACACTCTTAATTTGCTTCTCCAGATAAATGAGGTCATCCTCTGTTAGAAGCTCTCCAAATGGGCCCAGGATGGCATTGTGAGCCTGGGAGAACCTCCAACTGTCCATTTTTTCATATCTACTACCATTCTCCTGTTACAGACAAATAAGATTAAAAACATTCAGATAAAACCTAACCTGGAGAAAGCTGCTAATTTTCTATGGTAATGTCACACAGATGCTTAGAAGACATTTCAGACATCTCACCTTCATTCTCAGAGTTTCCTGTTCAAATAATCTGGTTTGTAGCTGTCGTACCATCACCTGTCTCTTCCACTCTGCTATAGGTCTGCCCTTCTCATCATTGGTGGGCACCAGGTAATCAATATCAGACAAATTAGCCTCCTCTGTGGGTAACACCACCATTTTATTCTGATAAAAGGCAGAGGCATAATATAGGCATAATGTAATGGTGAGCAGTTCAAAGGGTGCCCTAAACAAGTTCAAGTACATGAAAAAGAAGCACTATCAAGCTTGACATTTCTTCTACATGCATGCAACACTAGCTGGGTTTACGTCCACACATTTTTATGCAAATTTTAAGATATCGCATAAACTGCTGGATAGAACACCAAGATGCAAATAAAATCTCCAAAATGCACATAAAAACCTATATGGTCACTTGAGGTGGATAAATTTTATTCGCACATTATGTTTGCAATATTATGTTGTTGTTTTTTTGCATTAATTACATTTGCAACTTGGATGTAGCTATTGCAACACTAATCAGGTTTCCATAAAAGTTGCAAAATTAATGTATGTGACATTTATGTGAAAATCGTAATATCTCAAAAACTATTTGCGAACAAAGCAGCATTTCCATCCCATGCGCTCAAGAGAACAAAATACTCACTTCCTAGGAATTGGGAGAAAAATTACATTTATTAAATGTTATAAATTAATGCAATTTAAAGTGCAAAGATAAATCACTGACATATTTAATGTTGGCTAGTAATTGGTGGAAGATGTTTTATGTCTGGGAGCGACAGCATATCAGGAAATTCCGAGAGGTAATAGCAGCCAATAATTTAGATGACTTTGGCTGTGGCTCCAGCAGTAGTGTCTAGAACAACATTTGAGATGCTATGTGACAAAATCGCTTCAATGTTTCATCAAATTATGAGTGAATTATCAGCAACAAGGCTTTTTTGTTGTGCATCTAAGAATTTATTTGGTAAATGTGTTTCCAATGTAGTTTATGCACATGTATTCTTATAGTATAATTTTATTTAATTTTTCATTGCTCAAAAGTTTTTTTATGCACATTATAGAAATTCTAGTATCATCTTGGTGTTTACATCCAGCATTTTTTTAGCAATTTGCATACAAATATGTGGATGGAAACCCACCTTGTGCTGTTCAAAGGTAAAGTCAATAGACTAAAATATCATGAGAGACTGAATATGTAAGATTTGCTAACAGAAATCGTCAAATCTGCTGTCAATCCAGATTTCTTGAGGCTGGCGATAGATTTTACATCTCCCAGTTTCATTTTACCCATCAACAGTCTCGCTTTCTCTGGTACTGGCTTACTCTCGGGCACACTGGAGCTAAGGTTCTTCACCACTGCAATGACAATCAGAACAAGAGCATTATTTGTTACTCTCATCTGTTTCCAATTATGTTTTGATCATATTCACATAGGCTGATCACCATTACTCAATGAAGTGAAATTAAGTCATTAAGTGAAATTGAGGAAGGATGAGTCAATGATGACAGCAGTACCCATACATTTTTGTCAGGATTGCAAAACGTACAAACAGCACTTGAGGTATTAAACAGTCCCTTAAGACTTTCTCACCCGTGCTGGCCATGTGGACATTATGAAAAGTGTTCCCATGTGAAGTAGAGGATGGAGGCGAGGTGACCGAGGGGGTAGGAGGAGGAGGAGGTGAGAGAGGTGGAGTGGGGTAATGAGCTTGAGGGGAATCTTCTGTCTCAGGGTGCTGGTGGGGTTGAAGGAAATGGTTAGTCAATCAATTATGTGAAAATGAAACCGACACTTACTAAAGCCAGATACCAGAGCCTTGTTTCTGATTTAGAACATCAAAACATGCACATAATGACTTGCTTTATCACACATATATTTATGTTTCAAAGATTTAAGAATGTTCACCTTGAGACTGTCCATGTCTTTGTGTATATTAGTGATCTGTCTATAATAATCTGAGCTGGGTTGCCGTGACACAGCTGGTTTCTCTCTCAGCTCTTCCTCTATAGGACAGTTCTCCTCCAGAGGCTGAGCAGCTGCCCAGAGCTACAATACAGAGTTTTTATGATCACATATTACTTACTTATTAAGGTAATATGCCATCAAAGCAAACTATTTCACATGCATCTATAAGGAAATGCAATGAAAGCCCATTTACTGCCATTTGATTAGCTGCACAGCATCATAATCACATACTTAAACAAAAGCTACTGTATTTATCGTCTTTTATCGTGCAATGTTGTGTTCCGCACAACAATATGTGGGAGTTACTGTAAGAGGGGCCCAAGCTAGGGGGCAAAATAGTTGTACCTGAGCCCAACATCTAGATCCCACTTTACCAGAGAGAAAAAGCAGAGTATATGGAAACATTTAGATCACCCCTGATGAAACTGTAATATCCTAATGGACTCCATGCAGAATGCATATCAAATGTGTTCTCAAAGGGCTTTCACTCTCACACACACACACACACACACACACACACACAGAGCATCAAAGGGAGCACTGATATGCCGCAGCATGCTTTTTTGCTTTGCCTCTGCGAGGTGGTCCTCCCAATTTCCTCTTGCACGGCACTTTGATGTCCAAACAGCACGAAATGCACTGTGACACTGCTTGGACAGAGGCAGGAATATATTTCCCAGAACTTGTGCAATTCATAAATAGATAAACACTGGGAGGGGTAACGTGGGTATATGGGGCAAAATTACATTAACAAAGTGGAATCTCATCCCGTCATGACCTTTTAGCAACAGCTCAGTTCCTCACTCACGATCAGGGTGCATCTGCTTCTGCGTGAAGGTTTAATCAAAGCCAGCGGACACCGTGGCACATTTGGTTTCCATCAGCTATCTTATTCTAAAGCTTAGGCAGTGGATGCAGGAGTAACACAGTCCTCCCATCCTCCTATCTGCCTCATTGGCCACACAGACACAGATGGAGAGGATACAGGAGGAGACTACAGCAAAAGCCATAAATTCATAAGTCCTAAATGGTGATATGTTGGAAGCCCAATGTAAAGCAATTTCAGAAAGTCTTTCATTTGCAATGGTGGCTCCACACAGTCAAACTGGATAAAAATCACTCAGATATACAAGATCTTTATCTCAAACACACACACCATAGTCGTTAATAGGTCAGTGGGAAACAATGTAATATTTCCTAATGTTCTGTTCTAGTACATGAAATGAAATACTTAACATAAAAAGAACCAGAAATGGTTAAAATATGTAGGTATTACCAGCTTGAATAAGGTTTACTAAAGTTTAACCCCACACATAAATCTCTGCTTGCTGGAGGAATTCAAGACCACACACTTCTGTTGACATGTACTGTACATGCTATGTTAAATCACAATTACACCTTGGGTTACAACACCTGATGAAGATGTTTGACAGTTCTTGAATTTAGAGGATTGAGTGAAAATGCTTTTCTAAGTTTGTGTTCCACACCTGCAAAAACTCTGTGCTGTTAAGTTTGTTAAAATAAAATAAGGATAATGAAAACAAATTCTATTAAGGTGAAGATGTCATTCGTAAATCTTTTCTATGTCATCACTTTTGACATTTTCTGGTTTTTCAACCACAGAACTATGCAAAGATTTTTTTTTTAACAAACGCACATGCACAGACAGACAAACACACACGCGTGAAATGGTTGTGTAAATTGATAACTGAATAACTTCACATACTTTACAGATTAAGTAATTGAAGAAAAGCTATAGTAACACAAATGAATGTATATAGTGAAAAATCTGAATAAAGATGAGATTACTCTGTCACACTCCAGGCAACCAGGCTTCTGAGTTTGTTTGAGCAGCAGATTTCAATTGTGAATATGGGCAGTGCTACAGTTTTAATAATATTTTAAGCATTTTATAATGTAAAAATGTGTTTTTTTGTGTTAATAAAAGTTATAATAAATATATACTGTGTGTGTATGCATGTACAGTACTGTATGTATATATATATATATATATATATATATATATATATATATATATATATATACATACACACATACATACATACATACATACACCGATCAGCCACAACGTTAAAACCACCTGCCTAATATTGTGCAGGCCAAAACAGCGCCAACCCGCATCTCAGAATGCTATTACCACAATTATACAGAGCTGTTATCTGAGTTAACATAGACTTCGTCAGTTCGAACCAGTCTGGTACCATTCTGGGAAAATTCTAGAGGCTGTTGTGTGTGAAAATACCAGGAGATCAGCAGTTACAGAAATACTCAAACCAGCCCATGTGGCACCAACAATCATGCCAAGGTCCAAATCGCTGAGATCACATTTTTCCCCATTCTGATGGTTTCTGTGAACATTAACTGAAGCTCCTGACCCGTATCTGCATGATTTTATGCACTGTACTTCTGCCGCACTATTGGCTGATTAGATGATCACATGGACAATTGTTGGTGCAGACGTGCTGGTTTGAGTATTTCTGTAACTGCTCATCACCTGGGATTTTCATACACAGCAGTCTCAAGCATTTATTCAGAATCGTGCCAAAACAAAAAAACATCCAGTGAGAGGCAGTTATGTGATGGAAATGCCTTGTTGATGAGAGAGGTCAACAGAAGGTCAACAGAAAGCAACAATCATCCATGCTATTATCTAATCGGACAATTGTGTGACAGCAGTGCAGTGCATAAAATCATGCAGATGTGGGTCAGGAGCTTCAGTTAATATTCACATTAGTCACAGTTCTTCTATCTATTTAGGCTGTCTAAATTGCTTTGGTCTCTTCATGTAATCCCAGACTGACTCAGTGTTCAGTGGGGGGATCTGTGGGGGCATTGCCATCTCTTGCAGAGTGCCATGTTCTTCAATTCTAATCTTTTCTATTTGCAAAAGTAATGTTTTTGGGAGTCTAAAATACATTTTTCCTATTGACACTAAAGCTGAAGATATAAATAACCAACTTAAGAGTGTTTTTGTGAAACATCTTAAGTGCCTAAACATTTTCACAGTACTGTATATATATATATATATATATATATATATATATATATATATATATATATATATATATATATATATTATACACACATAAATATACATACACACGCAGTGCTGTGCTTAAGATGTTTCACAAAAGCATTTGTCTTAAGATGGTTATTTATATCTGCTGCTTTAGTGTGTCGATAGGAAATATAAATCATAGCCTCCCAAACATTACTTTTGCAAAAAGAAAGATTATAATAGAAGAACAGGGAACACTGCAACAGATGTCATGACCCCCACAGACCCCAACTGAACAATCTATCTGTATGAGATTACATATAGAGACAGAAGCAATTGTGACAGCATAAATAGATAGAAGAACTGTGACGAATTCTCCTAGAAGCTTGCAACATCCTATCAGCCAACAACCAAGAAAAACTGTGTCCATGTGTGCCTAGGAGAATTTTAAAGGCAAAGGTGTTCACACTGAATATTGATTTAGCTTTTTTTTGTGTTTACTGGACTTTGTATGACATTAAGTGATAAATGAAAACCATATATGTGTGTGTGTGTATGTATGTATGTATGTATGTATGTATGTATGTATGTATGTATGTATGTGTGTGTATATATATATATATATATATATATATATATATATATATATATATATATATATATATATATAGCAGCAATTCAATGCATAAAATCATGAAATACAGTTCAGGAGCTTCAGTTAATGTTCATCATTATCATTAATGTTCATAATGTTATCGGCCACCAAAATCATACCACAGTGGAGGAAATCACGGAGATCACATTTTTCTGATGGGGGGAAAAATGTGATCTCCATGATTTCCACTGTGGTATGATTTTGGTGGCAGATAGGCTGGATTCAGCATTTCTGTTACTGTTGATCTCCTGGGATTTTCACACACAGCAGTCTCTATCATCTACTCAGAATGGTGCCAAAAACAAAAAAAAAAATACAGTGAGCTTCAGTTCGGTGGATGGAAACGCCTCGTTGATGAGAGAAGTCAACAGAGAATATATAGACTGATTTGAGCAGACAGAAATGCTGCGGTAACTCAGATAACCACTCTGTACAATTGTAGTGAGTAGAATAGCATCTCAGAATGCACAACATGTCGAACCTTGAGGAGGATGGACTACAACAGGGTAGAGTAAAAGTTACAGGAATACTGAAACCAGCCCGTCTGGCACCAACAATCATGCCATGCCTGAAATCACTGAGATAATAAAAATTCCCCATTCTGATGGTTTATGTGAAAATTAACTAAAGCTCCTTACCTGTATCTGCAAGATTTTATGCACTGTACTGCTGCCACACTACTGGCTGATTCGACAATTGCATGAATATGTAGGTGTACAGGTGTGCCTAATAAAGTGGTCATTGAATGCATGTAAGATCATCGTTAGATCATGCATGGCCTTATATTCGTCACAGTGATTGTCCTTTAAAAAAAATCCCTTGTGTTCTGAGTTTTCGTGATTTCTTTGTGAAAAGTTAAAATCTACCAACAGCAGCTGCGTTGTAAGTGGGTTTTATTAGACCAGATGCGATAACAATGACTTGATGCATGAAATATCATAATTTATTTCAAATACAGAGTTTATCCTTATCCACTGATCCTGATGGAAATTAAAGAAACTGAATATACAGTAATCTGTAGGAAAAACAGTGTGTTTAAACCCAACAAATTTTCAGCACAATTTGTGCAAAGCACCCTTTGAACGCAGCTCTTTTTTTGGGCTGCCAAAAGAACCCGGAAGTGGCGGAGTGGTGCGCTTGTTTGTAAACAGAAATTTCATCTATAAAATAAATTCAAATTGTTCATTAATGAGAGTTTAGAGGCCCTAAAACCAAAAAATTTCACTAAAGACACTGCACTGTAATAAGAACATATATTCTAATCTGCATGTAGATATAACATGGCAAACATGTAAGAAACCTGTTATGAAGACATTTTAAATAATTTTTAAGTTTACATTACATGAAAAACAAGAAGATAGATAGATCAGATTGTGTCTGTCTTAAGATATACCATACAAAAAGAAACATCTAAATGGTTTATGGGCAAGTTGCCAGTCAATTGTGAAAATGTGTTCAAACTAAGCAAACTGGTTCTATTTAACCAGCAGTGCTAAAGAAACCACAAATCTAGAAATGATTCCGGCATTAACATGATATTACTGAAATGAACAACCTAGAAGTCTTCAAAATAAGTACAAAGAACAGATACCAGCATTAACCCAACACATACAATAAACAAAAAGCAGAACAGTTACTTACAAACTATTGTCCGCTTAATTTGTGTTGATATCCACGTAAGCAGTGCCTGAGCACACTTTCACTAGACAGTTACCAACAGTCTGAACACCAAAGCTAGAAATGACTTGAGTCCTTTCATGCCAACCCAACAACTGGCCATGGCACAATAGTCAATAAACAATAAACTCTGATAGGAGAATGCACTTAATAATTCACACCATGGATTGGGTAGCCAGCAATGTCTCTAATGAAGGAAAAGGAACAAACCAATCGGCACATGCAAACAATAGAGACTGTCAAATCAGAAGACGCTGACAGAGACACGGTATCTCTTTCATTCAGATGTTTTGTTTACTCTAGCACCATAGTAAATTGGGAGGACGTGACCTTACACACATCAACAGTAATTAATAGAAACACTTCTCAAGTCTTACCCTGAAAGGACAGGAAGTATCATAAGGAGAACATTTCCATTATTTGCTTAATTATTTATGACCTGGAAAAATAGGTGACAACACACTCAGGTCAATTAATGCAACCAATGATGATCTCTTCACATTAGCCAGGTCATTCACTGCCAAAGCTGTTTTTCTAAATTAAAAATGCAACAGCTCACAGTAAAATATAGTAGTTTTTAGTGAAATTAAACCATGTCTCAGATAAGAGATGGTCTGCAAACCTCTCCCTTTTAGCAGTGGTGGGTAGCATGTTTGATCTGACAGCTGGAAATAAACAAAGCAACTAACCATATAATTGTGCAAAGCAGTAGTTCATACTTTCCATATATTTTGTTATTGACTCACAAATACATCAGCCAATTGACAGAAGTTGAAAATACGATTCAGACCAAATGAAATATGGGTTCACCTGTAAGGATAAACATGGTTTGTGCTGACTACAATGTGTTTTAATAAATAAATTATTGAAACAATTAACAAAATGTATGTTTTCTTTTTCATGCCTATGTCATGTTAATAAGTTTATTATTGGGCTCTGAAGAAAAAAACAGTTGAAACACACTGCCACAGGAAAAACAAAGACAGGAAAAAAATATGAACTGACTGACAAAGATTCCTATAGCAAAAATTGTATTTACACTTACAACAGCTAATTTCCCCTTCAAGTCCCATTCTCTTTTTTGTATCATCCACAACAACAACAACAAAATTTACATCTACTTAACAACTTAAATGTAGTTGGCTGTGTGCACAAGCGAAATGCCAGGATTTTTTTTTTTTATCATTGTTCATTCTCTATTAAAGGGTAAACAATGTTCTGTGTCAGTATCAGACCACTAAAGGTCAAAGCCATCAGAACATTCTTGAGATATGACTGAACGTTTGATGAGAAACATGTTTAAAGATTTATCTTAGTAGACTTTATCTTAGTAAACTCATTAAAAAGCTCCCTTACCACCCCCTAGTGGCTGATTAACACCAACAAAGAGCATGTTTAAAGTCCCTCAACTCCCAGAGCACATTTTTATAATGCTTGAAAGTTCCTGCAATAAACAAATCACAGAGCTGGGTTGTACACCCCACAAGAATCATCTCTCACTAATTCATTTTTTTTTATACTGAAATAAACCTTAAGAATCTTTGGGAAGTGAAAGGAGGCACATTTAGGACAGCTGGCCTTTTATTTCCTACCCTGAAGAGGATGTGGAAAAGCATTGATGTGAGTTGTAAAACAAACCCTTGATCCATTTATTTGATTGCAGCTGTCTCACAGAGAAGGCACTCACACTTTGAGCAGAGGGCTGTGCTCATGGAGGGTGACCTCTTTGGGATGAAACCAAAACATGAGGAAATACCTAGCACGCAGCTCTCTGGCCAGCAGCCCAAACAATCCATTACAGGCACTGTTAGGAAATAAGATGGCCTGTCTCAAGCCCTTGAGGTGGAATACAACCTTGTGAAGTACTTGCAATTCTGTAGATGTACAGTAGAAGACAAGGGTATATACTTTATATGTAACAAAGCAATGCTGATTTTTTTTAACCTTTTCCAGTGGGATGACTGTCTGGAAATTCATTTTAACAAACACTGGATTGATGAAGTTTTTCAAATGGCAATGACTGGAGATATGAAAACATCTACTGCCTACATAATAATAATAATAATAATAATAATTATATATATATATATATATATATATATATATATATATATATATATATATATATATGTATATGTGATACATTCTTGTTGCACTAATCTGGCTTGGATACTACTATTCCGATGCAAGTGAAAGCTTGTAATGCAGCACTTTCCGTACTGCTGTCTCTTTAAGATGAATCGCTAATGATGCATTTTTTTTTGTAAGTCGCTTTGGATAAAAGTGTCCACCAAACGAAGAAAATAAATGAAAATGTACTGTTATTTAGGATGCATACAGGTAAAGGGGACATTTTCTGATAATTTTCTGTCATTGGAGTTGTTTTTAAATATGATCAAAATAGCTATATCAATTTAATCTCATCCTAGTTTAAGACAATTTTTTTATGTAAAGATTATTACAATGATTGATGATTAAGCTAAAAGGAAAATTTCACAGAAAACGTATATTTCTTTCATCATTTACTCATCCCTCATACTGTCTCAAACTCATATGACTTTCTTCTGCAGAGAAAGATTTTTTGAAGGATGTTTTGATGTTTTTTGTTGTTTTTTCATACAATGTAAGTCAATGGGGCTCAAAACTTTCAAGCTCCGTAAAGGACATAAAAGTGGAAATATGCAGAATAATTTACGCTAGCCTGTTGAATAACTGAAAAATAATGCATTATTTTTTAATAATTCAACAGGCCCGAGTCAATTATGCCACATTACTACACCTTAAAACAATGGTCTGGTTTTTGTCCCTAAAAAGCACTTGCAAGTGGAACTACATTTTACCATCACAGATTCAGCATCTTGCTTTAATACAGCACAGGTCTTCATTGCTAGTTCGAAAACGTCACTTTAGAACTAGTAACAGAAGCTTGTGCTGCTTTCAACCACTGTGTGTGTGTGTGTGTGTGTGTGTGTGTGTGTGTGTATAATCGAGAGAGAGAGAGAGGGAGAGAGAGAGAGAGAGAGAGAGAGAGAGAGAGAGAGAGAGAGAGAGAGAGAGAGAGAGAAAACAGAGTTTGCACGTGGGATTACCTGTGTTTGCTGCAACTCTCGTCAGCAATTAAATCGCTTCAAATTGCCAAGGTGTGTGTCAGCACAAGACTATGTGTCAGGCTTAATTATGTGCGTGCATATGTGTGTTGTGTGTGTAAGCGAAAGAGAGGAGGGGGGGACCGCATGGGTTCTTTCCACAGATATTAAACTTTCTTTTCAGATTACATGATTTATTGATAAAGTCACAGGGGTGCATTAATATCAAGGCTCTGTTTGTTGGTCGTGACTTGAGTCTCTATGTGTGTGTGTGTGTGTGTGTGTGTGTGTTTATGTGTGTGTATGTGCCAGCGTGTGTGGGTGAGATGAGAGTGAATGAGAGAAGGAGGGCAAGGGTGCTTTTCAACAAAAATTGAAATGAGTTTAAGATAATATAAACATTGTTTATCATTCTTTCTGATGTACTTAGACAGTGTCTTTGTTTTAATTGGTTATTTTGCTGTGGTAGCCTGCTCTTTGAAACTCAACAGACCCATGGTATATGTAATATGTATATATTATTAGGCTTATGTATTATTGCCCTTTTTATCATTGCCCTTTCTTTATTTCATTTATAAATTAACAATGACCTATAATCCTGTAACGAAAACAAAGATTGACTGAATGACATTCTCAGACTGTTCTACACTTGTTTCTTTATCAAACTAGATAAGACTACCAAAACTATATGTCCAATGCAGAGTTCACTTTCAGAACTAGCTTTAAAATCTAGCAGGGCTGTAGCTAGAGGGGTGAAATGTGGTAATGATTCTAGGGGCCCACAGGTCCAGAGGGGACCCACAACAAACTTAACTGTATTTTTTTAATAGCAAAGGGGCCCCAGAACACCCAGCTAAGGACCTGCTCACTAGCTCGGCTAACGTTTGCGGTGCTTCTTCATCTGTAAATTTTAATTGCATAAATTACGGCACTAAAATACATTTTAGAAGGCAATCAAGTAATATCAAACTTAAAAAAGATATACTAATATATATACTAATATATATATATATATATAAATAAATATATACACACACCAATTACACTAAATTCTGTTTAATGTGGGACATAATACTGTTGAGATGGCGATGCATTAAAATAAAATGTTGATATGATTATTAAAAATATTTTATATAGGGGGGAGAGAGAAATATTGTGTTTTCTGGAAACATGCCTTTTAAGATTCCACAATATTGACGAGAGGCTCGGATCATTTTACAAACTTGGATCTGTGAATCTCATTCAGCAAAATGAACAAATTTTCATTCACATCATTGCATTCATTTGTCACGTGACAACCGCATAGGCTCTTCAGAAAACAGAAACGACTAGTTCACCTTCCGACTGTGTCGGATCAGAGTCTTTCGTTCATTTGACACATGACCGCCACTAGGCTCGGTATAAAAGAAAACTGATTTGTTTGTGTCTGAAGTGAAAATGACTGGTCTTTCATTAATTTTTCTCTGTAACACGTACAGTTTCTTTTGTTCCAGTTGTTTGTAATGTGATCTATACATGTTAGTGTGACAATAAACAACATTTTAAAATCATACAAATTGTCATGATGAATTATTTTCATGTAGGCCTAGGCAATTGAATGCAGAAACTGTTTACTAGATAGCCTATATACTGCAAAGTAAAATGGTCTTAGATGACTATTAGCAAATTCAAAGGTAATTGATTTGAGTCTACATTTCTTACCAAGGACATAAGAATGACATAAATCAGGGGTCTCAAACTACCGTCTGCGTGAAAGATTCTTACGGCCCGCGTGCTAACAGTTTGTTCAAACCCGGCCCACAAATTAATTGTTACTTTCTGCATTTTGTTTTGGTCTTTAATGTTTCCCATAATTCTCTTCAAAGATTATTAAACCATAGCTTAATATATTCAACATGGTTTATTACATACTTAACAAAACTAGATCGCTTCCATCATGATCTACCTAGCAGTCTGTAGGCCTACTAGAAGCATCCGTTGATGCGATGCAGGTTCGGGTGACGGCCGCTCCCTTTCTATTTTTTGATGCGCTCGCTTATTTCACTTATTTTGCCCATACAACTGCACTAAAATTATTTAATTTTCAAATATGTGTAAAATTATTGCTATGTAGGTTAAGTCAAGTTCTTATTATACACATGTATTTACATAACGTCTCACCATTACATCAAAGCAGCTTGTGATATTTCTCGACTCTCGTCTCTAAATGGGACTGCTACCACCAATGTGTCTGCCGTTCTCATGAAATACAATATCAGGTGTCATCACTTCACTAAACATGAAGATCAGTCAGCTAATTCGCTATG